>LQNS02000304.1:12016207-12040880 GCA_001587735.2 Parhyale hawaiensis
TTGTACGTGCAGCCAGCCTTTTGAACTTTTTAATCAGCTTTAGTAAGTTCAACGAAACTATTTTAAAACAATTTTACCAGGGGAAAGCAAATTTCATTATTATTATTTTGGTATTGTCCCGCTATTTCTGAAACCAAGGCAATCAATAGCGATCTAAGATGAATTACTCGGCTTACAGCCGGAACCACAACGTTGTGCTCAGGTGGCAAGAAATGAAGGACGGAAATTCTTATTTTCTTGTGCGTTTTCCCGCCGTATTAGATGCAAAGACTATATAACAGCGATCCAATTTTGTATGGTATAGCCTAGTTTAGAAGTTTAGTCGAACTCATATGAGTTCTATAAGAACAATCTTGGCCAGGTGCACCATGTCTGGCAGGAAAGAAGGCGCGAGCATCTCCAACTATACACGGCTCGGTTGAACGAAATCGCTCAGCCGTGCGGCGCAGAGAAGGAGACGAAAAACGAAAAGAGAAGAAGACAGATGAAAGCGAACACTCGTGCGGGGGGTCCCTTCCGTGGCCCCCCACACGGGAGCAGATAGGAGTCCCATGCGATGGGTCGCTTACCCCCTTTCGGCGGCCCACCTTACGGAACAGAAGGGAAATATAGAGAACCCACCTAACTTTACACAACTAACCTCAGCAGATGCTACTGTACATCCCTTGCGGAGAAGGCACTTGGGACCCTTGGGTGCGTAAAGAAGATTTAATAAACTCAAGATTTTACTGAAATATAATTGAATCCTAAAACGCAAGGTAACAAGACGTATAAAAACTGAAGCACTCTGAAAATTAGTAATAGTTAAAACCCCACGAATAGTATCGGGTGCTGTTGGCGCCTGACAAGCTACAGGTTTGGCACATTCATTTGTTTCCCGGTAACAATCCCATGGCCTATTCTAAGCTTTCTGAGGGGACACTGCGGAAAGGCATTCAGGTTGATCCTTGGGGGAGGGAGCCCCACAGATATTTCGACAGAGATAGGGTACCTTGAAATATCCCCCCCCCCATGTCTGAAATTTCCTTCCGAGAACAGCTTCTCGTATCTGGGTCATAAAATCACCAATGATTTTCGTGATAACCAGATATAGAGAAAGAAGCGCGAAAGCTCCACGCAGAGGACAACATGCTAATTAGAAAATTTGGTCATTGCTCGGATGAGGTTAAATGCCAGCTCTTTCGAAGCTACAGCTGACGCTTGTACTGTTACTCGCTTTGGTCTAACTTTAAGCAGAAATCGATTGGACGCCTACGTGTTGCCTATAATGACATATTTCGGCGCCTGATGAATCTGCCGAGGTCAACTAGAGCAAATATGATATTTGCTCAAAAGTATACAGATTGTCTCTAAGTCAGGGCAAGAAAATGCGCTCTGAGTCTCCAGCTCAGGATAGAAAAATCTGATGACGCCTTACCCAAGATGATCTGTAACGGTCTTGGCTACAAACTATCTAACATGTATAGCCGATGGCAGCGCATACTATTTCCAAGCAGGTGCCAAACAATGGGCCGTAATGTAGTGTAGTTTGAAATGATGGAGTTACTTGATCTTAGTATCTAATGTAACTTTAGTATTAAGCTGTCGCCTGTGTACCATGTCCCTATGTGTAACTAATAAAGCATATTATTATTATTATAATAATTTAAATATCTGTTTTTTAACTCCTATGTCAAGTCTTCGTTTATTAACGAAACTGAAGCTTTCACTGCAAAGGTTGACTGCAACCAATAAACTTACTCATCTGTATTAAAAGCATGGTGAAATTACAACCTTTTTACAATGTATAGGGAGATATTTACATAAAAAATAATTATTTAAGTGAACATAGAACACATCAAGGAGTCAGATTCGGCGATAATATTGAATTATCAGTAGAGCCAATGGCAGACATGTAACGTACAAGGAAGAAGTAGCATTACAAGAACATGGAAGCATAGCTATTATAAGAAAGGCATCAACGGACCACACACCACAGGGGAAACACGAGAGCAGTAATTTGATTTGTTCAAGACAGTTGCACGTGCATGCATCGGGCTCACTTCGAGTCATGTCAAACACACCGAACACAAATTCAGAGACATCCACATCCCAATGCCCGAACAGCTATTTACACAGAAATACTCGGTACATCTGACATCGAACGTGAAGAACTAGCTACATACATCAGCTTTCGATCAAGCTAACAAAACGAGATCATTCTTTCAAACTGCACGCGAATTTTCTTCCGGAAACTAACTCAATCCGCAGTTCAGTGAAACTCTACACCACTAGCACAGTCATGCAGCCTACACACGCTTCTCGAAGTGGAAACAATGGCAGCACATGTGTCGACTGGCGAAAGACAGGTGCATACTTGGGCAGTTAACAGGCAGCAAGTCTATGAAGCTAACCGGTAGCCTAGTGTTGAGTGCGGCTTGGCTTGGCGGCACCGACAACGCGTAGCGCGTGAGAGAGAACCAGGTTCTATTCTCTATTTGCGCCATTCATATCAGAGCTCCATAGAAAACTGTTCCACCAAGTTGCGCCATGGCTCAGTATCAGCAATGCACAAATATTAACAAATAAATTTATTGCTCAACTTGTGATGACCGCTGCTCCGACTGAAAAGTGGCAAGCACTAAATGCAACTGCGTCGAGAGTATGCAAACTAATTCATAACTATACAAATTGTACAGAATAATGGTAGCGTCTGAAGAACACACACTTATTGTACTATACAGCATGGTCACTCCTAACGTAATGGTGCACGGGTAAAAAACCATGTCATTGGTCTACAACATGTCACTGGTCTGCAGCATGTCACTGGTCTACAACATGTCACTGGTCTACAACATGTCACGGGTCTGCAACATGTCATTGGTCTACAACATGTCACTGGTCTGCAGCATGTCACTGGTCTACAACATGTCACTGGTCTACAACATGTCACTGGTCTACAACATGTCACGGGTCTGCAACATGTCCCTGGTCTACAACATGTCACCGGTCTGCAGCATGTTACTGGTAGTTAAACATGTCACTGGATAACAACACGGACGAGAAGAGGAAGATTCGATCTACCAGGATTGTGGATATTAAATGTTCAACTTCCACAAGGGCAATCTTACGGAAACTATCTCTACATAATGGTGACCGATGCTAGAAATACCAAGCTCAGCACTCTTAATACACTTCACATTCATCTACAAAATTACATGACCAGGAGTCCCCCACTGTACGGCAATGGAACGATAAAAACTACGCTGCAGCAGCACTCCTACTTCCCACCCAGCACGCGCAAGGGGCAATGACGGGCCCGGCTCACAATTACAGAAAAAGGCTGGACCGTCACCCATTGACCTGTGAGGTAGGTGCTCTATGCACTATACGTTTGTTGAATGAAAATGTGCATATACGGCGAAAGTATCGTTAAGTTAGCCAAAATAGTACCCTAATTTTGCCAAAAATACAGTAAACTGCCAGTTTAGTAGAACAGGAATGATAATGAAACAATAACACAGAATATGTTAGCCACAACAAAAGTGACGCCGACACCAACAACTAGAAACAGTTTGTTAAAAACAAGTTGAGGAGGCCACCTCAACCAAGAACAAAATTGCCTATAGATCCCACATTTGTATGTGAAGTGGCTATAGCAACACTTAAAGCCCTTAGAGCTATGCCACCCACACTCTTTACCTTGGCAGTAGCAAAGGTAAGATTTAAAAATTAACTGCAAGAAACCCATTCTAGTCAAAGCATTCATCAAGTGCATATTTACATTAAGTTAAAAACGATAACTTATTATGAAGATCATTCTTACATAAGTAACAAAACGTCTTAATTAGCGCCATACTGTCAGTCATCCTGAGCGTGCAACTCGGTGATTTTGGTCCTAACTTTCTTCATGAGACCCTTCATGTTGTTCCAGGTGCCGAGCGCATCCGGCAGGTTCTCGAACAGTATATGGTCTGTCACATCCACAGTCCACTTATCCGCGTCAGGCAGACGGTCGAACTCAGTGATGGACTTGGGCAGGACAGCCCCGAGCACGAAGCCTTTGGAAGCAGCTCCAACATTGGACTTGGCCGCTCGAGCAGCAGGCGTCGACGTAGAGTCGGGAATTCCAGGATCCGAGTCTTCGTTATCCGACGCGGCAGCCACTTTTGAGGGCGAAGAGTTGTCTTCAGTGTCATCAGCCGCCGGCAACACGTCACTGTCGTCCGCAATGGACGATGGCTCCAAGTCGATGGTAAACTGAGAGTCGTTTTCAGTGGCAGATGCAGCATCTGCTGTAACGTCAACGGTTCTATTGCTCTTTGATTTTTTAGACTGCTTTCGCGCATTCTTTTTTGTTTTATTAGACTTCTTGTGCAACACTAGAACAGGAGACGACGTGCTGCTTCTGCTTTTGGCTTTCTTCGCTAGTTGCGAAGTCTTCTCGCCATCAGACGAGACTTCACCTTCCTCGGGTGACTGTAACATATGGAACGTGGAATAAATTAAACTGTGAAGGAAAACAAATGCTGGCTATCAGCAGGCAGGGGAATAACACTTCAACATTTTGACGAGAGCAGCCAGCAGCAACACTGATCTACAAATCACATACACACATAGTTACCTTCATCAGGGACATGTTGAGCATTTAGAAGCAGCTGTAACATTGGACTTGGTCGCTCGAGCTGTGCATTAAAACAAGCGACATGACATCTTATCGACGAGATACGCAGCTCAACCGCGCCGTGATAAACAGATTGCATAATTCAAGAAAGACAGCAAGCTCTGCGCTCCTCATCAGAACATCGCCAGCAGCACACAACGCACTGCTTACTTTATGGACCAACGAAAAGCAGGCAACAATTCAGTACACAAACGACAGGCACAGGTAGAACTGGTATAGAAGATAGTTTTAACCTCTCTCAATCAGCACTAAGCTGTTCCAAGACAGGAACAAAAAAAAGAGACATATAGTATGCCAAAGATGAACGTGCAACCCTACATTAAGGTGTTTCCACACAGGATCAAAACGCACGGGCCGCGCGCACAGTTAGTCGGGAAAAGAAGAGAAAGAACAGAGGAAAGTAATATCAGTGGGAGAATGAAATTGGAAGGAAGCAAAATGCGTACGAAAGACAGACGTCCTGAAGACCTAGCTAATGGGAGAGGTAACCTACACAACCCCTCTGGGGGCGCTGCTCCCCATAACATAGGATGGCTGCTCCACACATTGGATGAGAGTACGTAACTAATGTAGCCCTATAGCCTTCAGTTATACTCAGAAAGTTCAAACCTCCGTTTCCGAGCAGAACGATATCAATGAGGAAAGAGCAAGGGACATATAATATACCTATAGAAACGGGGGGCCCATGCACAAGTGGGCACGAAAGACAGACATCCCGAAGGCCTAGTTAATGGCTGAGGTAACCTACACGGGTCCCCTGGGAGGCTGGGGTTGCCGGACCCCATAAATAGGATGGGCTAACCTAAAGTAACCTAACCCTATGGCCTATCCTATAGCTACCCCCGGAGGGATGTAGCCTATAGCCCATCCGATGCCCCCAGAGGGTACACGAGCTATACCAAAGGTACTGATCAAGGTACTTCTTGCGCAGCACCACACAGCAGCAAAATAGTAATCGCTATACATATATATATACTGTATACGGTAATACAGCGTACGTTCAAGGTAAATAAGAAACTCTACAATCTGAAATTCACAACTAAAAAGAAAACTTTTATCTGCCATGACAATTCATCACAATATATGGGACACTTTCATCAGTTGTATCACAAAATGACAAGTGCAAACCCCTAGTTAGTTTAATTAGTTACTCCATAGCGTGATATTCTCACTTTTAAACAAGTTCAGAGGGAAACCTCAGCCAACTTCAATACAAAAACAACAGCTTGGTGTATAGCTCATGACTGAAGTAGGGATCAAGTGCGTGAGATGGTACCATACAACTTATTAGAGCAGGCAGATATAAAAACCTCATAACGCCACATAAGTGCCTACGTTCCCACTGTCAGGAAAACATCAAGTCCTAAAGGGCACTCACCTCCTCCAACGGTCGTTTGCGCTTAGCGCTGGTGTTAGCAGTGGTGCTTTGGTTCAAGTCTTCTGATGAGCTAACAGGCACTGCAAAGCAACACAACGTTACTCTTACGATATTCCTAACTTATCATTAAATAGTTTAAGCCTTTGTTTCTACTACGCTGATCTCAGGGCGCTGGCATACAAAAACTAGTTCAGCGAGAAGCTGACAGGCAGGCTGGCAGTTTTCGGGAAGCACGGAATGCATTGGAGCGCGCACACCGAGCAGCAGCAATTGAGCAGGCCACTGCCGCTGTTCGGGGTGCACACTCCAATGCATTCTGTGCTTCTTAAAAACTGCCAGCCTGTCAGCTTCTCGCAGCACTGCTTTTGGTACGCCAGCGCTCTAACAGAGGGAGGGACGAGGAACATAGAGTATATCGATTATTATTATTATTATATTGGTATTGTCCCGCTATTTCTGAAACTCAGACAATCAATAGCGATCTAAGATGACGTACTCGGCTTACAGCCGGAACCACAACGTTGTGCTCAGGTGGCGAGAGATGAAGGGCGAAAAGAAAAGAAGACATAAGAAAGAAGCGCCTGTGCGAACGGTACCTTCTGTGGCCCTCCGCACGGACGAGGTAAGAGCCCCGCAGAAAAGTCGTCACCTCGATCGGTGGCTCACCTCGTGGGACAGAAAGGAAATATAGACAAACTACCTAACTTTACAAAACTAACCTTCTTAGCAGGAACTGCGGCATGATGCTATATCGCCTGTGGAGAACGCACTCAGGACCCTTGGGTGCGTGAAGCCCAAACATATTGTGGCAGGGAAAGAGCCCGCCACAATATGCCCCTGAGGGCTAGAGTATGTCAATAGAAATGTGGAACTCATACATGAAAGTATTTCCACACAAAATCAACTCGTAAGGGAATGGCAAATGGGGAAAGAAGAGGAAGAAAAGTGAAACGTAGATCACTAGGAGTAATTAATTGGAGGGAAGCAATGTGGGCACGAAAGACAGACATCCCGAAAGCCCAGCTAATGGCTAAGGATAACACTGGGGGCACTGCTCCCCAAAATGTAGGATGAGAGAAGCTAACTAACATAACCCTATGGTCCCCCTATGCCCTCAGAGGGGATTCCTAGCTTAAGCCTCCTTACGAATAAAATACTCAGACCGTGAGGAAGGCAAGATGCAACATGTTGCACGTTAGTAGCAGCAGCAGTATGACAATTTGACAAAAAGTCTGCTAGCGCTTCAGAGAGCTCGCCAACATCACACTGTAAGTCTCCCATAACAAGTACGTGCATCAACACCAATGCCATCATCAGCGAAGGACATTGTATACTTAATTCAAAGCTAGGTTTTACGCTCTAGAAGGGCTTCCCGCACAAGAAAATGCGCAAAGAAATTCTCGTGCACAACATTAATAATAAGGTAATACAAAACACAGGGTTTGATCTCAGAATAGAGTAGACATTAGGCATTTATCTCAGATGCTCAGGAACAGTTTCCAATTGGTTGGATAACACCGAGTACGGGAGAAAGGAAACTAGCCGGTCTATATCGTATGAACCAATGGAAGCTTCCCCTGGACTGGCACCAGAACATCGTCATGGTCCATTCCAGTGCCCAGTAGGCGGAATAATACAGCAGTCTAACACCTGACAGACCGGGGCATGCAGTGATCAAATGCCCAGGCCCTCGTCAGCTGAGGTCAACTCCAGGCCCCGTCATTTTCGATGACTCTGTCCTTAACTTTGACAAAGTTTCAATTCTGATAGAAGCCTCTGCTCAGGCAAATCCGTCATTACTTACCACCTCGGCCTCAGCCAAGCAATTTGTGACCAAGTCCTTTTTCGTGACGCTGACGCGGGCTAAATGTCAGTGGCAGTCGGTCTACAACACGACGGCACCAAACAGTCATCACAGAAGAGCTGTGACTGCCACTCTATTTGATACCAACAGGTCCAGCGAGTGAGACAAACATCTCAAACGGCACTTATAATGTGACTTCCATACAGAGATTGCGGCTAGCAAAGGACTTTCACGTACGGAGTGTACTCCTAATAGCACTCAGTTCGTGCCCTTGGAAGTGCTGCCTCTCTGTTTGCATCCTTAATGTAGGGGTAGGTAATACTCTTACCTTAGTACCCAATCGATAGTCATGTAAAGACTAACGGGGAACCCTCATACAGAAAAGCACGATATTATTATTATTAAATCCCACCAGACTGGCGACGTGGGAACGAGATACTCCATAAGGTTGACAAACCCCCACGCAACCAACCCAGGAAGTGAAGAAAACAAAAGAATGAAAAAAAAAGAAGATCCGAGATCACAGAATAGCTCTGTGCACAACTCGTGTAAGGCTGCCAATAGGGCCACCCGTACCAGCAAAGACAGAGCCATCAAGAACATTCCAAACATCCACACACGATGGAAAAAACAAACGAGAATACTCGCCCGTATGGCATCGTACCGGTTCCGAGGCAAACTCGTGAAGAGCACCAGTACGCCGAGTAAACCTCACCCGAACAAATAGCTCCGGAAGAAAATCAGACAGTGGATGACTAGGGCAGTTATAAATTTTATACAAAAAGCAGACCTCACCAACTAACTCTGCGACGATGCGCCAGATCACAAGGCATAACACCAGCATGAACGCACATCCACGAACCACTGCGTCAAGCAAACACATGACAATCGGCAGCAGAACAAAGAGGGAGAACACAGCAATTAAAGCAGCGACATGTCAATTCTACCGAGCCCAACACCCTCCAAGCACGCCTCATAAGACGAATTTTCTGCGATGCACGTGAGGCAATCGAACGAATGTGGGGCTCAAACGTCAACTTTAGATTAATACTGACACCCAAGATTACCAAGTCATCAACCACAGGAAGTGACACACCATCCAGTATGAGTGCAAGAAAAGGAGTTCTCACCGTACGCGACCTGGACACGAGCATGGTCTTAGTCTTGCCCGCATGTAGCCTCATCCCCCACCTAGAACACCAGGAATCAATCACTTCCAAATCAAGCTGAATGGATTCTGAAACCTGCAACTTATCACTAGGCTTATCGCAAACAGCCAGCAGCGTAACCAACAAGTAAATTATTAACAAGATCAAACAGCTGCGCTCTATATAGGTACAGTGGATAACAAAGGGCCCAGAACACTACCCTGTGGGACGCCTGAAGCCACGTCCAAAAACTCACTCTTCTTCCCATCAACAACTACTCATTGACGTCTGTAAGATAAAAACTGATTAATTACCACGAAAATTGAACCACCAATACCCATCAATTTCAGTTCATGGAGCAGCTCAAGGTGATTCACGCGATCAAAAGCAGCACTGAAGTCAAGCTGTACCAACCTTGCCTCAGACCCCCCTCAAGAGCCAGCTGCAACACATGAGAAATATGAAGCAGAGCATCACAAGTTCCCAAACCCTTATAAATATTATAGTGGGTTGGGTTACTAGTGCCGCAAGCATCACGCCCCCCTCGCGCCGAAAACACAAGATCGAGATATTCTCAGTGTTTGCACTCTGCCACTGGCCCAGCATAGTGCTGAGAACTCTCAAACCCTTACTAAAACCCTACTGTGTTGACGGAACGACACCCTGCTTCTCAAGAAAACAATCTAACCTCGACGCAACCAACCTTTCACAAACTTTCGACAAAAAAGGTGTGATCGAGCCCCTCGGAACAGGCGTCACATGGGTGACACGCCAGCACTCCGGAAAAGAGCCCAGCCGTAACATCCGACAGAACATGGAAGCAAGCGTTGCTGCAAGCACACCAGCCACCCTCCGAAGAAAGAGAGGAAACATACCCGATGGATCAGTGCTCGCATACGGGTCCAGGTCAAAAAGAAAGCGCTGCACTTCAGAAGATCTGAAAGCAAAACCGGAGAACCTCGGCTCGGGATCACACGCTAAAGGAACGCGCACCCGGTCCCGGCTCTGCTTCCAATAAAAAAAGTGCAACAAAAGGTCCGCCTTGGCAGCGGGGTCCGCAACAAGATCACCAATTAAACAAGGGACAGAAGAGCTCATACCAAGAACAGCGCTCTTCAAGGTATACCACCACTTATGTGTGCTAACAGACGAAGCTAACAACTCTCCGGATCTCAAATTATGCTCCCGCTGAGCTTCCTCATAAGTAGCACCAGCCCGACGCTGCTGTTCCCTGAAACGCTGAAAGTCATCACCAAACCCAAACCGGGTAGTACGTCACCGGACATATGCCACCCGCTTCCACTGGTGCGCCCTCCTACAGGCATCATCACACCAGGGCTCATCACCCGTCCAAACCGTTATGAAACGAGAAGGGACATAAGCGCGCACCATGTCAAAGAAAAGCCGATCCAAAGTAGACCTAAGATCAGGAGACTCTCTCACAACACCACAAGGTAGCGCAAGGATGGCACCAGAGACAGCATCCCAATTCAATCTGGACTTCAAAAATATTTCACGCCTAACAATGGCTCTGGGGACCCGCTGACGAACTTGCAGAGTCACAGAGAGGGCACCATGGTCCGAGGAA
Organism: Parhyale hawaiensis; assembly: GCA_001587735.2. NCBI lineage: Eukaryota > Metazoa > Arthropoda > Malacostraca > Amphipoda > Hyalidae > Parhyale > Parhyale hawaiensis. Next base: position 12,026,789 of record LQNS02000304.1, read on the forward strand.
CCAATGTGAGACACCACTGACACTCCAACCAAATCAGGAACATCAGTCATCAGCAGGTCAAGAACACCTCCCATCAAATGGGTGGGACCTTCAACCAATTGCTCACAACCAGAGACACTCGCGAAATCGAAGGCTGTATGGCCATGGCAATCGGTCCTCCCAGAGCCTAGCCGTTCCAAATGGTGACAATTAAAAGCACCCATAAAGACAAAAGTAGAACGCGTATCTGACGACTGAATTCTAACCATTGCATCTCAGAGACAATCAAAGACCCCATCATCAGCAGACGGGCTGCGATACACTGAAAACAAAAGTTCCTGAATGAGCCACAGACTCGAAGCACAACATGGATAGATGAAAACAGCCAGCCGGAAAGGAATAGAAGAACAACGACTGCTAAGCATCGCGCAATGACAAGTAAAGGAACATATAGCTACGCCCCAAAGGCGTAACTGTGGGTAACGCATTGCCTCCCCATGAAGATAGAAATCTTTATAACAGGCGACGGAAAAACTTGACCCCAAACGCCATAGGCCGCACAGAGGCTGCCTTTTATAAAGACTTAGCAATGTGCAGGACTGATACGGGGACCCAATACTGTAGGAACTCTGCATACTTGAACAGGAACATTCAGAAAAGTGTAACTGTTGTCCCAAAACAAGCCAGCACAGACAGAAAATATCCGCCTTTTGCGCTTAGTAGTATGACTATACAAGGTATTTCGGTCTGCGCAGGCAATCATTTGGTAACAAGGCTTTTTTCATTGAACCAAATATTTCTAACCCTAAGCAAGGGATGAGATGCCTGCGCTACTCGACTTGAGGGAATAAGGGGTACAGAGGAACCGGCTGCACTTACAAGCATCTTGGGAATTGTCAGCAGACGAGGAGGTGATGTTGTCATCATCACCGGGCCGCATTTTGCGCGTCTTGTAGGGCGTCACTTTGTTCTTGTTCATAATCCTGCGCCACCGGCGTACGCAGTGCCGATCTTGCGTTGGGGGGCAGTTGTACAAATGACACTCCTGAGCACAGCAACGTCATTGCAAGGGATTAGTCAATTAAAAATAAAAAATATTTCACGATTGTAAAATTATGGGAGATCATTATTTCAAAAACATTTCCAATTGGGAAGAGTAAGGGAAGTGTAGTAGCTACTTGTTACGGTATATATTCAACATTGTAGCTACTAGGGTTGCAAAGTCGGATTGTTCTAGGTCCGACTCAGACTCCAGGCCCTTCAGAATTTCCGACTCCGGGTCCTCAAGATGTTTCCGACTCCGACTCCTTGGTCCAATTAGAATTTGGTGTAAACAATAAACATGTCCAATCAATTTTTACTAGTATATATACAGACATATTAAGCTAAAGATAGCTAGTAGTTTTGTACATTTAAAATATATTACATCATTTGGGACATCAGGGTTCCCAGCATTTGAAGAAAATAAATTTCCATGATGGATACACAAAATTCCAGGATGAAGACGGATTACATATTTCCAACCCAGAAAAAAGACCAGAGTTAATTACAGTACTGAACTTAATATCCTGAAAGGTGCACTGATAACGCTGATTTAATATGAATATAGGCAAGTATTGCAAACGAATAAAATGGCCTGGAGCATTGTTGAATGTTCTTTTAAAATGCTAATCTTATGACATTTTACAATTTTTATCACTAGCGAGCGAAGCAAAAAGCAGTGACAATGTTTTCATTGAAGATTTAAGTAGATATATGTATATGTTATTCCACCCAAAGAGAGGGAGAAAGAGTAGAGCAATGTTCATAATTTTGTAGGGAGTCAGGAAGGTTGACCTAGATATGACCAACACCAAAAAAACTAGAATTAGCTGGCCATAAAAAATGACGGAGTTGAATCTGTAACTTCACCCGAAAAGAGGCAGAAGGAGTAGAGCCATCATTACAATCTTTTTCAGACAGTCCGGTGGGTGGACTGAGATGGGAACAATGCCTTTACTCTAAAGAAGGCTGGCCATTGAAATGAAGGCGTTGAATTTGCCCCACCACGGATGGTTTTATGCTACGAGGCGTTCTAGTCTCTATTGCAATGAATCCTGGTAAACCAGTAAATAGCCTGTAGGGCAAACATACAGTCAGGTACTTACTTCTCATTATTAAAGAAATCACTCTGAAGGCAAGGTGTGCACAAGTGCTTCAGCTTTTATACAGTACTGTTAACTTAAGCCCCATTATGGTGCCAAAGGAGAAAAAGTTCTAGAGGCAAAGTGCGCTAACTACTCTCTTTTCGCTATTCAGTGTACCACAATCACACAAGTACACTAAGGAGACATCACAGCCAAGGACCTTTTCCGTGTCAGAACATAAAATGAAAGTTTGTATCTTTGAAAAATCAAATTCCATGAGTTTTCTAGGATTTGACAAGATTTAATCAATTTTGTCTGAAATTCCATGATTTTTCCCATGATTTGAAGCACTCTTTTCGTTTTACATGATTTTTCCATGATTTCCAGGTTTTCCGGTATGGCTGGGAACTCTGGACATTAAATTATCATAAACTTATACTTATCTGGAGACCACTGGCCTTCTTAACCCAAACCAACATGGTTTTAGAAAAGGCAGGTCGTATGTATCGCAATTACTGAAATATCAGAGAATAATTACTGAGTGGCTTGGTAGAGGACAGGCTGTGGACGTCGTATACCTGGATTTCACAAAGGCCTTTGATAAGGTGAACCATGGAGTTCTATTACAGAAACTGAGAGCGCATCGAATCGGAGGCCCACTACTGAAGTGGGTCCATTGTTTCCTCGTTGGCTGAAAGCAAAAGATGGTCGTCGATGGACGTCACTCGAGAGAGTCCAGCGTGATTAGCGGGGTGCCCCAGGGCTCAGTCCTTGGGCCAGTGTTGTTCCTGATTCACGTCTCAGATATGGACGGTGAAATCCCCTCGTCAAGGGCTCGTTTCTTTGCTGACGACACTCGAGTCTTCCGGGAAATATTTAACGTCGACCACTGCACCGAACTGCAAGAGGACCTGGGCATGATCTATAACTGGGCCCATATAAACAACATTGAGTTCAACTGCAGCAAGTTTGAGCTAATCTGCGATGGTAAACACCCGGGCAGTAGGTTTTCGTACGTTGCTGCTGGTGGGGAGCCCATTGAGTGGCGGAACTCACTGAGAGACTTGGGAGTTATAGTCCAGCAAGATGGAAAATTCAGCGAGCGTGGCCTGGTGTCAACGACAAATGGGATGGGTATGGAGGACATTTAAAACAAGAGAGGCCTGCCCCGTGCTTACTCTGTACAAAGCAATAATCCTTCCTCTGGCGGAACATTGTTGCCAGGTGTGTAGTCCCATGGCAGTCGGTGAAATTCAGGAGTTGGAGGGAGTGCAGCGGATATTCACGGTGAGAATCAACGGCATGCAGGGAGCTGACTACTGGGAAAAGACTCAAGCAGCTCTCGTTGTTCTCTCTCCAGCGGCGCAGGGAGCGATACTTGGTCATTTATACTTGGAAAATAGTAACAGGACTGGTTCCTAATTTTACTGATCTGGAACTCAAGGTGAGCACAAGGCAGCACCTGCGTCTTGGTAGGCTCTATGTGATTCCTCCTTTCAATACCAGAGCACTGGCCAACATACGCAATATGCATGAGCACTCTTTCTTGGTGATGGGGCCAAGACTATTAAATTGACTGCCGCTGGAGCTCCGAGGATTGAGGGCACTCTCCAAGCTTTCAAAGAGAGGCTGGGGAAGCTCTCGACGTCTGTGCCCGATCAGCCTCCTGTGCCACACTACCAGCGGGCCGCGCCAAGAAACAGTCTGGTGAACCAACTTGCACACCTGAGAGCCTAGCGTAACTAATTCCCTTCACCACAGAAGCGGCGGTAGGGCGGCGCACTAGCGCGGCCCGAGCTTCGAGGCTCAAACTTCTTTCAAGGATTCGAGAATTATAATTCAATAATAATTAGCTACCATGGAGAAAACCTGTTTATAGGATGGAGAAAACCTGTTTATAGGGGGGGAAATTGTGGTCTTTTTTATGTCATGCCTAACTTTTATTGTTTTGAGCTTTTCGCTATTATTGCATATCATGGCACAGAAATTAGGCTACCAAATTGTATCAAGTAATTGGCCTTGGCATTAGACAATCTAGGTAGGTAGTTCATTATCAATGGGAAACATAGAGATTACACTAACAACAAAATATATCCAAATTTACAAAATATTTTAGTGTTTAAAACTTGAGACTGAAAATTCTGAATTGATTGATATTTTTTTATTAATTGGATTCCAGAGTCTGGGTAAAAATGCCGAGCCCGAGCAAGTGAGATTCCGACCCCAGCTCAGACCCCCTCAAATCCTCCGCAACCCTGGTAGCTATTGCTCTCAAAAAACAAAAAAAAAGGGCTGAGGCTCTAGGGCTTCAAGTCTTCAGCTCCTTCATACATTATTGCTACAGAAAAAGAGTCGAGAGGTAGAGAAGGAGAAACTTGAAAAGTTTTGCACGCCAAATCACTGCGTTGTTTTTGCTAGGTCGCACTGTTGATTTGTGGCCGCGTATAATCAAGCTGCGGAAACGAGGCAACATTGCTTCCCACTCCCAAATCCTAGGTGACATCGTATTTCTTCCAGCTGCTTGCACCGCACTGAGACGTTCTAACTAGCTTCTACATAAGTTAGCTATGATCCGCAGCACCCAAGGTAGACCACTAAAGGTACAATATCCTTGGACAATAGTAATTTCAACGTTGAGGAACTGTAGGGGCACTGCATCACGATCAAGCCCTTGACCACATGACTTTTTCTTGCCATAGAGGACCTACTTTTTATCACACGTCATATATGAGGAAACAGAGGCTCGTTGGAGTCTCGTAGCCCGAGCATCGAACCCCCTTCAAATGCTGTACCACTTCTAAACAGTATTTTTTCATTACTCGAAATCAGGGTTGCTGAGTTAGAGTTGGTATTTTTAGTCTGACTCCAGAATCCCAATTTTTAAAATATTTTTTTTTTTAAAGTTAGTACAGATTTTTTTCAGTCATGAGTTTTAAAAAAATAAAAGATTTTGTAAACATGGGCACATTTTGTTTTTGGCTTAGGTACGTATGCAATGCAACAGTGCTTAATTACTTTATACAATTTGATAGCCTATTCCCTGCGCCGTGTAATGCAACAAGCAGAACAAAAAACTTATCACAACTAAAAATATATATGAGGTTTGATGTTCCAAATGCTACTAATGATGTCAAATTTTGCACCGTAAATGTTATAAAACTAACTAGTATCTTAAGCTTATTGTTGTTTCTATATTGGTAAAAAGAAGTTGGACATATTTAATGGTTAGGTACATTAAATACTAATTCTGTCTAGGAGTCGGAGTGATAAAATCTTGATGGCCCGGAGTCGAACCTTGAACCATTCGACTCTGCAACGTTGCTCGAAATACAAGTACATATATATTCAGCCAGAAGTGAAGAGTAAAGACAACAAAAACAGCGATATATACCTATTCTAGGTAACTCCATACTTTCCAAAAAGCCAATTTTATTAGCAAAAGGCACACACGACACAAACTCACCTCTTTGAAGTCGTCCGGCAAGGGCACATTGAAGCCGGGGTACTCAATGAGCCTCTCAGGACGGTACTTGGCAGCTCCTGTGACCTCACCATCCTCGCCCCCAATGAGGCTAACGGCTGCACGCAACAAACAAATTATTGAACCCGATCACCCTATTATGTAGAGCAGTAGAAACAAATATGAGAACAATCGATGCAGAGAGCAGAAAATTCCACTCAGGTAGCTACTTTAAGGAATCATCGGTTGAGTAACAAGACTAAGGAAAATTCATTTTGCAGGATAGCAGTTTCTTCTTGACTCTCTTGAGTGCCCACGGTAGCGACGGTATCTCGCTGTGAAGAGGGACGAAGAGAGACCGGAGGTAGTCGGTCGGTCCTCCCATCGGTTCATTGGAGTAGGACATCATCTAGAGCCCGACGACCACACCGGGACAGCCGAGGGCGTGTCGGAGGCCGGCTGACAGCACACCTGGTGTGAAGTGGCCATACTTGTTGCTGGCCAACTCGTGGTAGCGCCTGAAAGTATACATACGCTGTAGTTATTATTTATTTCAAGTGTACTGTCATGACTTTGACTAGGTAAATCTTAAACGGCAATCCACCTGTTCATTCAGTTGCTATACAGATATATAAAACCATAAAAACAGATCCAATGATGTAACTTTCTTATGTTGAAGTATCAACGACCGACAATTACGCACGGGAAGCAAAAACATTGAAGTTAGCTATTTATTAGTTCTAGCAGGTTGATGCCAACAAAACTAAGGATTACCGGCTAACCCATATTTTTACATTCAGAGTTGCCAACTCACCATCACTCAATGTCTCTAAACTCACACAAAAAAGTCGCTAAAAAGTAGCTAAATGTGAAAACGTGCTTTTACTACAATTGGAAGTGAATAAATCAACGCTGAAAATACTAGTTATTAGCGAAAAGAAAAGCTTTGTTCATTATAAACTTAACCTGACTTCGAAACTTCTATGATAGCTGTAATTATTCAAGTTTCAACCATTTCCTATAGCTACAGAGTAATCATTACAATTACAGGCACAGCAGCGGAGGGCATTATTACCTACACTCAACCGTCGTAATCCGTTTATCTGTGTTCATTGGCGAAATAGTGTTAGTTCAATTACCAATGCCTTTTGCAATCTGCTTAAATAAAATACCCGTAAGTTCAAAAACTGTCATCGATGACGGGACAACCAGCAGGTTGCTCCATATACATAATACGAGTCTTGAGTTAGAGCCGCGACCAAGATTGCGAACGTTTTACACTTAAGATGAAAAATTCTCCTAAAACGGAACGAAAACTAGTGTACCAGTACCTATAGCTGATCTACTTGAACACCAGTTCATCTCCAGTTACGTTTGAATGACTAAATTGTGTAAACTGTATCCTTCACACACCAGTCTACCTGGTTCTGGCATATAGCTGAAACGCAGAGTACTTCCTCATGATAAAGTTAAGGGCCGCCGAGACGGAATTGACCAAGCTAAGGGATAAATAAATAACCTCAACTTGACCAGACACCCCAACTGGGAGATCCAGCGGCACTGACTAGCGTTGCAGACATGCCCATTGGCCCTAGATAGTGCACTGCAGTAGTAACGCTGAGAGACACGGAAGGCTCTCTGCGACCCCCTGGTCACCGCCATAGCCTATATGGTCAGAATCAACAGCTAGTTTCGAAACGCAGAGTGCTGGCTCCGTAAGCAAAGGGCTTCAAGAACTATCGTGCTCGGTATGCAGGCTCGGTTCAAGAGACAGCAACTCTATAAAATAACATCTGGTCGCGAAGTGTTTTACCTGAGCATCAACCATATAGGCTAGGTGCAATGCGTCTTCTCACCTACGCCGGGAGGCTGCTATCGATGTAAATCCCTTACATTCATTAATGAAGTTCGGGAGCCCTCTTCCCATATCAACAGCCAATACATATTTCTGGTCGAGCTAGTAACTGTTTAACGCATGATACAAGTTAAAATTTCCATCAGAGTAGGTCAAAGAAGACGACATTAGATGCATATGCAATATAAATAAGCACTAGTATCCAGCTCGCATTAGAACACACAGTCAGAAGTCCTATTATGCTTGAAATGGCAGGGTTTTTTCTCAAGCTAAACGGCCTGTGCAAGGTAGCCTAAGGCTTAACCACCCATCAGGCTAACCGAGGATAAGTTTAGCTGCCAAGTTGTCCGTATCAATTAATGAACTTCAGTAACGAAGAGCTATAACGTGCAACACAGTGATGGATTAGCATCCTCAGTGTATTCTCTGTGCCATGTAGTACTTCATGCTTCTTAAGAATACGAGGGGACCTGTGCGTGAAAAAATTCACGCAACAATAGATACATAAATTTGCTTAATATAGGCCGGTGTGGAATCTTCTCGTTTTTGACTTGCTTCTTCTTCATTACAAGAAATTTGTGATTATATTTCTACAGTGATTGCACTTTCCTTACTAAAATACATATAGAGGAAAACTCGACGACGCCCAACTCAAATTAGCGTAAGAGATGCGTGCTGTTTACAGAGCAGTACACTTCACTTCGTCTTCAGCACACTCCTTCCCTCCCTTACATAACATGAAAAAAAAAAAGAAAACTTTATTAGTAAGCGGTGAAACATCACTGAATTTCATTTCCGCCGCGTATCCAGAATACACAGTGAGATGGCCTCAGCATAATAAAATTTCGCGTCCAAGAAGTTGGAACGAATAATTACTACGTCTACTGTATCGGAAAAATTGATTTCTCTACGCTTCGCTGATTTGCTACAAAATGTGTACATCATAAACCAAAAGAAAATATAATTTCGATGTAAAGTACCGTAATTAATATCTGGCTCCACGGGAACGGCATGAGAAGCTGGAAGAGCAAGAACTGCATTCATTGTTACTAACGATTAGCAATATTCTTTGCCCACAGTCGATGTTGCTTCCAACGAATATAATGGTCTGTATCAAAGATCGGTACTCAAGGGAGGCATATAGCTCGGACTCGGAGAAAACCATTGGCTGCCAAGAAATCATCGTGGTTTTTACGTGCGTGCTGACCGCTGAAGAATATCTTACCATTTGCCTCGATAATTATACAATCAAATTAAGACGATCAGTGTCAACTAAAGGCGGCTGAAGTTTGGATGCAGAAGATATCAGATGAGAGCACACATCGCGATGGAAGTGATTGTTTACTGAAGCTGTATGCATCTGCATCGAGTGGACTTTAAACTTATCAAAGAAAGACCGGAATCCGATATCCTATCCTGTTCGAGTGCCATCATCAGCAACCTGGAATATTTTCTACCTATCAGTTTCCTATGATGAAGTTTGTCAGAATCAGCACAGTCTTTTAGCCGGGAAGACCAGAGCTAATTTTGCCTATCTACTGTATTTCGTTAAGAGCGTGACACCGAACATATAAATAAATATGTATATATTATTCAAAGACTAGTGGCCCATGCCGTCATTGTAAATGACGGCAAAAATTAGCACATCACCAAAACCCCCGCCGTCTTTTGGGCTTCCTCATTTTTCCCCTATCTAATACTAAAGAAAAAGATCCCAAGGTATCCAACTTTTTTTTTCGCCTTCTGAAATCTGAGTTTTCTCCTATCTTATTTGTTCTATTTTTCCCCTATCTAATGCTGAAGAAAAAGATTCCAAGGTACCCCACTTTTTTTTTTTTACATTTTGAAATCTGAATTTCCTCCTATATTATTAGTTCTATTTTTCCCTATCTAATACTGAAGAAAAAGATTCCAAGGTACCCCACTTTTTTTTACATTTTGAAATATGAATTTTCTCCCATGTTATTCCCATAGAGCGTGACAGGAAAGATATAAATATATAAATAAATAAATAAAAACACGACGTGAATTATTATATAGTAGATTGGAGGACTCCCAGGTTGAATCATTTTGTAGGGAAGAGTTAGAACGCCTTCTGGTTTTTGTAGTTTATTTGACCCCGAGTTTTCGAGCCATTATACATGACTCGTCTTCAAGGGAATGAAATTTTAAGCGACTGGAGCTATCTGCTCATAGTCTAGTTAGTATCCTATCTACCAACAAAAATGATAACATAATATTATAACCAAATAAAATGAATGCCACAGAAATTCAATTTTTATATTACTGTAAAACGCGGCAGTAAGCGTCGGAAAAGTGAACATGTCTATTGATAGAATTTGGATTGCAATGAGAATGGAAAGCTTCTAAAAATTTTCTAGACTTGGGATTTGTCTAATCATCAAATGTCCCTTGATTTTCCAAAATTACTTTCCAATGAGTCAAATCCCAAGTCTAAAAAACTTTTAGAAGCTTTCCATTCTCATTGCAATCCAAATTCTATCAATAGACATGTTCACTTTTCCGAAGCTTACTGCCGCGTCCTACAGTAACATAAAAACTGAATTTCTGTGGCATTCATTTTATTTGGTTAGGTATAATATTATGTAATCATTTTTCATTTTTGTTGGTAGATAGGATGCTAACTATGAGCAGATAGCTCCAGTCGCTTAAAATTTCATTCCCCTGAAGACGAGTCATGTAAAAACCCAGAAGGCGTTCTAGCTCTTACTTACAAAATATATTTATATATAAACACCCGACGGTCTTTCTTAGTATTAGATAGGGTTTACCACATAGCTACGAAAGAAAAGCTGAAAGAAAATTACCCTGGCATCATCAAAATCAAGGGAAAATATGCTAAATCAGGAGAAAATGTGTTAGTTTACACGCATGAACAGTAGCTAAAAATCGGCAAGTTTTAAAAGAAAGTAGCTAGCTAAAAAAAAGTTACTAAAAGTCGCTAGATGGAAATTTGGTCGCTAAACGGCACCAAAAATCACTAACTTAAGCGACTTTTTTGCTAAATAGGCAATACTGTTTATATTTTGGTTAGACAAGCTAGACGCTGCAAATGTAAATACCATAGCTAGGCCTAATGATAATATTGGGCACACTATCGGTAACTGTCGGCAGAAAATGGGTATTAGTTGGTACTAAATCCGTACAGGCCTAAGTTGAAACTAACGGAATGACGTGGTCTATGATCGTTACACCGAGAATCTAATGGCATGAGTCACTGGTATAGCGAATAGCTACTTGAATTATAAAGTAAATAAATCCGGGAGACACGCAACAATACGGGACTTTGAGTCCCCGGCTTTAGCAAAAGACCACCTCTGAGGGAAAGTGAAGGTGTTTGTGATGACTTCCAGTAGCTAGCTAGCTATAGCTACGAATTGTTCCCTCCGTTGCAACTTGCAGGTACACTTTATAACTTAAGAAAACATATTAATAGAACTTAAAAATTAATTTATTAGCTACCATAAAACCAAATTCAGATGTTCCAAACTTCAAGTTAAAAACAGCAAATACGGTAACAAGGACACAACGTAACTGTCTCAATTTACATACAAGAAATGTAAGACTTACACAGAAGATGTTTGCTTCCTCCCTTGATAAGCCCGCCTATTCTGAGCAATTTTGCTGTGGTTGAGCGGCTCAGGACACTCGGAAACATTGTGGTCCCCAAGGCAGTTGAAACAGGTCCGCTTAGGTCTGGGATCCTGGAGCACTGGTTTGCCTGTCTCCATGCTGAACTCCTGCGTCATCAGGCAGTCCGTGAACACCTGTAACGTAAACAAGCCATAGTAAGGTACAGAGGAACTTGGGTCAAAACTTGTTCACTTTTTGTTAATGCTAAACTGCGACTGCACACGGGTAACGAACTGGGCTTTTTTTCATTTTGTATGGAAGATCAACAGACACAGGGGCTGTACTACCTCGTCCAATAAATCACCTGGGAACTTTCCATCTTTCTTCAAATTTAATTCTAGTAATAAAGTATCTAACTTTTCTGATCTTAGTTTTTTAGTCGTCGCTAAGGAATGGCTGTGTAGCATTTGGGATTGTATTACTGCCACTAGTAGAACTACATCTACCACCTCATCATCATTTCAGACACTAACTAATCGTGTCCAGAAGTACAATTAGAGCAACATCTATTTCATTTTCAAGTATTTCACGATAGGTAGTAAGATCAAATTACCTTTTGGCTAGCCAAATACAAACCAGAGAGAGACATCTTGTGGTCTGCTTACTCCAGAGTCAAGAGATCCCACAAAAATTATGCAATAGCTACCTTAAATTCTCACATTTGGTAGCTAATGGAGAATGCAGCCACAATTAGCTATTCCCTGCATCAACACTTTACCACCCAATACAACCGTTCACTCACATTCAAATAAGAACTAATTCTAGTAAAGTTCACGTGGATAGCAACGGAATAAGAGATACATCGAGTCCATAGCTATAATGTACCACTACCTAGATGGTAGGCGAATTTTAATTATTGAAAGGTAGATTCACTTAGACAGAAACTTATCAAAATACGATTGATATGAGTTGATGTGGAGAATAACTAGAAATGACTTCCTTAATCCTAAAGGTGCCAACAATAGTTACTTCAATTTCAAGAATGAAGAGAAGTGTGTGGCAAGTCTTCTACAAAATATGATGGGCATTAGAGAGCTAAGAAGAGTCATCTGACATCGAGCTCAATGGGGATAACATTCTACAACAATTGGAATACCTAACCATGAATGCAGTTAACTAAGGAATTAAACATATAGCATGTGCTTATAAATACCCGTATCAATCCTGGTGGATGTATAAAAAAGCAATCGCCTAAACATGTAGCTACTGTCAACTACTGCATTTATGCTACCACTTTGCTACTGCGAGGCGTCAACAACAGGAAGCAGCCCTACGACATTCAGCAAGGTCCACGTCTCAGCTGGCAGTAGCTCCTTCTATTGTATAATAATAAAATGGTTCCATTATTCCATGCACACTTCCTTTTGATGATCCAATGGCATCTACTGTGTTGCGGCTTTATTTTGGAGCTGAGGATAGAATGAAAAAATGTAAATCAGCTCGCAGAGAACTAGTTGCTAGAGTGTAGCCTACCTATCTGCTCAAATATTTCAGTTGCCATATTAGCTACTTACAGTTGTGTATTTAGGAATATCAAGCACTTCCATGGGCGTATCATCATCTTCCATTGAAACCTCATTGGAGTGGGCAGAAGCATCCTGAGTGTTGATGGAGAGGGAGAACTGGCCAGAGTCATCTACAAGAAAGAAACAATTAGAGACAAAGCAACAAATGAAGAAGACATCACTTACCATAGACACCACATAGGGAAATGCACATCTTCCCAGTGCCTCAAATNGAGAACTGGCCAGAGTCATCTACAAGAAAGAAACAATTAGAGACAAAGCAACAAATGAAGAAGACATCACTTACCATAGACACCACATAGGGAAATGCACATCTTCCCAGTGCTTCAAATAAGGCAAATACACAAGAGGGTCAATGGATTGAACTGAAGACCTCAAAAACAGCAATGAAGTCACTTTACAGCTTGGATAAAAGTGCTTAAAAAGCTAATATGCAGCTGAATTCCGCACTTTATAACAATGTAGTAAGGATTTCATGCTCTCAACTACCAATCTTTTTTGCACCGCCGTTTCATTAGGAATGCAGACAGAAGAAGCTACAAATAATAACTAAAAATATAGTTAAGTAGCTATCCAAGTTTTGGGCATCCTTCCCATCATCAGTAAAATTAAAATGCACAAACTGTTGAGTGGCTGAGACACCCCTGCACCTGACAAACTGTCTCACCATGTAGCTAATAACATTAGTAACCTATTATTATAGCTACTCAATAGTTTAGCAGTACCTACCAATAATTCTATGTCAATAGGATTATGGAACGCATCATGAGGGTGTTCCCACACAGAATCAACATGCATGAGAACAAATCAGGAAATGAGAGGACAAAACAGAATAAAGCATTATCAGCATGAGCATGAAATTAAAAGGAAGCAAAGTTGGCACAAAGGAACAACACCTCAAAGGCCTTGCTAGGGCTAAGATAACCCTATGGGATCGCCTGGTGGCACTGCTCCTCATAACCTAAGATGGGTGATTCTAACTTAACCCTATGGCTCATTCTAATAATTCTATGTCTCCTGGGGAGGAGAGGAGCAAGTTATGGTAGAATGATAGTTATATGGCTACATCTTTACTTTTAACCCATTTTACATCTTATTGTTTCCTAGCATAGCAAACTGAAAAAAAATTGTGCAAAATAAATGTCCACCACTAAGGTGTAGCTAACTTCATTGATTAGGTGCTTAATACTGAACAAAGTTCTTAAAACTGAATTAGCTTGTCAGGCCACTCGTTTCACAGATAGGAATAAATAACAAATAAATCACTCACCCAGCAGAATGCAGTCATCTGGTGAAGACTTCTGAGCAGCTTTTCTCTTTCCAATAGGAATAACATCTGATTCTGAATGGCCGTTTTTCTTAAATCTTATTGAACTCATGGTAGCTAATGGCTTGCCTGCTACACAATGTTCTCTGCACATAGATATATAGAAGAAATTGGCTAAATTGATAGTCTAGTGATAAACTTTGTAATCCTTCATAGTTTATACAG
>LQNS02000304.1:12067765-12078515 GCA_001587735.2 Parhyale hawaiensis
TCAGTTTTTGGGTTTTTTGTGTCGACACGCTTATCCTGGGAGACCTTGAAGATGGAAAATTTTGATGTTCAGTGAGCCGCGGCCCTAGGCCCAGCAGTTCGTTGAACTCCAGCAGCAATGATCTGGGCATTAAAATTTTCCATTGGGATAAACGAGCTCGTTTGAAACACACGAGCCACGCCACTATCGATGAGTGCAATACCGAAGTGAGCGTTTTGTCGACACGCATATCCTGAAAGATGAAAGTTATGTAATCCAGTGAGCCGCGACCCTAGGCACAGCAGTTCAAATCTTCAACTCCTGCAGCAATGATCTGGATTCTTAATTTTCATCGTTATATGCTAGGGCCACTTTCGATGAGTACCAGCTGGAGGTTTGGGCATATGTCTCAAGGTCCCTCCAGTCCCTGAGAATACCGACGTAAGCCATAGTCAAAGAGTACCGTCTGTTGACAGCGTTATGTCCGCTAACACTGTCCTCATTTCCGGGAATGCCGACGTAAGCTACGTCACTTTCGATGAGTAGCTACCGGCTTGAGGTTTGGGCATATGTCTCTAGGTCCCTCCAGTCCCTGGGAATACCGAAATGAGCCGTTCGAAGAGTACCGGCTGTTGACAGGCGTTACGTCCGCGAACGCTGTCCTTAGTCCTGGGAATACCGACGTGTAGCTTCACCACTTTCGATGCGTAGCTACCAGATGGGAATTCCGAGGGGAGCCGTTCGAAGAGTACCGGCTGTTGAACAGGTGTTGGCCATTGTAGCTATCCCTGTCCTTCAGTATCGGGGAATGCCGACGTTTGATACGCCATTTTCGACGAGTACCTGCCAGACGGGAATAGCGAACTGAGCTGTTCGAAGAGTACCTGCTGTTGGACAGGCGTTATGCCACGGAGCTCTCTCTGTCCTCCAGTGTCAGGGAATACCGACATAGAGCATCGACTTTTTCGACGAGTACCAGATGGGAATACCGAAATGAGCTGTTCGAAGAGTACCGGCTGCTGACAGACGTTATGTCCGAAACGTGTCCTCAATCCTGGAAATACTGATATGTAGTATCGCCATTTTCGATGGGTACAAGAGGAGTATACCGAAGTGAGCCGTTCGAGAGTACCGGCTGTTGGACAGGCGTTATACCACTAGGCTTTCGCTGTCCTCCTGTGTCAAGGACCGCCGACGTATGCTCCGCCACTTTCGAGGAGTACCAGACGGGAACGCCGAAGTGAGCAGGTCGAAGAGGACCAGCTGGTGGACAGGCGGTGGTTTAGCTTACGCTATCTTCCAGTATCAGAAAATGCCGACGTGTAGCTTTGTCACTTTCGACGAGTTCCAGAAGGAATATCGAAGTGAGCAGCTCAAATAGACCGGCGTGAACGAAGCCGCTGTCGATAACCGCCAGAAGGGAAGTTCGTCGGGAGCGATGTTACTCTTGACAGAAAGAACCGACCCCAGTTGAACGGGTGCTGGCTGGAGAGTAAGATATTTGGCTGTGGAGCTATATTTTTCTCTCCAGCAAGACACTTTCCGGTCAGGACAGACCTATTTCGTAGAGATGGCCCGGTTCGAGGAATACAAAGGGCTTAGACACTTTGCTAACAATCTATGGCCTCTAGCGAGGTTGCCAGGGCCGGCGCTTCTCACCATCCTTCGGGGTGACACACGCTATAGAAAAGCTGAGGAAACTTGCAAATGCGCAGTACCTTGGGCGTAAAGAGACCTTCGCTCGTCTCACGCGAGAAGAACCCGTCGGTCAAAAGCTTAAAGATCCGTTCATTCAAAGGGCGCTGTCGTGACTACGGACTGAATATCTGGACGAAGGGTACTTCCTGTAAGACTAAAGCAAGACGATAAGATAGATTCAACTGGGTAAAAATAAGAGGTTACTTTCTCCCCGTATTAGATCATATGATGACCTAGGAAGCCAGGTCTTCCTCGTAATAGAGATTTACCTGAGACCGAATAGCCCTGATCCTTTCTCTTTTCGAAACAGTACGAGATAATATTTTGGATTATTTACCTCTGGTGTCTGCACTACGACCAATGCCGTTAGCCTACTTACAGAGGTCCAGGGTCTTAACCCTGAAGGCACATAGGGTAAAGTCCCAAGGACAGGGCGGAGGCACAAATATACTCTTTCTTTAGTACAAGGTTACCGAGAACTCAACGAGACCAAGGGCTCTCGCAGAGTAGGCAGGGAAAAAGTTTGTAGTCAAGGAAAATTACTCCAGTTTGACTCTTAACCCTCGAGAACGAAGCTCCCGAGAGGCCTAAAGACCCGTATACCTCCTTGGCTCGTCGACCTTATGCGGAGCCGATTAACCACCAGGCTGGTGCAGGTAATCGAAAGGAAGCTTTTCTGTCATAAGCCAGTCGAGACGGAGATCCGCCGTTACTCGCAGCTTCTCCTTACAGAACCATAGCCAACCGAAAAGGGCTGGTTTAACCCTCGAGGTCACATGACCCCAGGTTCAGATCTTAACATCTTTCGGTACGTCTTGTACCGAAGCGGCTGATACGTTGTACGGCCCAAACGGTAGACCCAGGGGCAGGTTAGTCCCTTTCTGCCGACTGATGTACAGACAAGCTATGACTTATTACTCCGATGTCAGCAAGAAGTAAGAGGTATAAATGAACGCTAGATCAACAACTACGGGAGAGATAAGCAGAAAGCTCCGGAACTAATCCGAGCCAATGTAATCTCGTGGCAGTAAGAAGTTTTTACCTTCTACTTCGCCTCTTCTCTCTTTAGCGATTTACAAAACTTTAGATAAGGACAGGGGTCTTTGATCTCATATTAGAGCCGAGATAGTCAAAGGACAATAATTTGCCTTTGACTAAATCAAGGGGTCCTTTTTGATCTCCCTTGCCACACTTTAAGGAGAAGATATAAGGACTCTTCTCGTACGGTAAGAGCAGTCAAAAGCAGTGATACTCAAGCAGGAGGTAGGTACTTCTCCTTGACGGAAAACTGCTATTTTTTCGCTAATACACTGCAAACGGCTCAAACAGACCGAGCCTGACTTTTGCACTTATGCGTAAAGCGAATATCCTTTCTAATATTACGGCTCAGAAAGGGTGTGACCGAGAAAGTGCAGCTTTTATAAGAAAGGCAACACTCCAAGGAAACAACAACACACCGAGTAATGAATCAGATCTAACGATAAATCAGATTCAGAGTAAGGGATTTATATCAGCGAGGACTCTGAAGCAAATGATCAGTCAGAATCCAATGAGGATCGCTCAATAGCTGCTCTGGATTCTAGCAAGGACTACGATATCCGTTCGCGATCAGATCGATCAAACTCAAGTCAGCAAGCCAAATACAACGCCCCTTCCTGAAGTTCCAGATAAGTCAGGCCTCGAAAGCTGGGGTGCAGACCCAGTAAAATGCTTCCTTAGTCTTTAGATTTAGCTAATTGTTTGATGCTTCAGTCGTTAGGCAAGCTGCTGTAGCGGCTTTGGATCAGGTTTTTTGGGTGCCATCTGCACTATTTTGCTTGAAGGAAAAGCCCTTTGCAAAGCTAGTTTGCCTTATTCTCCGCTATCATGACGAGTAACAAATTGACGAAAATGACGCAACTCCACTTGCTCCCACATTGATGTTATTGGGATAAACGTATATTCATCTGCCACACAACGTCACCATGGCTTGGAGAACGATACGTCGGACAGTTGGTAGGAGATAACCAGAGAAAAGACCGGCTACATTCTAGATGAGGTTAACCTCAAGAAAGAATCAGCATCGGGAAGCAGACAACTTCAGATATAGCTCAGGGAATTGCACTCTAAACAGTGTAAGAGACAGAATGGAAATGCTTTCTTCCACGAAAATACGAGCGGACGCAAACTTAGCTGCTCGATCCGAGGTACTAGACGTTTACGCGGGCGTGTGGAGCATAAAACGAAAGATCGTGAAAACTAAGATTTCCCTCAGCGACAACTCCACGTTGTCCTCTAACGAACACAGACGGAGTTCCTCTCAGTTGACTAAGGCGGTTCGTTTAATGAGGGCGATCGCCAATTTGACCTTTTGGTCAAAAGGAAGTTAGTCGTGAACACAAAACGGTACCCTGGCATAAATACTTCTAAAAAGTATTAAAGGGTCAGGGGAAGACTTAGCCTCAGAACGGAAAGTCCGGTTGACACTTAGCATCGGAAGGGATGGCCCTGTGGGCAATTAGCCTCAGGATGAATGCCCTGATCTACGCTCAACCTAGACCCTGGTCGGGACTTAGGGTTTTTAGAGGTTCCTTGGTTCCTGACGACTTTTGGAATTTTGAAGTTTACACGTAGTTCCTCATTTGGACTGGTTCCCAACACTACCAGACTCTGATGGCAGTTATATATACTGATTGATTTCGTCTATAATTGGAAATCTTCTAAGGCCTATAGTCTGAAAAAGACGTTATGTTAATTTCAGTTCGAATTAAACTCGGAACTTCTCCCTAAACCCTTAGAAGGTCTGAGAGATTTTCTAATTCGCTTTTCCCTCTTGAAACCACGTCTGATTTTCAACTGGGGAAAGAAAGATACCTGGATCTTTGAGTGTACACTCGCAAATCAGATTCTCTATTGCAAGATTTGAAAATTGGAAAATTGTTGGAAGTTCGTCCAGTAGCTGAGAAGAGAACCAGAGACTAGCTAGATGTCTTGCTCATAACTCTCAGCTGGTCCACAGTTCTTGTGGTATTTGAGAGCTACTTACAGCCAGAAAGTATACAAGGCACGGCTACACTCACGTGCAAGCATGCTTAACTTCAGGTTGTGGAAGGAGAAAGAACCATACACTAGGGATGTAATTACGTTCGACATTGGAAAGCAGGTCAAAATTCGTCCTTAGAGAGTTGAGAAACTTCTCAACTGCCCCATTAGAGACGACTTAGTCTCTGCTCAGCGAAGGGCTTCGCATCCGTGCGGTATAGACTTCTGTGCCCGTAAAGTAACCTTTTAGTAGAGGGAAACCTTCGGCCACGGTGAACCTGTTGGTGTGTCTATCCTACCTGAGTGGGCCCGGCAGGAAAGGATTAAGGACGCTTGCCGCTACTGTCTTATTGGCTCTAACACCAGACGCGTCAGGGTCGAGTCAACTTGATCCCAACGCCAGCTCTCCTCTCCTCAGCTACCAGAACCCTGAAAATGTTCTGGATATCAGTTTCAGAACTTTCACTGAGTATCCATTGACCGCCAACTCCAAATTAAGCTGTGCATTTTTGACTTAGAAAAATTTCTGGGTGCCTCCTCAGGACTTGGAAAAATTTTCTCTCGGTCCTTCGACATTTTGCCTTAGATACTCAGGAAATTTTTAGACTTGAAATATTTTCCTGGTTCCCTTTTGAAACTTAGAAATGCTAGAACTGGTCTTTCGACACTTAGCCTCAGATACCGTACCCAAGAAGGTGTTTATACTTTGAATATTATCTTGGCACCCCTTAGGGACTTTGAAAAATTTTGAAAGGGTAAACACTGACATAACCTCAGATACTGAACTGATGTTTGAACCTTTATGAATTCTCTGGGTCCCTTAGTAAGGACTTTGAGAAGTTTTGAAAAGTTAGGAGTACGCTCCTACACCTATCCTCCGGTAATTTTCAAAAAGCACTTCCTATTTATACCTCAACGCGGAGTTATCCCTCCTAAGCCTTGGGCCTCCTTATTCAAACTAAGTATGCTTCAATAAAGAAAGAAAGCAGTGGATATGCCCTTAATGACGTGGAGAGTTGACTCTGATTGATATCTTGAAAAGGAAATTTCTAACATAGGAAGTGATTAGAGTGATGACTGTTTACACACCTGTGTGATAAATTTAATTCACTGTTTGTGGTACAAAGCAGAGATCCTTAGTTCCCCTGTGGAACTTTAACTCCGAAACAATATAGCTTTTGGAGTTAGAAAGAGCTTTGGCTTCCCATTTTCGACACTTAGAATAATTCTGAGATAGTCCTGTTGAGAATTACACTCAGATACGAAAGCCTTCATACTTGGAAATGGTTCCAGGTCTCACCGTGGGGACTTAGAAAAATTTGACTTCCCACGGTTGACACTTTAAAAAATTTTTTGGGAGGCAGTCCTTGGAGACTTAACCTCAGAGGCATGGAGGCAGTTATACTTGAAAAATTCAGGTCCCATCGTGGGGACTTAGAATATTTTTGAGAAGTCCATTGAGCGTTTTCCTCTAATACAGTGAAATGACTTGAAAGTTTTCAACTATGGTTTGGAGGCATAGGGACTTGTCCCTTATTGCTCAGTGCCTGTGGATACTTGGATTAAATTTTGAAAATTAGGAATTTGCTGAAAACTTTGAAGATCTTTAAATTAATAATGTCTTACTCTGATCTATAAGAGTGAAGTCACTCGCCCAGACGGGCACAAAAGACAGCAGACAGCTCCCTCAGGGTAACTCTCACAGGAGAGAGAGGGGGGTAAGATAGAAGCAATTGGAGCTCTTTGGTCCACACAAAATGACAGAAGGTACATAAAGACGCAAATATGGTATCAAATCTCCTGTGGCGGGTCAATAGGAGGATCTCCACAGACAGGATAAATAAAGTTTAGATCAGGGTAAGCTTAAGCACTTTTATGACACCCTCCACATCAGGAGTCGCCACAGAACCCCTCCCTGCTCCGCAAGCTACGCTGTTTGTGAATCAGTGCTATCCGACAGAGGTACTCTGCCGGAAGCGAGCCGCTGCAAATCGACTGAATATTCCAATGAACAATTTTGCAGTGGTAAGCGAAAGGCAGAGTTCCTCTGGAGGTACAACCTTCCCAAAGCCTGTAGTTCTGGGCTCTTTAGTAGCCAGATGTTCGCTTGTCGTCGTCCAGAATGAGGCTCAGGGGTCGGGTGCCTACCTATATAGCCACTGACGGTGGGGGAGGGGAGAGGGAAAAAAAACATCTGAGATGAAGTAACTCTATCACCTGTAAAGGAAGCAGATTCAGAGTTAACAGATTTTTGCAATACTTATGCTAACATGCACAAGTAAAGTGTTACTAAGGTACGATGCAATACTTCAGTCTATACTAAGATACTAGACTAAGTACAGAACAACTACTAACAAGATAGCTCATATACTTACATAA
The DNA here is from genome assembly GCA_001587735.2 of Parhyale hawaiensis. Lineage (NCBI taxonomy): Eukaryota > Metazoa > Arthropoda > Malacostraca > Amphipoda > Hyalidae > Parhyale > Parhyale hawaiensis. Next base: position 12,074,843 of record LQNS02000304.1, read on the forward strand.
GAGCATACCTTGCAATTTTGGCTAAGTTTAAAAAAAAAGGCAAGAGTGCTTACCTGTCAATTAACAAAAGTGTGACGACTAAAACAGTCCTCCCAACGTGGAGAAACCTGCGATGACGCGAGTCATGGTGCTATCCGACAGAGGTACTCTGCCTTTCGCTTACCACTGCAAAATTGTTCATTGGAACATTCAGCCTATTCTTCCATCTTGGAATTTCTCAATCAGCCCTTTCGACTCAGTCTCAGAATTAGAAGAATAGTCGCAGCAAACAGAAGGCCTATGATATTTACCATTGAATGGAAAGTCTGTTGACTCTTGACATCAAAAGCAAAGGCCCCGTTGACACTTAGCAACAGAACGGTTAACCATAACCGGTATACACGTAGCCGGAATCCGAAAGGGGAGTGAGGTTACTTCTGAAATGAATCAAGGCCTAAAGGCTCAGTTGGATCTGGATAGAACAGGGGATACTTAATCCTCCCCTCGGACGTGAGCCCAGAGCTTCCAGGCACTTAAATTCAATGGACATAAATTGTAATTGGAAGTCTTTGAAGCTTGCAGCAGGATAAAATAGAAAGGGACTTATCCTGGCAGTTCCCAGAATAGCTGCTTAAATGACTCAACGTGTTGAGAAATTACCCTCTCAAAATGAATCAGAAATTGAATTTGAGGGTAATCTCTAATTTCTTAAGGAAGGACATCCTCTACTCAAGAGATGCTTAAACAGAAGTCTCCTTTGTGGGCTACTTCTTGCTGATTGTCAGGAACAAACAGTAGGCTAGCATAAGGTTATAGGAACTTAAAAGGGAAGGTTCCAAAAAAGAAAAATAATCTCAGATGAGACAACTCTATTACCTAGATAAGGAACAAATTCAGAGTTAGCTGATTTTTGTAGTTCTTATACTAACATGCACAAGCAAAGTGTTAGTCTGATCTTATAACAGTAGTACTACTACAGTCTACACTAAGATACTAAAACAAAGTACAATAGAACTACTAAAAGGATAGCTCTTGTACATACTCAAGAGCATAGCTACCTCTCAATTCTGGCTAAGTCCAAAAAAAAAGCAAGTGTACCGGTACTTATCTGTTAATAACTAAGTATAATGACTGACCAGTTCTCCTGATCTGGAGAAACCCGCGAAGACGCGAGTCGTGGTGCTATCTTCCAGAGGTAGGTAGCCTTACTCTGCCTTTCACTTACCACTGCAACAATGTTCATTGGAACAGTCAGCCTATTTGTACATGGAATGACTCATTAAAACATGCAGTAGCTATAAAGGAAACATGCAAGTGAGTGAAGGTAGAGTACTTACTGTTATTAAAGAGAGTGTGACGACTAACAACTGTCCTCCTGAGCGCAGACGATCCTGCAAAGCTGAAGGGTGTGAGATCGCAAATGCTATCCGACAGAGGTACTCTGCCTTCACTTACCACTGCAAAAGAGTCATTGCAACATTCCTCTTATTTTCACATAACTCGGTTTTCTTAACCTCACTTTTGTTGTGGCTATTGGGATGAGGTCTGCCAAAAGCTCGACATAGTGGTGCATCAATTTCTGAGGATATTTCTACTAATCCATTATTGGAAAAAACTCAATTGAATGTGATAATGAAGTAAGTTATGTATAGTATGATCTATGTGCCAATGTTTTCTACAAAAATTTTTATATTCCTAGAAATTATGAATTTTCAATTATTATTATTATTATTATTAAAACTTCACGCTTGGGCTCCCACGGACAGGTAATAACTTTAACTTGGTGTCCTATTTGTATGATTTATTTCACTTAGCTACTGAAGATAAATGCGTGTGAATTTAGAGTCCCTGATCTGCAACGCATTCCTTACAGTACGACGGAGGTTATCTTTATTTTAGGTCTCTGTGGTTATTAGCTAGAACTCATTTTATCAAAACTTAGGTATTTCAGTACCCAGTCAATGTATGGTGTGGTATATGATCCTAGAAAACACTTTCTTGTCCTATTACGTTATTGGGCAAACTTACAAACTCTTACAAAAATAAATATGACCACAAGACATGGAATATTCAATTTTTTTTACTTGTATATTGTGTTTTAAATTCTTTGATAAGCAGTAAAAATGTTTCTAAATATTGTAACCAAATAGAACGGTATTGGCCTACAGCTGTGACGTATTTTTATATGCAGCTATTTTGGAAACTTCCCATTCCCGTCGTGCCATACTATAAGGGGTCAGTCTCGCCAAAAACGTTAAAATTTTTTATGTTACTTTTTCACTACGCAAACAAACATGCTGGTGAAGTTTTTGGCAGCCAGTCCAACCCAAGGGAGTGCACCACACTTGAGAAGTATGTATACTTTTTTAGACTTTGAAAAGTTTTTTAATTTTCGACTGATCTTCTTGAAACATCGTGCACAACAGATATGTGGAATTGAAAACACATGCTGGTTAGAGCCATGCCTTACAAGGTATCTGCCTAGTCAGCTGGTGGTAGCTACTTATTTTACATGAGGGAAGATACTGTAGGTACCTACCTATCTTGGGTGGGTGANCTTCGTGCACAACAGATATGTGGAATTGAAAACACATGCTGGTTAGAGCCATGCCTTACAAGGTATCTGCCTAGTCAGCTGGTGGTAGCTACTTATTTTACATGAGGGAAGATACTGTAGGTACCTACCTTGGGTGGGTGATTTCTACTGGCTGAATGGTAAAGGCACCAAAAGCCCCATATGGCACAGCAAAGGAAATGAGTTCTTCTGACATACCAAGGTAATAATTCTAAAATTTTCTACTATCATTTAATATTGGTATAGGCTACTAGTAGCAATAATAATTTCTGAATACTAAAAATTTGTTACAGGTGGACAGTTTATGAACTTCAAGGTGCACGAGCTCTATGAGATGCGTCGTGTAGAGAAGTGCGGGGAGAGTCCCTGTGATCGCCTCCTGCAGGCCTGGGGCCATCAAAATAACACAGTGTCCCGACTCTATTCTCTTCTCTACAAGATGCATCATTTCCAGGCTATGAGAGTCCTTCTGCCATTTAGTGAGTATTGCTTGGTTCTTAGATTAGGCTCGCACCTGGATATAAATTCTTTATTTTATATAATATTCCTGTGATATTTTAGCAAGGCAATGAGGCTTGGTTAATTAGATTTCCCACAGATAGTTGCATTATCAGTGGTGCTCTAGCCTCAGTTAGGCCTTCAGGACATCTCACTTTTGTGTGTAGCTATGTGTTTTAACATCCTTATGCAATGGCCTGCAATTGGTATCTTTGCATGAAAGCTATTATGCTCTTTCCATTCCTCATTCGAAAGCTACCACATTGTGTCTACATCAGGTTCGGATAATTACACTCCAGGACAATTGCCCCTTTGGGCTATAACTATCCTTTGTGTAACTATCCATTTGCTCACAAGCAGGCATATGTCATCAATGGAGTAGCTAGATACATCCCAAAACGCTGTATATGCAACAAAAAATTGGAGCTGTTCGAAAAGTGTGGCAAAGTCAGCAATATAAAGCCAAGTTGGATCACATTCGGTAGGTACCATAAAACGGGGTGACTTCGGACAAAATGGAGGGTTTTTTCAGCAGTGCCACTTCTTCATTATTTGTGCTGGAGTGAAAGTTAGTAGTTGTATTTGTAGGCCTATGGGGTGCCTATACGTTAGCAATGGAAA
>LQNS02000304.1:12086528-12106068 GCA_001587735.2 Parhyale hawaiensis
AGTTAATGGTCCAAATTGCTACTTCTACTGGGACATACGATGGTCGATACGCCGCTGAGTTGCGTTGCTTGCTTCGCCCAGCTCACGTTGTAGGGAGCAGTGACCTCGGAACATCTGTCCTCAGTGCACAGTTTGCTTTTTGCCGTTTTCCTTCTCTTACTGATGTTACTTTTTTCTGTTATTCTTCTTCTCTCCCTTCTTGCCGTTCCCGTGCGCGTGGTCCTGTGTCGGAGTGCCTCCGTGCGTGGCTTCGGCGTGTCTCTAAACTTGTGTCTCCTTTTTTTCTCTTCTTTCTCTAGCTGTTATGTAAACGGTTATACAAACGGAGGCTCAAACTAGGCCTATTCAACTGAATTACAGTCTACTATTGCGATAGTGTATAAGCTCCATGGTGTAGCTCAAAATTGATATACTTGACAACATACTTTGAAAATTTTGCTAATAAGTGTGTGTACATTAGTTTTATTGTTTGCCCGAATAGTTAAAACCTAACTAGCGATGGGCTTGAAATCATTTAAAGTTGTAAGAGTGTAGATAAAATTTTCATTCTGTATTTTTATATACAATGATCTGTCCTATGATTTCAATAAAATTATTATTATTAATATAGTACACCTTCTGGTATTTCTAATGCCTTTCTGGTGTGATTCTTGCATTGCTGGTATTTTGACCTGCCCACCGTGTGCAGTGTTCTAAGGAACAGCACACATGCAAGAGCATTAATAGAAGTTTAGATTCAGGATCGTTCTTGTAGCAGCTTGAAAGCTGCTTGGTCTAGGCCGCGGCTCACCGTGAATCAAACCATCTATTTTGATACACAAGATCACATCAAGTGTCTGAACTCTTATGACTCATAATTCTGTCAAAATTTTCTAAAAAATCTCAAAGTCCAGACTCACTTCAACTAGTTATCAACCAAACCTGGACATGCTAAGCTTATGTCTGTTGAGCGTCATCAGTACTGTACCATCCGAGACTAAGGCAAAAAAAATTTTGAACCAAGTGTCAAAGGTAGCTACTTCCTAATCTCAGACTAAGTTCTGATGTTCCATTAGCCTAGTAACTTTTACAAAATCTCCAAGACTAAGTTCAAGAAGACCCCATAACATCTAGACAAAGTGTCAGAACCACCTTATTGTATGGAGGTTGAGTCCAAGAGGAACTACTAGTAAAATTTTCTAAATCTCAAAGCACTGCACTGCTCAAACTCCAAGCTCGAAAGGGCCTTCTATAAGTTTGGTTCAATACCGCCGACTCCTTCATTTCTAGGGCGAAGTCTGAAAAGGGGACCGTACTCCTGTAAAAGTTCAAGTTCCAAAAGTAAAAACTTCCAAGTGTCAAAGGCACTGCACTAAGTATGAAGAGAGGAGCTTTGGAGAGATGCTGACCCCGCCACGAGTTGTCAAAGAGTGAAAAGGTTACGCCGTATGCCATAGCCTACACACAAAAAATATTGAGACCTCTTACCCTTTTACAGGAGCAAGAGCTCTGATTTTGACTAAGTCATAAAAGAGAAATATTCTAAGGCTTCTTCCTTCTATGCAGGGGCATGGCGTCTGCTTTTGGCTATGTACCGTGAAATAAAAAAGGATAGAGAACTTACTGTGATGACTTGAAACAGTCCGCTGTATTGGTTAAGCCTTGTCGCTAGAGTCCAGATGCTGCTGGCAGAGGTAGTATGCCGCAGCACCCCCTGCAAAGGTTTTTAATGACACATTGATTTTTTTAAATGATTGTTTTATATTGTAACGATCATATATTGCAGAATCACATTCCTAAGCATGCTCTGAAATGCACTGGCTGAATGTTGTAATTGTCCAGGAGGGTAGCTAACTGTCATCGGTGTAGTTGCCCCTGGATGTATTGTCCTAGACCCATATTTACCTGGGCTTAACTTATTCATAGGCTACTCAGTGTCTGTCCCGAGTGTATTAGCTCAAGTGCTTTCAAAATTTCAAAGCGCATACTCACCTCGGTCATTTTCAGTTAGTAGATTAATCTTGCCAGATATTTAGACATCTTTGTTGGGAGCACTTGTGCCTCAATATTCTCTTGCGGGTTGAGCAACCTGGCTACTGTCCCTCAGTGAGCAGTCTCTGGTGCTTGGAGCATTTTATTTCTTGTATTGCTGCGCAGAATAATGTGAAGTGCGGTATTTTCAGTGTATATACTTGATTTACATCTCTCCTCTGAGTAATATATCCCTGGGGAAACCCTACCTAGCGTTAGGAGTTGCATAATAGGTAGACGTTTGTAATTAAGGAACTGGAGGGATGGAAGCTAGCTAGAACCAGCAGTTGAAGTCAGTGAAAATGAGCCTATTTTGTATCGAGTATACGGGGAGGATTCACGTCAAACAATCATTGAAAAGTGACGTCACCAATATGGCTGCTGCAAGAGCTGTGACGTCACATTGACGAATCTTTCTGAACAGAGCGTGGTATACAGTATGAGCCACTCACATATCGGCAAATATTGTGAATTCCAGGCTTTTAGTAGCTATGTGAATAAATAGGGATAACAGACAAGTGAGACAATAACTGAACAATAAAACTAAATATTGAGAGAAGAATTTCCCTAGAATAGTTGCATCTATGTGTTTAGAGTTAGATATAGCATCGCATTAACGAGTCTTGGATTCAGCTAATTTATGATGCTATGGTGCAGTTGTAGCAGTCCTGATGTTTCCAAGTAGAATCACAATGTTTTTCAAACTTTTTGTTGATAGAATCTGGTATTAATGGCTATTTTTTCCACCCTCTGCTCACTTGACCCATTGTATTTAGGACTTAGGCCCATGGGATTGTACTTCTTTACGTTCTAATACCTACTTTGTAAGTGTTGCCTAACAGAATCATTTCAAATTCCGTAGCATTGATTATGCTGAGAAGTGTTTCAGTAGGTTGTAGGGTACCTAATTCATCTATGTCTCTTTTTGAAAAAAAATTTTCAGGTTGCTTGCTAGGCAGCCAGGAGGAGTCTCCAGCCGCTCCGGCACTCAGCCACACTGTGTGGCGGCTGGCCGAGTGGCGCAGTCATCAGTCAGGTGGCGTCTAAACCAGCCAGCTGGCACCTGTATAGAAGCGCGAACTAGATCTTTTCACCATGTCTACTGGTGAAGTAAGCGGAGCAGGTGCACTGGTGCTTATCTACTGACTTCACACCCACACCAATTTGTCTCTGCGAGCTTGCCTCTTAGAAAGAAATTTTGCAGTAAAAAAAATGCATTGGCAGAGAATGGACTTAGGCATGGCATCAAGTCCAGGAGCTGCTGCTTCATCATGTATGAAAGCCGAGGCTATGGGCTTAGCATTGCGCTCAAGTCCTCCGCAGTATCCCTCTCACAAAAGCAGGAAAAATATTTTTACGGTAGAAAAGCCCGGATTTTCCATCGCGAGGCGGGCGTGATGCCTGTGGCGCTAGTAACCGAACCCACTCTAATAATTATAACGCATGGATTTAGGTATGGTACCAAGTCCGTGAGTTGCTGCTGCACTCGTGAGAGTCGAGGCTATGGGGTTACCATTATGATCGAATCCTCCACAGCGCCCCACTCACAACAACCAAAAAAAATTGCAAGGGACAGAACGAGGATTAGAAATGGTTCTGAGCTCTTAGAATTGCTCGGTCCCTCTTGGTGAGGTGATGATACGAACTTAGCAGACACTGATGTTCGTAGAGTACCTTCCTCTTAACTGCAGTGGTACTTTGGAGCGCCTCTCAGCTCGACGTCTCAAGAACGACTGCGAGAAGCTCTCCACAGCAGCTCTTATATTTCCGTTAAATGCAGATTTAGCATTCAGCTGCCTGCTTGTCTTGCGTCTTACGTCAGAGACAACTAGATACCTACTAAGTGTCGACCAAAACAGGCTCTGTAGGCATAAATTGGAAAAACTTCCGAGACAAAAAAAAAAACTTTCAAAAAAACTTGAAAAAACTTTCGACAATAAAAACTGCAAGGGGCAGAATACAATCTCCGAAATGACTCTAAGTCCATAATTCCTGTTTCCCAGCATTTAGCTGCTCACTGGACTTGCGGTTCCAAAACTGAAACGTTACCGGGAGTTGTTTCACCTGAACAGGCTGGCTTCCCTCCAAGCTAAAATGTCACTCGGAGTTTCTGGACCCTAACAACGAGCGCTTCTGCAAAACTGAAACGTTACTCAAAAATTTTCAACTCTATATACAGGCTATCCACCTTAACTGAAACTTTACCTAGAGTAGCTACTTGATTTTGGGTAAATGCAAGTTCTTGAACCAATTGTCAGCTTGACTGCCTCGTCAGGCCAGAGCTCCGGTCGGCAGTGCCCAGAACGCTGTTGACAGGGAGGCAATCTAATGAAGATCGCATATCAGACCGATGGAGGGTGGAGATGGCATGATATTGTTTGTTAGTGAGTGGTTGACGTTGGAGTGGAATTTGGTTGCTAGATGTGGTGGATCTGTCGGGGGGCCGGCTTGCGCGATGACGACAGAGTGGGCTGGGTGCTCGGAGTGAAGGGCTTTAACAAGGTATTGATGGCAATGGAGGTCGAGAGGTTGATCGACCCCCAGGAGTTTGGACTCGGAGTGGAGATGGTCCATGGATGCCATGCGACGACATCTGGTCGCTGTGTAGAGAGCGGCGTTTTGAACCGTCTGGAGCTTGCAAACCGCGGATTAGCAAGCTCCAGGATACCAGAGTGGAGCTGCGTAGGTGAAGAGAGATTGCATAAATGCCTTAGGGTGCCCGCAGACCAAAATGACTTTGAGCGAGAGAGCAACAAGACTTGTATTGTTAGAAAACACTGCTTTTAAATGGAGTATGATGAAAAGCTCCAACTGGCAAGTGTAGGTTCATCCAATAAATGAGGAAAGAGGTACCTTCGGGGAATACCATCACATTATGCCCCAATTGAGAGGCGAGTGTCCATGCCGGAGGCAGCAAGGCACACACCTCTCACGTCAACGTCACATTACACACTGACCGACTCAGACCGAGTCCGACCGAAGTGTCTGTGTGACCCTGGCCGAGGCAACTCGCTTCAGAGAAAGCTCATGGAACACCGCTTCTCGCTTCTGACTATCTTCCGTCTTTCAGTCTCTCTCGCTCTTTGCCGGTGTGTATACTCCCGCAATGATCCATGTTAATGAATTCAGTCTTTCTTGCTCTCTCGCTTGAAGATTTTTGGTGTGCGGGCACCCTTATATGTAAGAAGCAGGGTCTCCTTGCACTGGCCCCAGCGTGTGCCAGCTAGGGCTTTGAACAATCTAAGGCAGCTGGATGCCCGGGCAGCTGTAGAAGTGATGTGAGGCGTAAGAGTAAAGTGGGTATCAAATGTGACGCCGAGAATCTTGGGGCGGCGCTCTAGAGGCAGAGCAGTGTTGTCAACAATGATACTAAGGTCGAGTCTAGACTGATGGGTGTCGGTCGTCCGTAGTGTTGAGTAGGATTTAAAAATTGATATTGTAGGTAAGTCTCTAAGCAGCTGCTCAATTACTGATTTAGTCTGAGTGATCTGACAGTGTGGTTGTAGCGGTGAGAGGCTTTCGATGGGACGCCACGACAGTGAAATCGTCAGCATATGATGTTGCAGAGGGGCGACAGAGAGCTTGTCCCGAGGAATGGGGAAGTCAGAGACGTAGAGGTTGAAAAGGGAAGGCGAGACGACCAAACCCTGAGGAACCCCCGCCTTGACAGCCCGGAATTGGGAACGAGAGCCATTGTAGAGGCAGCAGGCTGCAAGGCCACTGAGGTAAGCCGCGAGCCATCTGACAATATCGTGATGGAACGTGACGTTAGAAACCGAGGAGAGGAGGCCATCAGTGGGAACGGTGTCAAAGGCTTTGCTGGAATCAATCTACAAAGCCACTGTGCGGTGGCTTCATGCTGTGTGGTTTGTTCATGCCGAGGGATGCTTGGAAAGCCAGAGGTAGCAAAGCAGATGTGGTGGAGTACATAGGTCGTAAACCGTGTTGGTGAGGAGCAAGTTGAACTGCCTCATTGAAAAAGTCAGTAGGAGGTGCTCCAGGACTTTGGCAGTGGGACACAGCAATGATATTGGGCGGAAGGAGGTTCCCTTCTCCGCAGGTTTGGATTGTTTCAGAATGGCGATTATGATTGCTAATTTCCATAAGGCGGGGATGTCGCCTTGAGCAAAGGTAAGATTGTATAATCTGGTTAGATAGAGGAGACTTTGCGGGCCTAGGTGTCTAAGGTGTAAAATAGACAGCTGGTCTTGGCCTTCTGCTTTGGAGGTCCCTCAGGCATAAATGGCCTCCCGAACCTGAGGGGGATGAAAGAGGTGAATCTATGATAAATGAGGTGACGCTTTTGAAGGAGTCGTCTAGCCCGTCTGGGTGGAGTAGCCAGGAGAGGGGGAAGCGGCAGTGAATAGCTTGCAAAAGCCTCTGACTATATCACCGTTGCGGGTAAATGTGTGATTTCTAAGGGCGCTGAGACACGCCCATTTTCCACCTATAGCAGTCATGGCACCGTGGATGCCTCCCACCTCCCCGTTGCAACCAGATGTTGCGTGGGCATAGGGAGATGGGTGAGCTCACACCTCCATATATTGCCAGCTGGCTGGCCTAGACGCCTCCTAGCTAATGACTGCGCCACCCGGCCAGCCGCCATGTAGTTTGGCTGAGCGCCGGATAGGCTGGAGACTCCTCACGGCTGCCTGGCAAGCGATCTGAAAGGCTTTTCAAAAGAGAGATGGAGATTAATCACCCTTACAGACTAATAAAACACTTCTCATTAATGATCGAAGCTACAAAAGTGATGTCATGGGGTTAATGCTAGTTTTTATTTTGGTTGGATGAGTCCTACCGTTATTTTCTCTGCTTTCTGGTCCATCCAACTCTGCTACAATGCTAGTTATACTCCTGAACATTTTATTCATCACTTTCGATCAAAATTTCAGGCTTAGTTTTCAAGCCAGCTACTCATTATATGCTCGCCCATCTCATATATGATTCGTTTGCAGATAGTGCTTCAAACCCGATCCAAAGTTGCAAATCAAACACTTTGGATGGAAATTACAGACTATTTAATGCTACTTCGATTAGATTATCTTTATGAAAGTGGGGAACCTAACGCCCACTAATCGCTTCACGTACCAATGACAGTTCCAACAAAGTACCACGGTCTGGCCATGCGAGGAGAGGAATCCCTGACCGCAGCGCTACCAAAGCCTGCAGGCAACACTACTAGCAGCACAGCTCAGCTGAGGTCTTTGCAACAGCACATGGGTAGTAGTGATGGCTATGTTACTACTGATGGTGCAGGTGAGGGATGGTGTATATCTACATCAGGTCAGAGGATGAAGTGCTCATCGAGATCTTTAACAGTCGCTCTTTGATTAGGGTTTGCAGGAAGTATTTTCCCATATGTTAATACTGCTCTCGATGAAAATTGACTATGTACTTCATTAATAAGTAAGTTAAGACAGTTTGATTTATTTAGGAATATTTGACATTGATGTGAGAGATATGTGTGCACCTATTTTATTTCAAATTCTAGCAATTTTCTCGTGAGCCAAATGTGTTTATATTTTCATAAGATTTGCTAAGTGTGTAGAGGAAAGACGTTGACGGAGCTGAAAAAAAGCCGGAATTGTGAAGATACTCATTATGAATGAAATTACATTTGAGATCTCGAAAACTATCTCATATGATCATCGTATTGCGGAGAGATTTATTAACTAAAGTAAAATCTAACTACCAAAGTCTAAGAGTGGTGGATTAGAAGCAGCAACAAGCTGAGAACTGCTTAACATCAAATGATCGTAAGTCCAAAACTCATACTGCACCAGTAAGGAAATTTTTGAACATACTGGAGTCACAACTGTATCCCAACGAACCCGTAACGTATTCTAAATCAAAGGACAAAATCATAGGTGCTCCACATTTTGTCCCCCTGTAAGTTAAGTCTGCTGTCAAGAGAGACTTTCCTGGGTAACATAATATCTGGAAACATTTCTGAACTGTCACTTGGACTGACGAGACCCAAGTCCCCCTTGACGGCCCTGACAGATGGAGGCAAGGAGGGCTTGCTAAGGGCGCAAGTCGTCGTTTGCTTTGCAAGGGACAGCAAGGAGGTGAAGGTGTTACTGTAGCTATGTTGTAGGCTGGAATCATCTGTGACAAAAATATCAGATCGTTTCTAGCATTAGGTAACTTCCAAATAATTTTTCTAATTACAGTATTGTCCGTTCCATCAGCACAAGTACATATATACCTTGGTTTAAATATTCAGATTCATGACACGAAAATAATCCTTATTTTCCAGCGGGATAATGCCCAAAGCGGCAAAGCTATTACATCACATAGGTATGACTCAACGATGGCTCGTAGAGCCAGGTATCCCAGAAAAGAAACTCTTGGCTTGGCCCCTATGAGTTATGATTTAAACCCCATTGAGAATGTTTCGTCGATAGTAAATAGATAGGTTTATGAGAACGGACGCCAATTTATAAATAAAGATGAGCTTTGGAGTTGGTATGACTTTCGAAGTTTCATGTCAAGTTTCAGTTGACGACGTCCTCTGTTGATGAAAAATTTTTGGAACTTATTAAAACGGCGAAAAGAGAAATAGTAAGTAGGACCCCAGGTTTCCGGTTGTTTGTGTCACACCATTTTTCACGTGACTAGTATATTCCCATTATTTTCTAATGGTAAAAGTAACATTTTCGTAAATTAGCTATTATTAATTAATGTATTTTCGTTAAAATAAGCTTTGCAAACACTTTTGGCCCGCTTGAAAATGACTAAACTGTGAAATAACATTAACATCAATGGGTATTAATGTTTAGATGTAAATTTTAAATGTTTTCATGTTAAACAAGCTCTCTTAATTAATTTACGAACCCACTGTTCAGTTTTCATTTAAATTGGGTTTGCTGTGTAGGAACATGCCTCCTGTACACTTTTTGACTTGCACTCTAATAATTTCTTTTAACCCAGTGACTCTGTTAAGAAGGATGAGGTTAGTAGCTACCTAATTAAATAATAGTTTTTTGGCTATATTGTCAGGTCTTATACTAGATGTTCTGATATTCTGGCCCTATCCACTATATATTGATCCTGTATGTGAACACCCTCGTGCACGTGTTCCACATTTCTATCACCATGCTATATTTCCCTTATTTCTTGCTCTACGATCCCTCAGAGGACATACCTAGCATTGAACATGGGGTGAAGTTAGCTGAATTCGTCCATTCTATGGCGACCCCAAGGTGGATTCCCTAGGTTACTTTAGCCCCAGTTAGGCCTTCGGGATGTCTTTTCTTCCTGCCCACTTTACTTCCTTTCGTTTTCATATTCCTACTTAGGCTACTTTCGTATGTTCATCTTCTTTCCTGACGTGTTCTCATGCCTGTTAATCCAGTGTGGGATCACTCTCGTCCATGGGTTCCTCGTTTCTGTCGACATACTGTTTTTTTTTCGACGTCTGTGAATTACCTTTGTAGTGGAAACGGAGGCTTTAACTACTAGGGTGAGTTAACATAACTTGGTTGCAAGTTTAAACAAACAATTCAATATATATACCGTATTGAAAAATCGTACTTGCAAGTTTCGAGAATCTCAAGCCCTTATTCTAATTCCCCTAATGTTTCTGCCTTGACCAGGATCTTCCACTCTGCCGAAGCCTCCGCTGCACCTACTCACCTCTAGCAGACCTGCTGCCGTTAACCAGGTAGCTCAGGGGTTGAATATTCTTAAAGTTATTTTAGTTATTTGTAAACTTCCGTTTTCACGATGCAGCTTTGCTATGCTATATGGCTGCTAGGTACTACAAGGGATTTTGACCGCGTTCTTGGGATTTACTCTCAACTAGAGCCAAAATTTCTAGGTTTTTATTTCACTCATAGTTTTGTGTGTACTCTCAACTAGAGCCAAAATTTCTAGGTTTTTATTTCACTCATAGTTTTGTGTGTACTCTCAACTGTGTGTTGAGATGGAACCTTAACCAAGCCTCCAGGAAGCTGGATTACAGGGCCCCGCCACGGTGTGTTAGCTACCTATTAAATTCAACCTCCAGTTATGTTCCACTAAGTTACGTCCATTTCAAAATAACTAAAATAAATTCCAGGATCCAGAAAAGATGAAGAAATACTTTTCAAGACGTCGTCATCTCTAGTGCAATTGTTCTAAGGTTGCCTTGGTTTGCTGGCCGTGAGGTTCGCACGTTCTTGTGGACTGCGCCAGGACTAAGAAATTTGATATGTTCCCGGATGTCCGGAGGCGGATTTCATTGAGATGTAGATGGAAATAATTGGATTACTCCCAACAAAATGTTCAAACACGAGCGTCGAACAGGGTAATTCTGGATGTGTTACCTCCACTTGGGAGGCGCTAAACACTAACATCGAAGTTTCGGCCTGAAGACCTACAGTGAGTGTGATGGCATATATTGCGTGTTACGCTTTGTTCCCTGACTATCAGAAGCCGAACAGGGCCGAGTTCCCACCTGTGAGGGTTTCCGCGTGGTAGTGGCGCTCGGCCATTATTTAAGCGGGCAAGTAAACTTCCAGGGGTGCCACACTCCCGTCCACTGTAGAGCCTATAGCTAATTTGAGCTCGTGATTATCCCAGTAGTCCTGTGTTTCCAGAAATTTTGACGGGTTCCGTTGATAATGGAATTGCTTTATAGAACCGGGTAGCGAATGTGGTTTATGCATCCGGCAAGAATACCCCTCTGTAGCCACATAGTCTGGCGCCCCTCTGTTTGTTTGATGGGAGTTAGACAAGTGATCCCGAAGCGTCAGTTACCATTGTACGTACTACTTCTTACTTCCAGTTCCATTTTCATAATTCTGCTGATAATATCTCGTTCTGGTTTTCCGCTCCATTCCCTTCTTACTGTTCCCATGCGCGTTGAGCCTGTGGGGAAACACCCATGTGCGTGGGATTCATGTTTCTCTCGACATATTCTACCATATGTCCCGTTCTTTTCTCACATAAATATTTTAATGTGGGAATAATAAAGAGAAGCATGAGGCATTTGCTGCTTACCACTGGTGCTCATAATTAATGATGTGCCACCTCCCTGAGGTAGCAGAGAGGTGACTCTGATAAAGACTTGAGCCCTGACGGTCTCTCAGGCTCCGGGTGTTTGAAAATTATAATCGCATGTCCAGCACCGCGTTGTGTAGGTGCTGAGTTTGTCAGTGTAGCTACGAATATTGTGTACGGACGATACAGACGCCTTGATCTTATGAAGGTGGTGCGAGGCGGGTGCGATGTCCGCGGCGCTAGTTTACCCACTGCACTACTACAGATACTTCTCTGTTGACATCCTCTCTGGGGGTAGAGGATAGGCCATAGGATTTGGTTAGTTAATTTCGCCCATCGAATATGGGGAGCAGCGACCCAAGGGGCATTCGTCTCGTGAGGTTATCTGAGCCTCAACTAACCCTCCCTGCCCACTTTAGCTTCGTTCCAGTTTCATATTCCTGCGAATAATACTTTCCTCTTCTTTTCCGACGTGGCACCTCGTGCATGGGTGCCACATTTCTATCGACATATATATTACATGTATATAGCTATGTTCCATCGTATTATTTCCTCTGTTAGGTCGTCTTTGTTGTAATGGCAGAGATTTAAATTATTGAAGATAATAATGCTGGTCTTGCGGTTGCGCCTTGCTGTACCGAGTTCCTTGTTTTGAATCCTGTCGAATCTCTGATGAATATAATCGTTACGATTCTGTCAACATACCTACTAGAAGCCCCTTTCTTTCCCTCTCTCGCAATATCGTAGTTGTACAGTGCCCGCAAGAAAAGTGTTCATTTTGAGCGCAAATAAAATGTTACATGCCAATCGACGTATCTTTTTATTCACGTTCACCGTACGAGAAGACGGAGCTAGTGCAGACCTCCTACTGAAGAGGTTTCTTGGCATCATGCAGTCTAATGTTTCACGGTGTTGACTGTGTATTCCGGGTCGCAGGGGGGTGGGGGGGATCGGTGTTGGGGTCATCAGCCTGGCGTCGACGATCTTCGAAGTAGGTACCTCTGATGAGCCGGAACGTAGGTACTCTACTCTCGTCTCTGAACATGTCCTCCTTCCACTCTTCCGATGTCCACTGTTCATATTTCTTGTACCACTATTGCCTTTATTTTTCATGTTTCCAGTCAGTAGAGGTTTCTTGGCGGCGCGATGTGCTGGCATTTTCAAGTCTTTCTGAAATCGATGCTGTATCGCTCTGACTGGGACATTCTTGAGCAGCTTCGAATGATTTCCTTATAGTTCTACGCCGTTTTACCAGGGTCTGACATCCCTACACTCATCAGGATGTACTCTGTTCGTGGCGAAGTCTTGCTTGGCCGGCCAGAGCCCTTCTTCCGTCGTAGCGTGGTGCCCGACGCAGGGCGCCACCTGCTTTTTTGAGACGGCAGATTGTCATTCTTGTGACCTGCAGCTCAGCCGCCTCGCGTATTAGATATTCCGTGTTCAAAGGAGGCCAGGGCCCGATTCATCTGCGCCAAAGAATGCCAACTTTCTACCATTGTGCTCGGTAGAAGTGGAGATACAGAGCGGGAAATGCGGGAGTCGAGTAAGGAAACAAGGGGTGCAGGGGCGCTCGGGAACAGCCTGCAGGTAACTCTCTCGTCGAGCTTTGGAAGCTCACCAAGGAGGTTTGATAGAAAAACAGAGGGAGCACAGCCACATTTCACTGTACTGACCAAGGAAGTTTTTTAGTCCTTCGGTGGCTGCTCTCTTCCCACCAATCACCAGCTTGCAGCCATCCCTTCTTATCAATAACAGGCTTCCAGCCGTTCCTGCAGCCAATCATCGCGCCAGCCAGACTTCAGTTACGCCGGAAAAATTGGCTTCAGATCTCCGCTGCCGTTGCTACCTCCTTCTTATTAAAACTTTTTGAAGCTTACTGAGGAGCGATGCATGGGGGTGGAAGGGAGTAAGGGGGGACCAAGCGCATTATGCCTGCACTAGTTCCGTCCACTTCTCGTATGGCGGGAACACGAATAAAAATGTTGCGTCGATTCTCGTGTAGCATTTTTGTTTACGCTCAAAATGTATATAGGCCTCAAAATTTTTTTTTGCGACCACTGTACCTTTAGAGGCTTTCACAACTTTGCTCCCCTTATGGGCCGTGTTGTGCCATACTTTGGTTCCTTGGTTTTTGTGGCATGCTGCGTGATCCTTGCCCTTTTATTGATCCCTCAGTACACATCAGGTGGGCTTTGGGGTCAGGTCAGTTGGATCACCCATCCTATGCTATAAGGAATCACGTTTCAAGAGAAACTCCTTACCTATTGTTTACCATAGATTGCTTTAGTCTTAACAATGGAGATTTTTTTTTGTACGCACTTTGCTTCGTAACGTTTGTCTTTTCCACTTCTATTAGCAATCACTCTTCTGATCTTCTCCTTTTTTTTTCTTGACTAACTGCTCATTTGCGTGAGTTTCTTCCCTGCATGGGTTCCCCATTTCTATTCACCTTCTACATTCCTTTCTATCTCCTCTCGTGACACGCTAATCAAGTGACCTTCTAGGCTTCACCTAACACTAGGAAATAAATCTAACAGAGCAACTTTGTATACCCCAGAGCGGCAGTATGGGAGCGAGAGTCAATGCCACAGCAGACGTGTCTGGTGCTCGAGCTGTCGTCTCACACCAGTTTGGTCACAACAGAAATGCGTCAGAAACAGCCAGACTGGCTGGGGGCCCTCAGCCAGCTGGCGGCGCCACCCACTCCCAGCAGCCGTACAGTCGCGTTGATGCCAACAAGCTGCCAACCGAGCCCATCAAGAAGCCAGCTCTGCTCACAAAGAAAATAGTCAACACAGACTTTGTCCCAGGGTATGTTGTAGGAGAACCATCATTGGCGCAGCGTGAACCGAAGCCTCGACTTAGAGCTCTTCCTGGGAATGGCCCTCTTGGTTTGTCTTTTGTCCGGTATAGAATATACAGTGAAGCTCAGTAATTCAAGTTTAGTGTGATGGCTGCAGCCAGCTTTTCTTATCACTCCTGCAAACCAGGGTTATGGAGTAGGGATGGAGAAAGTCTCACTCCAACTCCGATTCTTTTGCTTGACTCTCAACATTTAGCTAGTAGTTATCCTAGGATTTCAACTCCATACTTCAACTAGCAACACATCCAATCTACTAGCTTTCTTACCACTACAATTCCGTAGACAAGTGGATATCCAACTTCTAAACACCTCCGCCAAATCTAACTCTGCAACACAGTTGCCAGTAGGAGGTGGCTCTGTGCTGCTTGCGGAGGGGAAGTCTAGTTTAGGTTAATGAGACAAAGTAGACAATAGTGGCAACATTAGTCTATAGAGTATCACTACATAGTTATTGATTTCATTACGGAGTGTAGTGATCTGTACCGCCGTTTGGTATGGAGAAGTTCTGCCACTGCCCTACTGTGCGCTAATGCCCCTTGTAATTACCACCGCCAAGGAGGTTATGTTTTCGTCGGGTTTGTCTATCTGTCTATCACAAAGATAACTCAAAAAGTTATGTACGGATTTTGACGAAAATTGCAGGGATTGTTTGGTATGTTAGGAGAAACAGACGATAAATTTTTGGTGAAGAAGGCCTGTTAGGTATATCACAAAGAGTAAATGACCAAACTTTTGTGATGATCCGTTTGTTCGTTTGTTTGTCACTGTTTTTAATGTTGTGCTTGTTAGCTCAATAACTCAAAAGACAAAGAATGGATCTTTATGAAATTTATAGGGGTTGTTAGTAATGTTAAAAGACATAAATGATTAAATTTTGGTGCAGATCGGTTCATTCGTTTGTATGTTTGAGTCATGTTTGTCATAACGTTTGTTTGCAGAATAACTCAAAAATTTATGAACGGATCTTCAAGAAAATTCTACAAACTGTTATTACTATCAAAAGGCACAAATAATTAGATTTTGGAGTTGATACAATAAAAATCATGGTTTCAGAGCCAATTTGATTTTTTTTACTACCGTTGCCTCGCTTGGCGGAGGTATGCGCTCTCAGGGTGCTCTAGTTTCTATTGGTTTACGATGTACCTACCCATTTTGTAGCAAATCAATGAAGCGTAGAGGAACAGATTTTTTCCTGTGTAGTAGACGTAGTATTTCTTTATTCGCAGTTTTAGGGAGCGGAAATTTGTTCTGCTGAAACTACTTCACGGTGTAATCTGGATACGCAGCGGAAATGAAATTCGGTGGTGTTTCAGCGCTTACGAATAGAGTGAATTTTTGCATGTCATCTGAGGGAGGGAAGGAGTGTGCTGAAGATGAATTGAAGTGTAGAGTACTGCTCAGTAGAAAGCACGCATCTCTTACGATAAGTTGAGTTGGCCGTCGTAGCGTTTGCCTCTATATGTATTTTAGTAAGGAAAGTACAATCAATGCAGAAGTGTCATCACAAATTTCTTGTGATGAAGAAGAAGCAAATCAAAGAAGAGAAGATTGGGCACCGGCCTTTATGAAGCAAATATATCGATTATTGCGTGAATTTTTTTTCACGCGCGGGTTCACTAATATGTAATAATTTCCAGTTTGTGGATATCGCTCCATCCCGATCTCAGGGATTAGATAAGAAAAAATTTAGCTACTGATCAGGGAGGGGCCATTGCCTTACCCACCAGATTTTTTAAAGCCACATCCAGTGTCGAAGACGCCTCTAAGAACCTTTCAAGGTACAGTAAAGTCCTTCATAAGGCGTCTCTTTTTATTCGCGCTATATGGTTACCCGCATACCGCGAGCTAAAATTATTTTTATTGTCCTCCCTGAATTGGAATCAGGGAGAAACAGTACTCGAGCTATTGGGGTGACTGAAATAACCTTTCACATAATACGCATATTTATTCAACAAGAGTATACATCCAGTTGTATACAATAACGGTAGTATTATTTTACTCGTAACTCATATTGAAATAGTAATTTAATATCTTTTATTATGGTGAAACAATGAATAATAAATGCTGCTGTGTCTTTCATTTTTTCTTTTTTCAAAATTGTTTTCAGAGTACTTTCTGTTTGTTTAGGACTAAATTGTCTTGCAATGTTTGTATTCGTGACACCGGCTTCATTTTGTCTCAAACACTTGCCTTTTTAAATCGATATTCACTTTATTTCTTTTGTTTCACGTTTGCTTGTCTTTTCTTGCACTACAATCCATCGTAAGGGTGCATAAAACTGTAATATATGTAGAAACAGTTGGAATTAGGTTTCTATCAAACAACAGCTGTTGCACTGTATACACCCAACAATAATTTTCATCAGAAAGCAAAGAGCGTAAGGGGAGGACTCACGGGAAATATCGAATAGTGACGTCATCAATGATGTCACCTCCGACAAACGATACGGCTGAGCAGCCTATGAGTGTTTTAATCAATTTCGTCAGAAAATTGCAAATTTTATCCCTAAAGCGCATGAATAAATGAAGAGAACATTTACCAATTGAACGAAAAACAATTACCGATAGAAAATCGCATTGGAGGCAGCCAGAAACTTTCAAAGCACCCGAGGCAAGTTCTGGGCCAGTATGGCGCCCTGATTTACCTTCTTCTTCCAAGTGAAGCCTTATTTACGCGTCATATTTCGCTTACAGTGCTGTTGACTAAACATAATTAAACAAATCACCGTATTTTTTTACTTAGATCAATCTCCCGCTCCTCACTGGCCAGCTACTTGAGTTGCACCCATACAGACAACACAGTAAATGGTTGTCGTCAGATACAGAAAGTTTTAGCAATAACTGTTCCTAGGGGTGCTCTAGCGTAAAGAAAATAACACTGCTTATATTTTTGGGTATGATTAAGAGTCCATCATACGAAGACTAGGACCGACCCTCAAACAGTTTGACTCGTCTGTGTGACGTCATTCGTCGACACTGCGGTCGCAGCTTGGTGTTATTTTAGTCCAATTGAGCCCTCACGTTACAATTTGCTTCTGATTCCTACTATAATGCCGCTAGCCTATTCATAACCACAGATGTAAATGCCAGGGTAAATTAGTATTCTAAAAAAGTCCCCTTTTAATGTTAACTTCAAATAGTATTTCATGCAAATGTTATGGACTTAAACTTAACGAGTGCATACGTTATTTGAAGTAAGAAATATATTTTCTAAATTTCATATGTATTACAGAATGTGCAAATTTAATGCACTTGCCTCTTCTTATATACTTAATTTGGGCTATCATTGGGTGCAAAATAGTATCTTTAATCCATCGATAAATATCAGGTTATCTTAGTTGCCGTAAAAATATTTTCTTCATAATCAGTATCGCAGAAAACATCAAGAAGGGACTATCGATATTACCTAACAATTCGCGTTGTGTGAATTCCGCAAACTCAATTTTCTGTCGCGTAGTGAGAATATCGCGCTATGTGGGACTTGACTGTATATCATAAATACCTACTGGATTTACTTCCCTCCCCGAATCTATAGTTTTCTTGACTGTAAGCTCGTAATGCCGAATGTGAGAGTAGATAAACGAAAAGGAAGGATATTTGTGAAAGCAGAATGATGAAAAGGAGAAAATGGAACGGGAGTCTCGTTGAGGTTCCGTAACTATTATCTGCCGTCATATTAAGAGGACGCAGGCCTCTAGTAACATAGCTATAGGTCGAAGTGTTTTGCTCATGCAATAATCTGCAACAAAAGGAATCGAGAGGCAACAGTAATTGCTGCAACAAAGTACTCACGTTCTTCGCCTGCCTGCTGTACTCAAGAATGTCGTACCCATTGCCACCGATGCTAAAGTACCTACTCAATTGGAGTGTGAACTCAGGGCAGCTGCAGTTTGGACGTGAGAAGCAACTACATGAGAGTGCCAGGAGAAGTTCTACATTTCTTACTTCTTCGATTTCAAATTTAGCAACGCAAGCAGCGTATGCATGTATAAGATTGCAATACTTTTGCATTATCTGAAACCTGCTTTGTTTTTCACCTGTTTTTAACCAGTTATGGCAGGATGGCCAAAGTCTTCATTCTGGCCTAATTTTTATCTATTTACAACAAGCGTGACAGAACAATGGACTGATACATAATCTAGAGAAGCGCTCTAAAAGCGCATTTATATTTATCCCAAGAAACGCAATGCAAATTTGAAAAAAATACAGAATCCAGACCAAAATGGAACCATCTGTTTTTTATGACATTGCTCACAGTTCCTGTGAATTTCTTGGCGATCCGTTTATAACTTCTTGAGTTATGTTGCGAACAGGTAAACTCTGACTAAAGTATACCTTAACCTCCTTGGCGAAAGTAAGACAAGATAAATACAGCTTGTTTTTTATTATGTTTGATAAATGCTCAGTGCACTTGCCCAGAGCTAT
The DNA here is from genome assembly GCA_001587735.2 of Parhyale hawaiensis. NCBI lineage: Eukaryota > Metazoa > Arthropoda > Malacostraca > Amphipoda > Hyalidae > Parhyale > Parhyale hawaiensis. The sequence continues at coordinate 12,104,814 of LQNS02000304.1, forward strand.
TGAACGTTCGAGTGTGGCTCGGCAAAGTCGATTTAAGCCAAGCCCACCCGTGCGAATGTTCAGGCAGATGCCGTGACTTCGCCCCACTCTATCAAGTTTCAGGCGTTAACCGTGAGTCAGTCGTCTATGACACTGCCGGGAACTTAATAGTAGTCCATAAAATGGAGTTTCCAGCCGTCTCAGGCGTACAAAGGTTGCTTTTAAGCCCTACAACAAAGTGGCGAAACTAATACCCTTGTCTCGGGATTCGGAAGAAATTGGCTTAGATCGACACGCACGAGCCAAGCATACGAGGCCTTACTTTACTAACTTTCTGTAGTTGGAGTTATGGCCCATGATAGAGCCGGTCCAGCGGTTTTATATTGGTGTGCATATTATCAAAGCCACTAGACAAGTGGGTAGGAGGGCGGGGCATGGATTGGAATGTCAGTAGTTTATCAAATTTGATGACGTCGCATGAAGAATCGACTGACTTGCCGATGTTGATTACCGCAGCTTAGGTTCCACTTCGGAATTTCTCGCCTGTAGTCTCGTCATTGTACTTTCTATTAATCTGCACGTCATTATGTATGCAGCATTGTTGGCCATAAATAACATAACCTTTTCTTATCCCAATGCTGCAGTATGTGGATGGCACAGGTTGGTGGAGAGTATTACTGTATTTGTTACTTTATATATGTGAAACAAAATCGTCAAATACAGGAGATCTATTCAGCATTGGCATATGTGACAGCGCCTGTCAAGCTTGTCGCCAGGAAATTCTCTTGTCTGGTGGTGCCTATGACAACGTGCACTATTTATCCAAATTTTTTTGTTCTGTATGATCAGATTGCTACAGTTTTCATTTTTATTGCCTCAGATCCAGTAGGAGTTTGTTTCATTTCCAGCACTCTTGGACAATACCAATATGGTAATTCTATCGCTCTGAAGCACACCACATGTTAATAGGTTTTGAAGAATCTAAATATATACGGTATGATAATGATATGGAGGCCTTGCTCATAGCAATTAGCTACCGATGATGTAATAAGTCGGGCCTTTAAAGACTAGTGAATGAACAGAATCTGTTTTTAGGAACGGCTGTTCTAGTCACAGTCCACGACAGCTTCCTTGAGTGCAGGATACCCCCGGCCAACAAGAAGTGTAAGCCGCTATGTCCTTCAACGGTCCACATTTGATTCTCTATCAATTTTCTGAAGTGTATTGACAGATTTTCCTGTGTACAATTATTCATAATTATGCGTTTTCTATAAGT
>LQNS02000304.1:12106789-12165172 GCA_001587735.2 Parhyale hawaiensis
TTGTGTTACAGATTAGGGTACCGCTTTATTTTTCCTTTATGTCCTTTCAAAATTGTGTTAGCCTCCGGGTAGCCTTTCTTGGATCGTTCATGAATTAGCAGTCCTTTGTTTCATATCCTAGAGACTAAGGAACGCAGAGAGCAGATGAAAAATTGGATATAAGCACCCAGTGTGCTTCCCTCGTAATATTCTCTTCTGATCCCTTCCGTTCGCTTTTTGCTTCTTTTCGCTTTTCGCTACGTATCGTTTCTTTTCGCTTCTGTGACATCATCACTCCCCCTCCATCCCTCTGGTGAGGTGCTACTCTACAATACCGTCCAAAACTAAGTCACAAATTTTCAAAACGGCATTGCTTTTTTTTTAACCATGCCAGGTACTTCTCGTGCATACTATTAGCCAGTAAGATGTTGATTATTGTGTTAAAATTTGAGACAGCTTCCTTCCTGTATAAAGGACAATAAAAATGTTATGAACGAAAAGTTTTTCTCTTGAAATTTATAACGTCCAAAACTAAGGGACAAACACGGAAAAATGCATTTAACTCAATATTATGCTAGAAATATTCAGCAAAATGGTGGTGAACAATCAATACATGGTAAATAGTCCCTTGCTTTCGATTACAGCTGCACATCGTCGACTACATGACCGAATGAGACTTTGACAATCTTCTACAGTAATTTGCTCCCATTCCTCTTGAAGTTTCATCCTAAGATCTTCCATATTGATTGGGTTTCTTGCCATAACTTTGACCCCTAGTGTATTCCCAAAGATTCTCGATAGGATTTAGTTCAGGACTTCGTGGTGGCCAAGCCATAACTTCGAGATCTTAATGCTCAAGGTAACTCATGACTGTCTTTTTCTTGTGGCAGGGGGCATTGTCTTGCATGAAGATAGGGCTGGGGACACTCGAGTTTACAATATTAGGCACGACAATACCTTCCAACAGATTTTTATACACCTGAGCATTCACACGGGTTTTGCAAACGAACGAGAGGCGATGTCCCTGGACTAGAGAACATATTGAAAACCATGACGCTTCCGCCGCCAAACTTCAGTCTTCTTAGTACACTTTACACTTAATTTCTCACCTTTGCGTCTTCTAAAAAAGTATTTACCGTCATTATCAAACAAATTGAACGTGCTTTCATCACTGAAAAACACTGTAGCCCAATATTCATGGGACCAGTTAACATGCATGTTTGCAAACTCTAATCTTTTTCTTATTCTTGGCACTTACAAGCGATTTCTTCTGTGGGCGTCTTGCAAATAAACCTATTTCTTGATGGCGCCGAGAAACTGTCTGACGTGAGACGTTCATACATGTTGTGTCATTCATTTCCCTACTTCTCGCAGCTGAGGACTAGAAACGATCCTTCAATGACGTACACTGGTTGACTCTGTCCTCTCTAACTGACGTTTTACGGGGCCTGCCGGATTTTTAGGGGCACCAATGCCGCCGGTTTCATCGTACGACTTCACTATTCTGCCCACAACACTGTTCGAACGGTTTACCTGCAACTTGATAACTTGTCGCAGGATATAATCAACTTTCTGACGTGGTGCCATCATGTAACGAACAGTATTATTTACATATGGCAGTGTCAAACTTTGTCTTCGATGTAATAAAAGAAACACGGACTGTATAAGAAAATAACTAAATTTTTCTTTTTTTGTCCCTTAGTTGTGGACGTTATAAATTTCGAGAGAAAAGCTTTTCGTTCATCACTTTTTTATTTTTCTTCATACATGTCTCAAATTTTAACACAATAATCAATATCTTACTGGTTGATAGTGTGCAAAAGAAGAAGTACCTGGCATGGTTAGAAAAAAATTATGCCTTATGAAAATTTGTCCTTTAGTTTTGGATGGCATTGTATATAAGGCGGTCTGGAGCCGAGGTTCCTCAGATCGTCTTGGATCTCCGCACAGGCAAGATCTCCTGCAGCGCAACGCGTCTCCTGTGCTCAAGTTAGCCTCCTCTCATCTGTATGCATATTCACTGGGTCGAATATCTTAGCCTTTTGGCGTTTCCCAGAAGAAGTATTTGAGAGATCGAAGTTTCCGACCTTCAAGCCACCCGAAGATTGTTCCTGCGCCTCAGATCGCTCCTGTTTGCCTAAGTAGTGAACATTCGCGAACGAGGTTTTTCCTCGCCTACCGTCGCTCAATTTCTCGTCGCGTCGCTTCTTTTCGCTTCGGAAAAAACGGGATCTTCGGCCTTCACGCCACTTCGGCTCCATCGCTCCTTTCTCCTCCAAGTTATTCCCGCGTCTCAGATTGCTTCTGTTCGCCCTAGTAGCGAACAATAGTGAACGAGGCTTCCCTCGCCCCGCCTTCCGTCGCTGCTTCTCGTCGCGTCGCTTCGATAAAACAAGGATGTGAATTCCTACGTCTTTACGCCTTCTTCTCCTCCTCCAGTTTTTCCAGCATCTCAGATCGCTCCTGTTCGTTTTAAAACGAACAGAAGCTACAAAGATTTTCAGTCTTCGTTCCTCACGCTCCTAACGTCATAGACTTGGGACAGGCGTGAACTCTGCATCACTTTTGCCGCTTCGCCCTCGCTTTGGTTCTGCCCCAGACGATGACATCTCGCTTCTTGACTCTCTACGCTTTGCTTCGCTACAATTCGCTTCGTTCTTCTTCCTTCTCGTATTCTCTCTTGGAGTAAGCTTCATCCGTGTCCACGGTCCTAGTTCCAGCGGCGCCAACCGCGGGCAGGTCGGGTCTTGGATCCCCAGACAACCGACCCTCCTTAGAGGTTCCAAACCTCCCGTGTCCTGCATCCGGAGTTTCCTGTAACGGGCAGTTAATTTTTCAGAGAAATCTTACTTTCACCATGTCAGATTCCTACCACCTAAGCAAGAAAATCTCATTCATACACTCTGTATGATCTCAGGCGGGAACAGAGTCCTAGGCGACCTCAACCGGCGCCCTCGCCCCTGCTCCCTGTGCCCCAAGTAACCGGGGGAATTACAGGAAGAAAAAGAGCTCCGAATCGCAACTCACCTCTTGTGCTACGCCCAGCCAAAACCATGGACAACGGTCCGACCAACCAGGAGAAGAGGTCATCGATCTATTCGAGACGACCTCTAAAAGACGAACTTGCTTCGCCCCTCCTTGAGGTAACGAAGATTCAAATTTCCGCTTACTTCGCACCTCGTCGCTCCACTCCGGAAGCGAACAGAACCGACAGAAGTGAACAAATAGAACTTCAGAAGCGAATAAAATCCTTTGCTTCGCTTCTCTTCGCATCCCCTTTGGTCGTTGGCCGCTCTCCTCGCTCCTTCCCCCCCCCCTTCACGGATGCGGGAAGTCGATGGCCCTATCTTCACTCGCCTTGTCGAAACTTATTTGAAGCTTCCCTCATCGCTTCGTATCTCATATCTTCGCCCTGAGAAATAGCTCCTACTTTCGCCTAGTTTTAGCTCTGCTCTCTCACCTGGAGCTACTCCACAGCGCCTTCGACGCTGATAAGCCGCGTCTCGTTTCGCGCCTCTCTGCTTCGCATCTCTGGCGGGAGCAGCGAACAAAAGCAAATGAGGGCGAGCATGAAAAGCTAAAGGCAAACGTCCCTTCTCTTCACTCTCGCGTTCCCAACGTCATAGACTCTGGCTATCCTTAGGTCTTTTCTCGTTCCCCTTCCCTCCGTCTGGTTTTCCCAGACAGCCACTGCTGCACCTCGCATGCGGCATAGCTACATGACGCTAAACACGTCACTCATCACAGCCTCTAGTATCCCTCATTAAGATTGGGACCAGGCTTCCGATGCTGGGACCTCTTGCTCTACCCCTACCATAGCGTCATAGACACGGGGGTGGGGGGGGGGGGGTAAATGACCTTCAATCCCCTTTCGCGACTTGCTTCAGCCTACTTCCGAAGTGTTACTACGAACAGCATCTTCCATGCCCTCCCGGGCTGTGGGCAAGCTGGCACTCGTCCCCATCGATAGCCCACCTACCCTAGCTGTAGTTTACTGAGAAGTTCTCAAGTTCACTTGCCTTGTACCCTTACCCTTGGCATGTAACCAATTCTGGTATCGAAAGCGCATTCATTAGGTGCTGCCTTACCATGGCTGAACGATGCATAAACCTTGTTTACCCATATCTGCAAGATACTTTGCCCCCTGTGTGAAAAATTCTCAGACGGCCTTCAGGGACCCACAACCCATTGCACTCCACACTCCAGTAGCATACGGCTCACTGTGGACTCCGATCTGGTACTAGCCCTATACTGCGACGGGCCATAAGCGCTAAACGCGGTAGACTATCACCACTTGGGAAAGGAGCTTATCTACTCCTCTCACCAACCTTCTGAAAGTAGAGCTCCTGCCTCTACTCTCGCTGCCATACTCCTCTTAACCCTGCGACTCGAAAACTACACTAGATCACTCGGTTTCGGGTGACCCAACTCGTCCTCCTACGACCTCGAAGAAATTAAGGACCTTTTCAAAGCGGGTCCCTGCTCCATTCGAGGATTCTCGGTTCAAACCCTGACTCCAGTACCTATCGGCGGAATGTAGCCACTGAACCGAGCGGATATTCCGTCCTTCCCCTAAGAAACTCAAAACCAAGCACTCTTCCGCTCCTACGGAGCGCAAACGGGCCCGACCATCAGTTTTTTTTTTTTGTGTGGTTCGAGACTTTCCCAACCCAGACTCAGAGAGCGATTCGGTTACCCCAGACATACCCATGTGCTAATTCCCTACACGGTGAAGGTTTCGCTCTCCTAGGACAGACAACCTACCCATTTCCCCCCATAGACATCCGAAACGTCGACCACTAGCAGTCAGCCCCTCGATGCAATGCCACCTTGCACAGCTCGTCCAGGTATTTTTGCCTCAATACCCATTACCAGCGAGACCAGGACCCTCACCCGTCTCACGCTGGCCTTGGAGATCATAACGGCCAACATCACTTCTCCTCTTCTCATCGGCGTACGATTAGTTCCCTTCGTATGACACCCATGTTTCTCTCTCAGAGAGCGTATCCGCCGATTACCAACGACGCCCCCGGCACCTCTTGGACATTTAACTCTCCTGTGCCGAGCTACGCGGAGCCTCCCACAGGCATTTTTCCCTGTGAACTACCAAAGCCGTCCTCGAGAAGATCGTGAAGGGTGTCCGCGCCCCACCTTCCTCTACTTGAATGCTCGAAGATCCGCCCACTCTTCTCAGGGTACCGGGCTTCATGACTATGTTGGCGGTAAGAATGCCGTCAACATTATCGACTTTTTGAATTTCGATATATCATCGCCCTCAATCTTCTGATGATTGCTTTTATTACGGACCTCCCAAAGCCCGCCAGCGAGTTCCTATCTTAGAGCCCAGTGTATAACCTGCGTTAGACCACCTTCGAGTTCAAAATGACGTCACAGAACCAAAAAAAAAAACGAGCGGAAGGAATCAGAATAGAATATTGTGAGGGAAGCACTAAGTGCTCACATCCAATTTTCTTATACTCTCTGCATTCCTTCGTCTCTGGGAAATGAAACAAAGGAATGTTAATCAGTTCATAAAGATCCAAGAAAGGTTACCCGGAGGCTAACACAATTTTTCATTCCATAAAGAAAAAATATTGCTACTGCCTACGTCAGTAGGAGTTATTTATAATGTTTTACAAGGGAAAGCTGGCGTGCTGCTGAGTGGTGTAATGCATTGTTGCATCGGCTCTGTGCTGAGTTTGATTATTGTACCTACGTGTTGCTACTTCAGTTTTCCCAGCTTACTGTATACTTGTTAGTGATACCGTGAGCTACAACCTATGCATAAGTTTCTAGTTATTGTTTCGCTATGAGGCATGTTCCTTGCCCTCTGTCACTGTTGTTTTATCCGTTTATATCGGTCGTCACCTTGCGTTTGCACCATTAGCTACTATTGACGGGACCAAGTTTGGTATAAGCGCCTGCAAGTTAACTTAGTCGAAAGAGCCAAATCCTCGTACTCTTACCGGTTATCTTTTGTTCCATCTTCCTCAACTTGCTTCTGCGATGCCCGTCGATCCAGTGTGGAATACTCCCGTACGTGGGTTTCACGTTCGTTACATGTTTCTTCTTCTCTGTGGTCGCCATTGTTATGCAAAATGTAATGTAATGAGAGCCAATTATGCTCTCAAGAAAATTATTTCTTGCATAATTCACGTTATATTTAAGTTTATTAAGCTTTTCACCAAAGCCTATACAGTGTCGTATGGCAACCTAACTTCTTTTCAACTAAATGGCTTTCCTTTGGCCGTAGTGCAAGTACCATCAGTTGTAGTCTGCATAAGCCATAAGTCTTCCATCTGTGCAATTATGCATACGTTCAGGACATCTACGGGAGTCTCGTGTGAAGAAAATGCTTCAGCCGCCGCCGCTGCTGCTGCTGCTGCTGCTGCTGCAGCTACTGAAGCCTCTGCTTCCCAGAAAGTTGCTGCCCAAGCTCCGCCTGACTTCGATGCTGAGTACAGAGAGAAGGTAAAGAGGTGTGCGTATGTGCTTCGTTTGGTAATATTTAAGTGTGTACGCGGAAGGTGACGTTCATTATTTTAATGTCCGTTCACTCGACAGTCTTTTAACCGGGTTCATTCAGCTCATTGTCTCAGTGCATTATTGTGTCGTTCAAACAGCAGAAAACTACACGGTTTGTAAAGTTTCACATCTATGCAAATTTGATGAGCCATCAGAAACTTTACAAGCGACCCTTGCTTCAGACAAGTGACGTGACAATCAACTTTCTAGCAAATATTTGGATAGCCACATAGCTGTGTCTATAGGGACACGCCAAAGCCATTAGCTGAAAGAACACTTCTGAAGACTTGTGTGAACGGGGCTTTAGCGTTACGTGGCTGCAGAGGCTATATGTTCGTAGAACGAGGATTAGAGTCCCGCTAGCTGCTGCCCAACACTGCCGTGCACTCGAGCAGGTTGCTGCCCAGCTGGCTGCTGCCAGAGCCTCCTCGAGTGGCTCCTGTGACGCCACAGTGGGCGGCAGTGACAACGGTGCCGCTGGCGGCAGTGACGGTACCCCTGGCCCTGCTGCCGAGAAAGACACAGTAGTGGCTGCCAGCGACGAGGGCGGCATTGACAGCGGCACTACCGTGGGTAGTGACGGCGCTGAGAAAGTCCCTCCTGCTGCCCCTGCTCGTGCTGGCCTGCCTGTGGGCTCGCTGGCGCCCAATGTCCCGTCTCCCGTGTCCTGCTCCCCCAACACTACTGACCGCAGGGCCTCTAGCAGTAAGTCTTGGATCATTTCGTTCTGTTTCATTCGTCTGCCGCGAGTCCCAAGCCGCTGAGAGATGCTGGCTGGTCGTGAGGCTGCACTAATATAATGATGCTCCTTCTACAGCGCGCTTACTACAGCTTTCCAGCCGCACCGTATTATGTTGATGTGCTATTTGGGTCCTGCAGGGATGATTTCCCTTAGCTCGCTATTGTCCCTGTGGGAGCATAGAATGGGCCATAAAGTTAGATTAGTTAGGTTCCTGCGTTAGGTATGTTTAGCAAAGTCCTCAGTGGGACCCTGTAGATTACCTTAGCTGTTGCTAGGCCTTTTGGACGTCATTCCTTCGCGCCCACTTTGCTTATTCCGCTCACATACTCGTGCTGACGGCACTTTATCGTGCTCCTCCTCTTTTTTCCTCTACTTGCTGGTCCTCTGCGTTACGATCCTGTGTGGGAGCACTTTAGTGCAAGGGCTTCTCATTTCTGTCGATATAGTGCATAACCCTTCTTTTTTTTCTATTGAAATACCGTAGCTGTGGCTAGAGAGGTTGAAACAATGTCTTCACTCACTGTGTCTCCGTAGACCCTGGACAGCCAGCAGATCGCGTTATCCCAATGAACCTTTGTAGTAAAACAGCAGAGCTTGGTAATAATACAGTTACCGTTCTCACGACCCGTGAAATACTTCTTGGGTGTAACGTTAACGTCTGTTCCTGGACCCAGTCGTGTCATCCGTGTCGGTGTTGAGCGAGTGCAGCACCAGCCCCAGCGTGCCGGTCATCGCGTACTCTGAGCTGACGGAGGCCACCGGTCACTGGCAGCGCGCCAACCTTCTCGGCCGTGGAGGCTTCGGCTCCGTCTACCGCGGCACTTGGAAGAACACCGAAGTCGCTGTCAAGCGGATCCATCCGGTGAGTTTTTATATATAGAGTTACGCCTCTTTGTGACGGACACCGCGCCATGGGTCGTCTGCTTGGTCTGCATGCATAGTCATTGAGCTAGAATGTCTGGTACGGAAGGTTGAAGTTCTTCACTGTGGTGAACCGAGTCCGCTATTTCAGTAATTGTCCGCTAGACGGTGGCGACGTACGTGTTATCTGCGGGATAACTTTCCCTTGCGCTTCTATTAGCTACACTACTTCCCTGCTCGTCCACGTGTAGTCTCTTCCTTCAGTTAGTACTGTACTCAAGATGCAACTCTACTGATGATTTATTGTCGCAAGAACTAGTTATGTCTTCAAAATCCCGACTTACTATCAATCTACAATTTAGTTTACTCTACGTCCGACGAAATGTTTAGTTTTAGAATTTTCAGATGTGCACTCACTTCAACTAAACATTTCGACACTTTCTTCAAAATTCTCAAAAGTTTCGTACAATATTGATATTATTTAGAAGAATTTCTGTGTAAAAAATAAACACAAGCTATATGAAAGGCAACATTCCGTCCCTTGAAAAGCCTTATAATAGCTACATCAGGATTTCAGTATAATGCCCACTCCAAATCATGATGATCCAGGCCAGTCCAAACCGTCCATTCTTACCAATTACTGCTAGTGTGTATTGCTCTCAACAATAGGCCAAAAAATCCGGGAGAAATTTCGTACGAAGTAGTTTAGGGCTTGTTACTTTTTTATTCTGTTCCTGTGTTTGCAATTTCCATCGATGTCTTTATGTTTGTTATGTTAAATACAATCACTCTTTGACATTCATCCCCGCAGGGCTTGTTTTTTCGGTTTCACCACTTGTTGCCTTAAAATTGATTGTCCATTTCTTGTTTTTTTTATTTTTCCTGAGCTCGTTCTTGCACCCCGTTTGGTCCTCTGTACTTAGATTTCCATTTTTTCCTGTGTTGAATGGCTTGTACATTCTGGCTAGGTTTAAAATTACGTACGGCAGTTTAATATTACAGTGTTGACCCCGTTGCTTTTACCACTTATTACCTACTTGAACCCGAAAATTATTCAAATTTAGAGCCCTCAGGGGTATATTCTGGCGGCCCTATCCCTGCCACAATATGCTTGGGCATCACGCACCCAAGAGCCCCGAGTGCCTTTTCCGCAGGAGATGTTGCAGCTTGCCGCAGTTCCTGCTGTGAAGTTAGGTAGGTTCTCTACTTTTCCCTTTCTGTTCCGTGAGGTGGGCTGTCGATCGAAATAGCCGACATCTCTTGTCTCTCGTGTGGAAGGCCACGTAAGGAGCCGTCCACTCGAGTGTCTTTTACTATTCTCTGTGCTTTTTTCCCGCCAGTAGTAGCTCTCTGAGCCAAACTGAGTTCTTCCGGCAGGAATGCTGAGATGAAAAAACGAGCTACGCTGCTTGAATCGCGTCTTTTGTCGTGGTTGCGATGGTTATACTAGGATATATTAATAATGAATAAAAATTTGAATAATGTTGTCCAACAGCGCCAATTGTTATTGCGGAGTTTGAGAGTAGAAGTTCCGAATCATACTCGGAAAATTAATGGGTACTGTATATATCTCCGACTTTGGGAATTAGCAAGTGCACTTCCACAATAACAATTAGTATCCTAGTATTCCAAGTCCTCATTTTAGTTGGCAATTTGCGAAATTATCACCAAGGGCAAGCTAATAGTCTTATTCCGACTCTCGACTCCTGGCAGCAGATGTGTCCCACTCCATGCATCTCTGGACCCGAGAACTCCGGCTTTGCAACTCTGCTTCTCCTGCATGATCGCCTGATCTCTGCTGTGGTTATATTTCTTCATGTCTCCATCTCAGCTTCCCCTGCGCCGCCTTCAGTACTCAAACTTTCATTTACTACATCGCCCGTAGAAACGAATTCATATATGATTTAGTAGTGCCGATTTATTTGATGTAGATCCCTGCCACTCTGTTTAGGTCCGTAAGAGTGCGATGATACAGTGTTGTAGCTGCGTTATGCTATAATGTTTTATTTTATTCTGTATATGCAGCACGGCGAGACGGTGCTAGGGACAATACCACTGCATATAAGTCAGACCCTGGAGGAGCTGCGGTTTCTGCAGACCTATAGACACGATAACATTCTGCAGGTGAGCGTCACAATGCCGCTGTTCAATGCTCTTAATCCGTGTCATGGTTCTCCAGTGTAAGCGATTGGTGGCTGGTATCATATTCGGCAGTTGTATGGTTTGGATTTTCAGTCGTGTTTCGCTGTTGAAGTTTTCGATATGGAGAATTATCTGACAGTGCATTTCCAAACTGGGACCAGTGCTGACTGCACAATTGGGACATATACATATAGTGAAAACTTAGGGAAATTCCTTAATGACAAATTTCGCGTTTGAAAATTTTTGAACATACTTCATTTAAAATACTGAGAAGTTAGTGAACAGAACTGACAAATTAATGTCCATACTGAACAAATACGAGTACGTTTTGCTGTAGCTCTCTTTCTTCATATGAATGACGACGGACGTGGATGAGTGGACGAGTTTCCGTTAGGAAGGCAAGCAAAATTTACATCTTGAGTGAATTATCAGGAAGGACCCAAAATATTTGCTATTCCACTGGAGTTCGCACGGTTGTCCTTAATTGACCGAAGGAGAATCTGGCGTTCGTGACTTTATGGATGTCTATCCAATAGAGGTGTGGCTCTAGTGTATAACTATATGAGTTGCGCAACTGCTTCTACATGGGTAACTTGTGAATTAAGAAATTTTTAGATAGTGCCACTTTTTTAGTATTGCAACTTAAATCCGTATGAAAACTGTGTGAATTGCGCTTCGGTACTTCGCATTTGTCGAGACTCTTGCACGCCCGAGCTCTGCCTCACTGTTTATCTTGTGCTACAGCCCTTACGAGTTCTGAGAGCTGTTTACCTTTGCAGCTGTACGGCTGCAGCGCAGACCCTGGACAGCCCGCGTGCCTGGTGTACCAGTTCATGATCAACGGCAGTGTGGAGGACAAGCTGCAGGGCAGGGTGAGAGGCTCATTTTAAAAATTAAAACAGCCTCTAAAGGTGTTTTTTCTTAGCTCACTGCGATTGAGTAGAAGCAAGATTCAATTTTTACCATCACTGTCGCGTAGATTATTGTTTAATTCGCGAAAGTTCGGTCTGAACTGGCAAATCTTTTGCTCAGAATTAATATTTCGACTAGTTAGTGCTAATTAAGTTGGACTATCTCAATTAGCTTGGGCCAATCGAACGCACCCAACATACTTAGCGGTGGTTTCATTCTTACTGTGTATCGTCGGCTTTCTTCCTCTTTCTGTCTTCCATCGGGGGATGGGGGTGAGTAGAGTGGGCCATAACGGTAGGTTTGGCAGGTTCGCCCAACCTCTGATACGAGGAGCAGCGACCTCAGAGTGACCCTATAGGTTACTTAAGCCTTCGGGACACCAGCCTTTCGCGCCCACTTTGCTTTCTTCCACTTTCGTGCTGCTTCTGATGGTTTGTTCTATTCTTCCTGTTCTTTCCTGACTTGCCCTTCCCATGCGCTGTGATCCTGTGTTGAAAATGGGAACAGCCTCGTGCTTGCGTTCCACGTTTCTATCAATATACTACTTCATGTATCTATCCCTTGTTTCTCCCTCTGTTTGATCACCATTGTGATGCTATCGGAGGCTTTGACTCTTCAAGTTCATAATCGTGTATCTTTCTTCACTTAGGATCTTTGTCATTACTATTCTGGTAATATTTACAGTATTACCTCTATGTTAATCTGGCTGTGGTTTCTGTGCGCCTCTTCTATATATCCTAAATATTGACCTATTGGCCCTAGACTGTTGGCATCCGCGGTGGCAGCAGCAGCAGCGAGCCTCACAGTATTTCTGTAATACCTGGTCGGCTACCCTCGCTTATTTGCTGCTACTATTGGAAGCTTCGAAGTATTGTAACTTCCTTTACATATATTATCTTACTGCAAATCTACATGATAATCATGACTCGCAGTAGCTGTGCGCTACATTGCTATCGAATCTAATTACGCATGCGCTGATGGGCAGCGCGTGCACCGGTCCAGCGAGGGCGCGGACTCCAGCATCCAGCAGCAGCGAACACTTCCGACGTTCCTGGACTGGTGGCAACGTCTGCACATCGCCAACGGCACCGCCAAGGCCCTCCAATTCCTGCACACGGTTAAGGAGAAGCCCCTCATACACGGTGACATCAAGAGGTGAGTTTCATACCTATCTTAATTTCCACCTACTTTCACTAGGATAATAACACCTCTCCCCACCGGGGCAATAGGATGGACCATAGGTCATAGGGTTAGGTTAGTTAGGTTCGCCCATCCTATGTTATGGGGAGTAGAGCCCCCAGGTGGTTTGTGTAGGTTACCTTAGCCATTAGTTAGGCCTTTAGGACGTCTGTCTTTCGTACCCACTTTGCTTCCTTCCAATTTCATACTCCTTCTGATCTTACTGTTGTCTGTTTTTCCTCTTCTTTCCCGACTTGCTGTTCACATGCGCGTTGATCCTGTGTGGGAACACCTTCTTGCATGGGTTCCCCGTTTTTCTATCGACATACTAAACGTCCCTTCCCTTTCCTCTATTAGAAAAGCTTAGTACTTATTCAGGGAGGCTTAAATCTTTTTATAATACCTAATACCTAATAATAACACCTCTTCATCACTTCCTATTGTAGTTATGGTCAATATTGAAAGTAGTTTTTTTATTTTACATTTCACACACCCTTGATTTGCATGAAATAAGCTGGCCATATTTCGAAAGATAGAGTTTGTGAGATTCGTCGAGCTTGTGTATTGGGAATTACGTGCGCAGGAAGCCCCCATAGACTACCTATTTTGGTCGAGACTTTCTTTTGGGGACATTTTTCTTTCCTTGCGTAGGCCTACCGCACGGTGTTCCATGTTTTGTGCTTCATTTATTCCCGACTTGCTGCTTCCAGTCACCGTCATCCTTATCCTTAGTTCCTCGGTTTCTCGTTTTCCTTGACCTGCAACATTCCATTATCTCTGTCTTTCTCGAAAACACTGCACAGTGTCCACCTATATAGGAACTAACGTGCTATGTTCTCATTCTACAGCGCTAACATCCTCCTGGACTGCAACTTCGATCCCAAACTCGGGGACTTCGGACTTGCCCGTGAAGGTCCCATGAGTCAGTACACGAGTATGAAGGTTAGTGCCTGCGTTCACGCTGTTGTATGTTTCTCTTCCGTTTCACGGGAACTGTACGAGAAAGATGGGAACTTTTAGGACGGTACGCAATGTAGCTTGTGTAAATGTCTTTGAAACAATGAAAAAAAGTTCAGTTAGCAGAAGCTGATCATGAATAAGAGATTTATGGTAACTTAGCAAAGTAGGTAGCTATCTGTGTGACTTATGCCGTTCAGTTTGCAACCTTTGTCACCTCAGTCAACCTCGAACGGCATCAGCCAAATAAGCTTTATATTAGTTGGGTTAGCGTCATACCTAATGGCAGCGTAGTACTTCGATGCGTGGAGTAGATCCTTTTGTGGCCGACGCTGTATTGATTATTATTATTAAATTGGTATTGTCCCGCTATTTCTGAAACTTAGACAATAGCGATCTAAGATGATTTACTCGGCTTACAGCCGACGCTGTATTGAACGAATTATCCTACTGTGCCCGCCATTTGGTCACGCTTGAAATTATGCTAAGCCAACGAAAATTTATGTCTCACTGGAGCTGAAAGGTTGAATCAATTCGACGTCGTTCCGAGCGGGGTCGTTGCAGCTGGCCGAGGTTGCGGTTTTAAGGTTAGCTCATTAGCTGCAGCCATCTGTCGCAGGTATCCCGAGTGCACGGCACGCGGCCCTACATCCCCGAGGAGTACCTACGCGACAAGAAGCTCTCCACCAAAGTGGACTGCTACAGCTATGGTGTGGTGTTGTTTGAGCTCTGCACGGGACTCAGGGCCTATGATGAGAAGCGTCAGAACAAGTTCTTGGTACGTTCTATAGTGGGAAACATTGGAATTGGTTCCTAGTGGATGATGGGCAACATAATGTGTTCATGATAAGTTGTCGGTGATAAAGATCTTAGACATGGCCTTGACTGTGATATATCTTCTAGCATTTACATTCAGGTCAGATGATGTGACGAAACCAACTGGTGCGAATTTCATAAATAGATTGCGTTAAGTGTTAACCACATGACACTGAAGGGTAAAGGTAATCGAGAGTCAACTTTCCCGCACCCTCGTTTGGGATGCCCACATGCACTGGTTCGTGCTGCTGATATAGGCCAACTGGCCCCAGAGAAGTAAGTGTAGCCAACCACGGGTCATCAAGAACTATAGGGCACCGTCGATGGAAGGTTCATGCAATGACCCACTCCTCCCTACTCTCACCATTTCTGGACAAGGTAAGTGCCCCATGGTAGATGTGCATAACTAGCAACTGCTGGCTCAGCACACCAAGCCGCACAAAGCTCACTTACCTGGCTTGGATCCTCAGGGGTACATTCTGGCGGGCCCTTTCCCTGCCAAAATAATGTAAGTTTGGGCCTCACGCACCCAAGGGTCCCTAGTGCCTTTTCCGTATGAGATGTTGCAGCTTGCCGCTGTTCCTGCTGACGAGGCTAGTTTCGTTAAGTTAGGTGGGCTCTCAATACTCCCTGTGCGGCGTAGCTGAGCGAAAGCGTTCAGCCGTGCCCGGGGGTTGGAGATGCACAACTTGCGCCTTTTTCTTGTCAGTAGCGCACTGACCACTTAGAACTAATCCGAGTTCGTTTAAATTCTGAGACCTACCGGCAGAAAAGCTGAGGTAACAATCATTGATAATTTGATATGAGACGTAGTCTACCTACTTCGCGCCCTAGTGGCGCACGAGCCAGTGTTAAACCACAGGAATAGTTCGTCGTGATATAGACATTGTGTTCTTGATGCGCAATAAAATTTTGTACTGCTACTACTGGATTGACTTGGTAACCCGAAATATTTTGTAGTTTTGTTTGTCTAAAAGTAGTTAATTTCCCCAAAGCATCAAAATTTAATGTAAACTTAACCCCATGTTGCAGAGACTGTAGTATTACGCTTCAAAGTATCGTTCCCCTCTTGTATTCATCTAGAAGGAAGAACTCTTGTAGTAGATTAGATTAGATTAGATAGGCGGCAGTAGACGAACCAAAAGGCCCATTCCCAAAAAGACACCGGGATTTACACCCCGATCCTCTATGAGCTATTGCCATTATGTTAGTAGAATGTAGAGGAATGGAGAAACGAGAAGAGAAAAAATGGAAGACGAAACAGAAAAAAGAAATGAGAAAAACTAGAAAAAGAGGGGAGAAGAGTCGACGCCAAAGCTCAGCCTGAGTGAGATAGAGTTGAGTCTAGTAGTAGAGGTTAAGGTTAAATTAAAATTGATGAGACGTTAATGGAAAACGTGTTGAAATATTTATGAATGTGCGCTATTATCGTGTGTTGCGCAACTTTCGCCCCACAGAAGGAACTAGTGTGCAGCAGCAGTGCGGAGGAGTCTCTGCAAGACGTCAAGGCTGGCTATGATGCTGCTGGTGTCTTCCCTGCACTCCTCAGCCTTGGCAAGGTCTGTTCTCGCGTGTTACTGTTTGCCCTCTGTAAAGCAATAGAAGATACCGGGCTTTGCAAAAGTCCTGACCTGTTTTGTATTTTCAAAGTGTGAAACTCATTTCCAAGTCTTGATGAAATTTATTGACAATGACTCCTTCCTAAACTATTTCAGATAATATAATAACTGGTAACAGTGCTCATTTTTATACATTGTTGGTAAAGGAAACAAAAGGGATAAAGATAGCAGCTTTCCTTCGCGTGGGTCACCAGGAGGCGGACATTGTTGGGTTGCAAAATGTCAGTTTTTCAACGGTGAAACGGGCCGAAAACCGCATTGAGAATAATGAAAACTTTAAAGATCGACCACGTAGAGGCAAACCACAAGTTATTCAACGGAAGAATGTTCGAAGAACCTTTGAAAATTATGCGAAACTCAAAATGACTGAATTTACCAAGAAGAAGATTTCTGTGTCAACCGTGTCATGAGCTCTAAAGAGTGAAGGTGGAAAGAGCCTAAAGCGTCAGAAAAGACTACTGCTAACTAGTGACATGTTTAAAAAGCGTCAAGAGCGATGTTCCCGCCTTCTTAAAGACTTGAAAATTAATGGAAATCGAGCTTTGGCCAAGACATCTCTAATGTTCGTTATGTATCCCCAACAAAGCATCCGACCTCTGTGATGATTCTTGGCGCTGTGGCCTCCAATGGAGAGGAGATGCCTCAAGTGTGGTTCAAGGGCGATTGCAGGTTGACAGGGGCTGAATACAGGGATATCATGGCCACAAAAGTTCTTCCTTGGATGGAGATTATGTGTTTCAGCAAGATGCTGCACCAGCGCACACGTCGAAAACCGTCCAAAACTGGATGGGTCAAAACATGACTTTCTGGCCCAAAGACTTCTGGCCCCCACAGTCGCCTGATCTCAAACCTCTGGACTACAGCGTGTAGCCGCATATTGAGAGTAAAACATGCAAAGATCGCCATAACAACATTGAGGAGCTGAAAGTCTCTGTGAAGCGCACTTGGGCCCAGATGAGAAAGGACTACGTCCGTAATGTGTGTAAGGACTTCCGACCACGATTAGGGCGTGCCATTGCTGCCAATGAAGGTCCTATTGTATAGCAGTGATATTTAGATCATAATAAACTAATACATCACAAATCTTGTTTTATTTCATTATCAACAAAGCTTTTCCAAACTCCGGATGGTAAATTATTAAAACAGGTCAGGACTTTTGCAAAACCCGGTAGTCCAAGATACCTACTATGTCCCTACTATATGTCTTCCTTTTTCTCTCTTGGAGCAGCTAATTTGTGCTATCTTCAGGAGGCTTAAACTTCTGGATAAAAAGAAGCACCAACGTGATAACAAACATATTAAAATTCAAACGTTTCGGATTTTTAACAATCCATCATCAGTGTTCTGAAAATGACAAAATTTGGATTATACAAGTAGTTAAGACTCAAGAATAACAAAAGTATCTATCCATCGTAGGTCCGTTAACCGTTAAAACTCTATGAAATGATGGAGAGCTTGACAGCCGATGATCTGCTGTTTTAGACTAAATAGTAGACAATAGCGCAAGAGGCCTGGCCCCAGAAAAGAGTTGCAGTTAGGCTCTGGTTACTCTGAGCTACTGCTTTGAAAGTACATCGCTGTTTACATGGCAACTTGCAGCTTATGGAATAGCTATGCAAATATGATTAGTTGCAGCAGTAGATTGGTTGCGGTACCGACACGGCTAGTTACATAAGCGGTATTAGAGTGTACAGTACTACACAATTCAGTGACGAGCTATGGAGCCGTGATCCGTACCTGTGGAGTGTTGCTTCCTGCATGGTTCTTTTTCTGACGATTTTTAAACGTGTTGACTGTTTACGCAATAACGACTTTCGTGGGAAGTATATTCGAACTGTTCCGCCATGAACTAGAAGAAAAGCCAGCGACTTTGTATCTTTACTTGATGTTAACAGTAGTTGTCTTTATATATTATTGCGGATGCGATCCTCATTTTTTATGTCAATGATTCCCATTCTTGAGACATCATTGAAGCTCGTCATGTAGCTACTTGAACGTTCCCATCAGCTTGCCCGCGGACCAGCCGTCTGCGCTTGCTTGTGATGGGTCCGCGCTCTTGGAGGTGACGCATTTTTTTCTATGGTTTGTTGTGCAGCTGTAGCATTAATTTTTTTGTCTTGCAGTAGCTTCTTTTCATTATTTCAATATCCCTTTAAAAAGTTGTGGTGAGCTGGATTGAACAGCAATCTCTTAGTGAAGGCGAATTAGTGTTATGTGTAAAAGGAGGATGATATTGTTTCATTTCTACTAATGATTCCTTGTTATACAGTATATCCTAGGAATTTGGGTGCCATATTTGCACTCAGGTCAAATTGGTTGGCTTTTAATTTTTCGATCGGTTGTGTCAGTTAGTCGTGTGTCACGCTACTGAATAACAGATACTTGCTCAGTGCCACTCATCTTCAGTCGGGTGTTGATGTTATTGGGCTCGCTATGTATAATATCGCGACCTACCAATTTTTTACAGGAGTTATTTGTCCCTCCCCCCAATCAGCTGCTGTGTTCTTCATTAATCACCGTATGTCAGAAATGTGTTTTTGTAGGGTTTACGATAATTGCAGCATTTCACATAGCTAATTAGAAATAACTTTCGACTGATGATTGTGCATACCTGCTGGTTGTTAGTGTATATTAACATTTGCAACGTCATCACGCTAAACAACATATTTGCATACACATCAACAGGAGTGTGTGGTGCGGGCCGCCAAGAAGAGGCCCGACATGACGAGTGTGTACTCGAAACTCCAGGTGCTGCTCGCCCGTCTCGACCACGACAAGCGTAAGTACAGACATCGTGTGTGACGTTGTCTTTTGGTATTGGGGCCTCGACTTTTTTTTCTATACCCAAACAGTATTAAGCAAACTCTTCTACTGTGGTTAGGCATTAACTAACGGCTCCTAATACTCTTGCCCACAAAGGAAACTTTGTCGGAAACTTTGTTGTCCATACGTGGACTGACGGCGCCCACTTTGGGAGCTGTTACCGGACAGAACAGAACCATATTACTTCCGTACCGGTATGCAGTTGTCCATTGAGAACTATGATATCCCCTCAACCTTCTGCTCCCCGAGAACG
The DNA here is from genome assembly GCA_001587735.2 of Parhyale hawaiensis. NCBI lineage: Eukaryota > Metazoa > Arthropoda > Malacostraca > Amphipoda > Hyalidae > Parhyale > Parhyale hawaiensis. The sequence continues at coordinate 12,125,598 of LQNS02000304.1, forward strand.
CTTTCTTGTCTCTGTCTTTTCTGGCTACTGATGTGTAGCACTGTAATGCTGTCACTCCCGTTAGGAAATAGGTGATGGTCGCCTTGTCCGTGCGGCAAGAATTTAGATCGTTTACTAGCCTCTAATTCTGTCGAATTCATTTATACATAGGGCTCGAAAATCCACGACGGCTCAGTATATGCTCTGGTTCATCACAATGATATCTAAGCGACATCGTTGAACGTAATTGCATCTATTTGCACTGCCGTATTCTATGCCATTCTAACGGATTTCTCGCGACGTGCCGTCTGTGGACTTGGAAAATTGTCATTTCAGTCGGGTGTTGATGTGGACTCGAGGAGCTCAGTTCAGTGGCTCCCCTGCATCGACCCCCGGCATCCCTTTGTTTCGGATACCCGACATCATGTTAGATTATTCCGCAAATCTTTTAAGCTCTCCTAGGTGGACAGATCTTCACCAGAAGTTAGTCATCTATTCTTCCAAACCTACCTAACAATCCCTGTTGATTTCGTCAAAATCAGTCCATTATTTTTCGAGTTATCTTGATGACAGACAGACTGACAAAGCCGACGCAAACATAACCTCCCTGGCGGAGGTAATTAGTGTATAATTTCGCGTTAGGAAAATATAAAAATAAAAAATAAAATTTTTTTTTATTTTTTTAATAAAAAAGTTTCCAACCCTATCAGCAATAGGCCTCGTTTAGCCTGGGTAGGTAAAAATCAGTAGATTTCGGTCGATTTCGGCCGATTTTGGTGTTTAGGATGCTCGCTCCTAGGTCCCCAGCTATAAGGGTGGTAGATAATGAACAGGCTAATGCTGCTGCTCTTAGAGCTGTTCTAATTTTAGCGCCCATCTGCCCAGAAAATACCAGCTTCTGCTCTTAAAATTCCTATATACGAAAGGCATTCTCCCTACTTAGTGGGGAAATTAGTCGGAGGCAGAGCGGAGAAGCACAGTGCGACAAATGAAACATGCAGCCAGGCCTTCCAGACCAGCAGTTGCCGCTACGGCTTTTGGGAATAAAACTATTTTGTCTGCGAATACGACATGCACTATGCACTCACGGACAGCTAATGCTTGCTGGTCCGGCCCCTTATTGTGACAACTCCATAGTTCCTCTAACTCTATCTCCCATAGGTAATCCAGTAGATACATGTACAGTATGTAGCAAAATGAGGCCAACATGTTCTCTTCCGGAAGATGGCATTAAAATTGCCTGTATGGGTTTTTGAATATGCTGAATCCTTTCTAACTGGATCCACGCTGGCAAACCAAGGGATCCTACTGAAAATGGAGAGATCCAAGATGGCCGCCCTGCGTAATGCCGATTTTGATATTTTGTCATAACTGTGGTTGTATTTAACGTAGAAACATGATCTTGTTGCCGGTTTATAGGTTTTTAGGGTGGAGAAAGGCAATGAGATGCCCTAAAATACCATAAAATGTGATTGAAACAAGATCCAAGATGGCTGCCATCTATGTATAATGCAAATAAGTAAACCTTTTTTCAGCTTGGCATATATCATAGTTACCGACTTTCCTCACGTTGTCATTGTTGATAATGGGTATTAGGGACATGAAATTCAAACAGTATTTTTTGTTCCTATAAAATGTATCTTTAGGAAGATCTTTAGGAAGTGAACCTTTGAGACCAGTTTTCTCACCTCTCGCTCACTTGACACCGTGTAGGACTTAGCCCAGGGGACTGTGCTGCCTTTACGTCTTGATACCTGCTTCACAAGTGGAAAATCGCTTCAATGTTAATCTATTTGATTAGTCTTGCAAAGCTTTTCATTAGGTTGTAGGATGCTTAATCCCTGTTTCTCTTTCTGAAACGTTTTTCAGGTTGTTGTCGGGCCTCTGGAAGAGGTGGCTTCAGCCGATTCTGAGCACTGCCAGTTTACGAGGCAGTCCGCCGAGTGGCTCCGTCATGTGGCGTCCAGGACAGCCAGCCGCTGGTCACCTCGAGGCGTGTGCTGGCTCCGCTCCTTATGCCCACTTTTGAAGCCGTCGGGGCAGGTCACCTGGTGCCTGCGCTCTTCCTTCGGCTTCACTTGCATCGCCACCATCTCTCCCAGCGAGCTTTGCCTCGTCCATATAATTTGTCGTATTGTATGTGTAAAAAAACTTTTAAAAAGAAAAAAAAAAGAAGAAGAAAAATTGTATGACTGCTGGGTGCAGAGCACAGCCTCGGTTATGGCAACCAGGCCTTTGGCTGGCTGTGCACTTGTGAGTGCTGGTATGGGCTTGGCATGGCGTCCAACTCCTCTATAGTACCACAAACTCAACAGCAGAAAACTGCGAAATACAGAAAAAATAAACTGCAGGATCCAGAACACAGCCCTGGTTATGGTAACCAGGCCTCGGGGTGTCTGCATCTGTTGCGAGTGTTGGTATGGGCTTGGCATGGCGTCCTGGCCCACTATAGTACCACACTCTCAGCAGCAGCAGTGGAGCTCGAACTCCTCCTAGCACGAATCCTCGGGCTACACTGCGAGGAGTTCCGGACTACATCCCCGACGAGGTGCTGCCACCTGGGATTGTTCCGCTAGTAAGCAGGTCTGTGGGTATCTCAGTACTTGTTACGTGGGTCGCTTTGGCCGGCCATGTCATTCGAACCTCTACCAGTACCAACGTTCTTTTTCTGTGCCCTAGAAGGACTCCCTCTGGGCTCATCACTAACCAGAACTGCAGGGGGTTCTGTTCACCCACTCTACACCGCTCCAGGGTTGCCTCCCACCCGTCCGGTACTATGCCTATCAGAGCTACAGGGGGAACTTTGTCCCCTCTGCTTCTCCCACCTGCAAGCTCCTCCACATAGGGGCATCCAGCGCTTAGCTCTCGGGGCTCAAATCACCCACGAGAGTGCTATCCAAGGTTAAGGTAACCTCGTACCTCTCCAAGGGCCACCAAGGCCTTGATATCCTGAGGCAGCTATGCCGCCTCCGCGAGGTTGAGGAACGCGAGCATATGCTTTATCGAAAACAGCTGTGTTTCCTAGTGCCTTGGGCGATTAAAATTCGTAATGGAGTACTAATTCAGCGCCACTAGGTTGGCACTTTCTACAAGCTATCTAGAACCTACAGTCTAGCTACGCTGACGTGTTTCTTATTATTACAGTACCCGAACCTTGGTAACTCCATTATAGCGCGACACCCTAAAAAGGGGTAACCTGCGCTCAGTGCCCTTTCTGTAGATATCCTGGGGAGAATAAGTCTTCGTTGTCACGACCCTGCTATAAGCGTGTTTCGTGTGCCTCTGCAACCTATTCAATGACACCTCACCCCAACTCCCTTACGCTTTCCAGGCCAGGGAGGAGTTCCGGCAGATCTCAGATCGTCTATACCCTATGCTAATCAAGCTCTGCGTCCTGGCCGGGAGACGGCGAATGCTATTCACCGACGCCTTTGGCGATGAACACCAACTACTTACGAAACACTGACGCAATCCTGGAATTGTCCCGACCAGCGCATTACGAGCGATGCACCAACTAAAGTTCAATGTTCTATCACCACGGTAAATCTACCGCAGGAGTGCAGAGACCAGATATCCCTATCGCATACCAGTTCCTGCGTAGAGACGCAGAGTATAGTGCTTTATTCACAAGCTTATCATCCCGGACCTACATCCACCGGTCTGACGCATATCAACCCCATCCATTAATATAGCAGCACAGAAGGCACTTCCATAACGTAACTGCGGACCAGGCAGCGGCCCTCCTAACCTGGTCTTCTAATCCCGGTCCCCCAGCATTGCTTGCACGACCAGACCGGACGCAGTCGCCCCCAACGACGAGCAAGAGATTTGGCACATTCGGAGCTTAGCAATCGCGGAGACTCGTATCCAAAGAGGACGTAACAAGCCTGCCGTATGAATCCCGGTAGTGCCACTCCAGAAATGTATATTCCTAAGTTAATCTTACCTCAATACGCAGTAAGGCTAGTAACTACGCCCGTCCCAGACGTTTCACTGGACATACGCAAGCATAGTCGTTACACGTCCGAGCGGCTCAAACTATATGCGAACCTTGACGGTACCATTCCAGAGTCCGCTGAAGCGTCATGTTGAACAGCGAATTGGACTATTACCGTGAGCCATACCTTCGGAGAATTCCACGCTCATACTACAGCATATAAGGTCGGGGAGTCTCCAAGTAACATGGAAGCCCCATCAAACTCTGCGACCTCAAGGATCTTCACAGTGGTAACCCGGGCCACTGTCATATAACTACTTCACTTCAGGGAAACCGCCTGTTTACTGGAGCGCTTAGCCACCCCTTTTAACGCTACGCCCCAGGGCTATAGTCGTTGTGATCAATCTTCTAAGCCCGACACAAGGGCATGCACCACTGCCTCAACTTTACGCCCCTGGGACCTTCAAGACTGACTACTTGGTTGTCAGAACCAAGCCTAATGCCGCTGTAATTAACATAACGCGGGAAGACCTATTCAGGAATTGGCTTAACGCTATTTAACCACCTGTACACTACCGTCCGCGTGCGGACGGCAGGATACCCACCGGTATACCACTTAACTACGGAACCTAAGAATCAGGTGTGCTCCCCTTCCGAACACTCTGATAAGACGTCGAATGTTCCGCCTTCCTTCGAAATTATCCCGCTCATGCGCCTCTGAATGGCGCTTCCTGTGATGATAACTAATAACAACGCTAACTTGGCGACAACCCGTGGATCGGCGACCTGAGCATTTGCATACTCAACGGGACACGAACCACCCAGAACCCTGCAGCGCCTATGGGTCAGGCCATATTACCGCGAGGCCCACTCCATCGGCCTTTCAGGATCTTCATCACTCCACACCAGCACGAACGATAACCTCGTATGGGTAGTCCCTGTATAGCTGACTCCAGCTATAGCCTACGCCAGCCTACTAGGTGCCGTGGTAACATGGACAACGTTGAGCGTTGCCCCCAAACACGGCAGGGTGTTACTCGCAGGCCTGCCGGGCACCATTCACAACGTTCAATGTAGACTACTTACGATCAACGTCGAGACCGCACCCAACCAACCAGTTAGGTAATGTTTTTAACCAGCAGAAAAAGCCGGATTACGCCCGCCTCGGGTTTCCTTCCTGAACTGACGCGGCAAGGCCGTGAATTAATACTTGATGTCCAGCGAGAGTGAACAACAGAGTGCGCTTGGACTATCAAATTTCACACAGATCAGTCCAGATCACCCCCACGCAGGTGCGGGTTGAAAGTCATCGTAGAGCTTATAACGAACGATTTGGGCAACACAAATCATCCCGCGTCACGACGCCACTCCGTCACGGAGCATCACGTTACACTCGCTAGCCTCCCGACCGACAGTGTCAACCATCTGAGCTCAGGGGTTGCAAGAGGAAAGTACCGTCGTCGGGGCTTGGGTTTTACTCCAAAGACGACCCAACGGAGGCAAGGACTAGCATCCGAGCACTGCATCGGACCCTTACCACCTTAAACATACACCACTTCTGCTTAGAATCCAAAACCAAGGAAAACTCGGTATACCGAACTACCACGACCCACTCCAAATAAATGCAGTTAATTAAGGTCCAATACCGGGCAACGTTATAACTTCACCTCGTCTAGTCTGTCACTCAGCTACCTCAGCTCTAACCCTTCTAACCTGTTGTTCATACACTTTCGAGCTCTGACCTCGGACTACTATTGTGTCTTTCTTACGCTCTTCCGCTGTGACAGCGACAAGTCGACCAGCCTTGGGCTAGTATCACCATTGTTAGACTCCAGCATTACCTACCGAGCCTGCCGAATTAATTCTCTCTTCGGTACGGTCTCGGCTGCAGGTTTACGCGCGGACGCTAGGACCCGTCACGTGGTCTCTACGCCTTGAAAGATTCACCACGAGTAACCCAAGGGATACCTCGGAAGAGTATTTATCACTCAGTCCATCGTCGCACTGTTGGTCCTTAGCTCACTGTAGCTACTGCTAGATGCAGTTACCAACCATAAACTGCAGCACGTACACCCAAGCAATAGATTATTCCTTTGAGGGCTACCCAATTGGCTGTGAGTCAGCCAAGACCTTAAATCAGCGACCGTGCCAGCGTCTCACACCTATGGCAAGGCCAGCTCTCGTGCTCGCCATATCCTTGGCAGCAGCTAACCACACATTCACCGCGGTGAGAAATATCTATCACGATGATATATTTTCAGAGTACCGGCGGCCACTCGGCAGAATCTTGAGATTCTCGGCATAATCTTCAGTAAATGCCACTATGCGCAATGCATATACTCCCGCCTTTCACGGCCTTTCTCACCGCTCTCAGGGAAATTCGGCCATCTCAGCAACCCAGTTTAGCTCCTCGCATGTTGCAAGCCGTATTCTGTTATAACCGCATACCTTCACGTGAGAAGTAACTCTCCCACTCGGGCATTCGCCGAGCAGTACCTACAGCACTCGCGAATATCTGCAGCATTCGCGACTATCGTCAGCATCTTAACTATGATTAGATATCGTTCAAGTCTGCTTATCCTTCTAAGAGGATATACTTTCATAGTGCACACTGAATATCGCATCGGCACTGTAATCAAATTACATTTTGCATAGGGCACACGACCCGGTCAATTAGCCATCATGCAGCGAGAATCCCTCGTATTACTTCCATGGGGCGGGCTAGCCGGAGACCGCACCCGTTGGGATGCTCCTCTATACGCTTTGCAGCAACACTCCAACCTCTAAAAATCTTTCCCCAAAACTCAGCAATCGCAGCGGAATATGTTCACATTTCAGTTCGAGCGCTAAGGAAAGTGAGAGGTCCCCGTTATCTTCGGTGGCTTTCTTTCGAACCCGTCCATAATGACAACTCTACCCCTAGGATGCTGCTCGAATTTAATCCATCAGCATAATGCCCCATCAATTCAAGAGAAAGACCAAAGGTAGGGTAGCTGAAAACTCCAACCTTCCCTTCCACCGGGCTTGGGGGCCCGTTGGAATTTGGCACTGTCCTGGCTCAAACTGAAGCTCAAGGTTGATGACTGTCTACCTCCCTTGTGATCCCCTGTTCAGCTCTTACCCCAAGTTCCTTTGGGCAAGCTCTAGATTAGGGCGTCGTCAGATTGAACAAGCCTGTACGTTCTCGGGCCCACCCAGCGCGCATGCAGGCTGCAAGCCGCCAGTCACATACTGGCCGCGCTTTCCTTCCCTATGACCTACCTACTACCTGCCTTATTATGCCAGCTATTGCTGAACTTATGGTACTTGGATCTTAAAGGTAACGGCACATGGTGCATACCTGCCTTTACAGCTTGATACATTTGCCCCTCCCTCGACAATATGATTCGGCGCGAGGCGGGCGTGATGCCCGCGGCGCTGGTAACCCAACCCACTATAATAATAATAGACCATATGAGTACCCGTTCGGGCCGTCGATAATAGGTCCTACACAGTGTCAAGTGAGACAGAGGTGAGACAATATGCTTGTGACAAGCCAAGGGCGAAGGAACACGCCGTTTTTCTCACAGTAAGCGAACTTGACATCGTGGACACCTCCCTCCTCCCGTCGCGACCAATTCGTGCGTGGGCATGAGCGGAGCCAACACACGCCTCGAGGTGACCAGCGGCTGGCTGTCCCGGACGCCACATGGCGGATGACGTAGCCACTCGGCGGACAGCTTCGTAAACTGGCGGTGTTTCGAATCGGCTGAAGCCACCTCCTCCAGAAGCCCGACAACAACCTGAAAAACGTTTCAGAAAGAGAAACAGGGATTAAGCATCCTACAACCTAATGAAAAGCTTTGCTAGACTAATCAAATAGATTAACATTGAAGCGATTTTCCACTTGTCAAGTAAGTATCAAGACATAAAGCCAGCACAATCCCCTGTTCTATGTCCTACGCAGTGTCAAGTTCGCTTACGGTAAGAAAAAGGGCGTGTTCCTTCGCCCTTGGCTTGTCACAAGCATATGTTGTTTGCACTCGAAATTCCCAAATAATGTAGATGTACACTTCTTATTTATTCATTTTCCATTACTTGGAATGTGCAAGGAAAATAATGGTTTTACTGACATAATATCAATTAGATGAAAGGCAAAATTGAAAAAGGAACTTAATCCAGGACACTGTCGACATTGTTTGTGCATTGTCCACCACCAAACAAAAGCACAGCTGTGTACATGGGAGGCTCACTTTCGCACGCTAGCATTTTCTTGTGCACTGTTTTTTCATGCACACTTAATAAGTGCTCTGCAGCCCATTGATGCTTCTGGCAGGGTATTGCATAACGGCACCCACAGTCACTCACTGTCGAGTTTCCAACCCCACTCGGAAGGATTTAGAAGTGTTGGATTGGCCTCCAATGTTTTTATGCGCTCTAAGGCAGGAATTTTACAAGAAGCTTTTCCTTTAACCGAGTTGAGTTTGTGCGCTTTGGCATATCGCCACCAAGTTGCTGAAGTCGTGACGTGTACTGTCGTACGAGGTGTTCAGTGTGTTCTACTTCTTGTCGAGACTCTTCAATATAGGATACCAATTCGGCAAAGGCTATAGACTCAGGCGTTAGACCTGGATCCTTCTTCTGATCCTCTTTCCTGACGAGTGTGTGGCGTCTATTACAGAAAACAAACACTGTTTGTGGTATAAAGCATCTATTGCGGTCGTATCACCTGAGGACAGCTTGGCAAGCAGTCGGGTGTCACAAAGCTCTGTTGCCATTTTTTGAACATCTGCATCTATCAGTGCTGTAACAGCTCTGTCATGACCTTCCTCCACCTTGTCGTCACAAAGGAAGCAGTGCAGGTTTTTGTCGGTTTGATTTTGAGGATGTTTTGCATTATGCCCGAAAAGAGTTGCGGCTATACCTCAGCCGTCATCCAAATGTGACGAATTCATGTCAATAGGCAGGGCACCAAGCGAGATCAGCTCTTGGATATGTTCAGCTATAGCCTCGGGACTAATGTGCATCCTTGGATTGAGCTGGGTCTCTCAGCGATTCCAATGAACGTTTTTGACACAGGGCACACAGTGTCCGATCTGTTTTGGGCAAAGCCACGTCAGAAGCGCTGTCAAGCTGCATATTCTGAATTTTTTTCACACCAATCACATTAACGATATTTTGAGGCATTTCATTGCATTCCTTGACCCTAAAAACCTCTAAATCTTCACCAAAATCATTTTTCTAAGTGAAAGAGAACCATGGTTGTGACAAAGTATCAAAATCGGCAATACGCAGGGTGGCTATCTTGGATTTCTTGATTTTGAGGGGAATTCCTTGGTTTGCCAGCGTGGATTCGGTTAAAAAATGAATTCAGCATACTCAAAAACCTCTAAATATAAATTTTCATGCTTTCTTCCGGACGTGAACATCTTTTTGATCTATCGACTAGACTAACGTTCTAACTGAGTGTCCATCATTCCTGGACTTACGATGTATACACAACCAACCACATCGGCTAGGCTACCTCCTCGGTGCCAGTGACCTAATCCCCTATGGAGATGCCCTTCGTAAATGAACTTCCAACTTGATGCCAATTTTTGCCACCGAATCTAACATACTTATGTAAAGCTAGAGCTGTGAACTGACAGCAACCAGTGCTATTCTCATTTATGTTATGCTTTTCATTTACATGCGTGTATGATACTGAAGCTTATTTCTGTCCCAGAAATATAAACTAGAGCACTGTGAGAGCGCATACCTCCGCCCAGCGAGGCAACGGTAGCAAAAAATTCAAATTGGTTCTGAAACCATAATTTCTTTGTATAAACTCCTAAGTCTAATCATTTGTGTCTTTTGATAGTAATAACCGCTTGTACAATTTTATGAAGATCCGTTCATAACTTTTTGAGTTATATTGCTAACAAACGTTATGACAAACATGAGTTAAACATGCAAACGAACAAACCGATCTGCACCCAAATTTAATAATTTATGTCTTTCAAAATTACTAACAACCCCTATGAATTTCATAAAGATCCATTTATTATTTTTTGAGTTATCGTGCTAATAAGCATAACATCCAAAACTGACAAACGAACGAACAAACAGATCATTACCAAAATTTGGTCATTTACACTTTGTTATATACCTAACATCTTATGTTAATTTCATAAAAATTCATTCATAAATTTTTTGAGTTATGGCATTGAGAAAAATGAGGCAGACAAACAAACGAATCGAAATATCTTCACCAAAAGTTAATTATCTGTTCCTCCTAACATACCAACAATCCCTGTAAATTTCGTCCAAATCGGTTCTAAACTTTTTGAGTTATCACGGTGACAGACAGACCGACGGACAGACAAGGAGACAGACAAAAAGACAAACACGACGAAAACATTACCTCTTTGGCGGAGGTAAATATACAGTAGCAGTAAAACTGCACTCCACTACTTAAATCCCATGTTATGACTTTGGTGTGATTGTAAATCTAGAAAAATTATCTGTCGTTGCGCCGAAGACTTTCATCAGGAAACGTCCTCATATAGAAGTCAGGGATCTTCACCATACTACACTGTGTCTCGGTATGTCCTCATGCAAAGGATACAAACCTTACGACGTTTGAGAGTTAGTTAAATTACGCAATTTAGAAACGATGCTAAATCTAATCCAGCAATAACATGTGGGTTTTTGTACCGCATCTGTGTGAAATATCATTGGAAATTTGAACGTTACAGCAACTGAGCTGTTGAAAAATTGATACCTGTGCTGTATTACTCAAGACACTCTCTTGCTGAAGAGAGAACAAAGTTTACAAGGTGATTGGAGTGTACAGCTGCTTGCGGCTTACTTTAAATACTTCAAAACACTTCTCTGATATACATATTATAAAAGATTTTTGTTCTGCTATTGCAAGTGCCTTTCATATTAACAGGTATGTCGCAAGGGTCCTTAGCGTCGCTGGCGTCCTCTATGTATACCCCTGGCAGTGTGCCCGTCCCTGTCTGCTATGACACGCTGGGCTCTCTGCCTCTACCCTCCGTCTCGCCCTCCACACCCCACCATACAACGAACCCCTTCCCCTCCATACAACACGCCACTCCACACCAGTCCATTCTGACATCAGCCTCGCGCTCCAGCCATGGGGCTTCTCCTCCAACCCTGCCTGTCCCTGCTTCCGGCCCCTCCTTCCCTCCTGCCGTGGCTCACAACCATCCTGCGCAGCACCTCAATCACTACCACGCCCTGCAGTATCCACTCCAGCACTACCACTTGCAGCAGCAACAGCTGCAGCACCGCCCGTCTGTCACTGCTGCTCCGGACCATCACCATCACCACCACCTACACATGCACCAACCTGGTGTGCTGATGAAGCTGGCTCACCACCATCCGCTGCACCAGCAACAGGTGCTGCAGAATCAGCAGCAGCGGTACCTCCAGCAGCAACAGCTGCTTGCTGCACAGCAACAGCAACAGCTTCTTGCCGCACAGCAGCAGGCTGCCGCAAGGCCACACATAGCAGTGCGACCGCAGGCCCATGCAGCGGGTGCAGCGCCTCCCGTAATAAGCGTGAGTCCTCCGTCCCTGGGCAATAACCGAAATGGTAACAACTACACTAGTGACGCGCCCTTGCCGTCACTGTCGTCCGTGCCTGAGAGCGCCCTCCCCGCCATCTCTGCGCTGTCCCTGCACATGTCGCAGGAGGATGTCGCCAACTCCTGCAGCGACGGCAGTATCGTAGCCACCGCCGCTGACGCTGCGTCTTCTGTCAACCACAGCGGCAGCAGCAGTGAGAGCCAGGACGTTTTACAGTTAGCCGATGACAATATGAAAATTACTCCTGGCAACGGTATCTCTATTCCGCCTGCGTATTTGAAGTCTGGTGCTGGCAATGCAAGTATAGAGGCTGCTGTTGCTGCGAAGCCCGGCTTGCAAGCTGGAATATTACCAGCTACTGCAGCAGCTCCTCATGTAAGAGTGCCTCTCAACGCCACTAACGTCGGCCCACGTCCCACGGTGCTCAATCAACCTGCTGACCGGACTTCATTCCCTCTCATGCAGCAGCCTGTGAACGCTGCAGTTCTGCCTTCTGGTGTTCCTTACAATGCACAGATGCAGGCCGGACAACACGGTCAAGCTGGTCCTCCAGCGACTGGTGCAAGTCCTGCTTTTGTTACAAGAGTAAGCACGCTACCTGCGGCCTGTGGTGGACCCGCGTACGCAGCTGGCGCAAGCCTCGCACAAGTTGCAGGTGCTTGGAATGCCCCGTACGTTGGTGCACCTCCAGCAGCTCCCGCACCCTCGGGTGCAGAAACATCCGCTCTGCCTGCCACCCTCGGTGACGTGTGCTACGGTGAGGACAGCGGCGCGCTGCTGCCGATGCTCACGGTGCTCGGTAACAAAAGTGCGGACCTGAGCGCCGTCGCTGAGCACAGCACCGCCGTGCCGTCGGACCTCAGCGTAACGGACACCAGCGACCGTACCAGCAGCTACGGCAGCAGCAGCAGTGACAGCATCGGCTCCCCTTCCCTGACTGAGAGTCGTCAAGGGCTGCCAATCTCCTCGCTCTCTGCCAAGGGCAAAAGCTCCTTCTTTGACTAACTTCGTGTTGCCCTTAATTTTCAGCAGCAACGTTTAATTGGTTAGCGAGTAAATTGACACGCCCATGTTCTCTGACTTTGTGTTTGGGGTTGTGCTGCTAGTGACCTATGCTGGGCGTCGGTGACATGAATATGATTATCAGGTGAGCTTCGATACTCGTATGTGTTTCCCTTACCAATTTAATAATGTGCTTCCTATTAGTTGAAGGATTCACCAGTTCAATGAAGTGTGCAATAAAATGCATTATAGCAGATTCTATGCGAATATAATTGATATTTCATTTGTATTTTAATACAGTATTATCGAGGAGTGTATCTTTTACAATTTTAGATATTATGTTGATAATAGCTAGTTCCCTACCTACGCACCTACATGTGTCATTCTTTCTTCCTTTGTATTCCTAATCATTGGCATTTTTGCTGCTCTCCCTTGCTTTCATAGTGTGCTGTTTCCATGTACTGCTATGTCATTGTACTCGGCGTATACTACGGGCCTGTCCGTTCTTCAACTCACTGCATGTTGGCCAACGCTGTGGCTAGGCAGCAGGGTTGTGGCAAGATCACCTGGATTCAAGGCCGCACGCGTGGGCGGTCTATCGAGTGACGTCATCACATCTAGGGCATTGCTCGACTCTCTCGTTAGGGCTAGAACCAGCTGTTTTATTCGATACAATAGAAGGAGGGTGTAGTAAAACTTGCATAAGAGTTTCATATGTGTACAGTATTTGTAACGCGCGAAACTATAGAATTTCATACATAACCATTTCGGTTCAATATACAATCGAGTGAAGGCGAAGCGCTTGTAAATATTTAACAAGTAATACAATATAGCAACTTAATTGGAAAGACACCCGCAAACGATTTTTGGGAGATATTTTAATAAACATTGATACACACAAATAACTAGCCATTATATATATTTTAAGTCGTTCATAAATTTGAGTTATATTGCTGGCAAATACAAAAACAAAAGGGAAAGAGGTAAAAAGACGAGCAAATCAACACCAAAATTTGGTAATTTGTTCCTCGTGTTATTTCTAATAAGTCCTGAAAAACCCTTCTGAGTTATGATCCAAGAAAAAACAGATTAGCAAGCAGTTGGACACATTATCTTCAAAACTATTTGTTCCTCTGGGTTTACTCTTTTGTTAGTCAGATCATAACTCAAAAACTTATCGACAGATCCTTGTAAAATTCACCGGCACTATTAGAACTGTCGTGAGGCAGAAATGACCAAGTTTTGGTCCTTATCTGTTCGTCGTGTGGTGGACACTCAAGTTTTTTTTATTCGTCGGAACATAACTCAAGAAGTTATGAACGCTCTTCATGAAATTTGCCGAAACTGCTAAGAATGTTACGACGAATAGTTGAAATTTTCGTGGATAAAAAGCTTACATTCAGGACCAATTTGAAGTTTTTGTTAACATTACTTTGCGGAGATATTCCTCTCAGAGTAGGTACTGCTCTAGTCAGGAAATGAAATTGAATCGTTGCGATTATCGTCGATGTGATGTTGGGAGGAGTTATTTAATCGGCACCCCATAGAAGGAGTCTTAACGTTTACACGGTCCTGCTAGGTCACAGATATTCTAATGAAATTACTGCCATCAACTAACTGATCAAGTCTGAGCTCATTTCCTAACTGTGCCAAAGCCTCACTAACATAGCTGTTGATGCCGCACATTATGGCTAGGAAACTGCTGTAACATCTTGGAACTTAAAATCTTGAAACAATATTCCCGGAAGAAGTAGGTATTAAACCTATGGGGCTAGGAGAGCATTAGAGTGTAACCCTTTCGAATGGGGGTCTTATTTCGAGGCAGATTCGCGAAGCAACTCAGACGAAGCAGACGAGGGTAATTTTCAAAAAGTTAACGAAAAATTTCTCTCGCAGCGTCATTACTTATCCAAGATCGTCAAGTGCTGTCTGATATGGTAGGTGGCATCCGACCGCTATACATGGCACAAGTCAGGTCATGACAAATGGTTTCAACGATGAGATGGAGGTCCTCATTTTTGTTAATAACAAAATACTAAGAATTAATAGCCTCAAATCTGCTGTCAAAACAAAGGCCTAAAATTTTTTTCTTATTCGTTTGAACGCAACGCAATTACCACTCACCCCACAGACGGCAAGGCGCAGGAAAATTTGATAGTAACGAACTTCCAGCGACTTCGATGCCAAACGCTTCATGGTGATGCTCAAATGAGTATTTGATCATTTGCCTATTCAAGTGCAGCAACTTACGTCAAAGTTGGTGGAATGCATCAGCGGAGAAGATGACCACACTTGGCAGAGCAATACATTTGCTCGAACGCAAGAAAGCTTCAATTCATGTTAAATATTATCAGCAATTCTGCGAACTTTTTGAATTCCCCTCGTACAATAGGCATGTGGGAATATGTTAGTGACGTAAACTTAGAAGAGATTGGGTTAGGTTACGATAGATTGGGTAATGTTAGAACGGATGAGATTAGAATAGATTAGGTTAGAATAAGTTAGGTTCGAGTAAATTAGGTTATATTAAATGCCAGGAGCTTGGGCTTGACAGTAAAAATAGTTCAAAAAATATGAACTAACAGTCGCTAGCTATATAAAGAAAAACGTCGAGCTCAACTATCCCCGACTACTGTTATAATGCTGAATATAGCATCTTGATCTCAGGAAGCATTTCCCATGGCTGCACCAATGGCTTTTGCGTTCATGTTCTATAATGTCTAGTTTCCAGTGGGGTTTATGTAAAATTTATGTAATAAATTGCAAGGAAATCAAACTTGATCTTGCTCACACCCAGATGTTGGACGGATACCTAGTTTTTCTTTCTGCATCCGTATCAAGCAGAGAGGAGAAAAATTGCTTCTGTGGGCTGGGATATGCTGGATGTATAGGGTTTAATTGTCTTTCTGATAACTTGGTGATAAATTTGCGTTTTCTTCTAACGTTTCTGAAGGTCTGGTTCAAAGTAGAGCAGATTTCATCGTTAAGTGAGGTGATATGTCAGAGAAATTGTGATAACAAATAGAAAGCGCAGCAACTATTATTAATTAAACTACTGCCCTGTTTTTGTTTTTTTTATACTGAAATTGTCATGTATGACACCACACATACATTTCTCGCACTTCTCACGATATTTTTATTTTTTTCGCCAGGAAATTTAAATGGTGTACTTTGGGTCCAAATTTGTCATTGCCCCCGCAACTGGGCCCTCTACACGTATTAACCATATAGCAGAAATTACGGTATAACACATAATCATACATCAAGGAAAACGTAAATCTAACCAAAGCTACGCGCACCAACTTCTACCATAACACACTTCACACTATGAGTCGGGTAACCGTCGTCAGCCAGCACCAATGCCCCAGTTGTAATGACGTCACAGACAATGTGTGTGGCCTTGGTTGAGGTCGTAAGGAGTAGCTTGCTCATAAACCATGGAATCTGGGTCGAACTGCAACCAGCCTGGTTGGGGTCGCACGCTCTACCTTTCGACTCCACAACAGTGGTAGGGAGGCTTTAAACAAAGTTAGTTGATAGTGTTCGTTTTACAACCAAATATCCATATTTACCTTTAGAACCCTGCTGCTGTGGCTGTTGCGTGGGTCTTTGTGTCCGCAGTACTTGTCTGTCCGAGTTAGTTGCGAGCCACCAGTGACGTGAGTAATGTTGTGTACTGTCCAGGCGATAGTGTCTAAGCGGTTGTGGATATCCGGACGGAGTTCAACTGTTGCCAATACCATTACGTGGTGGGAAGAACAAGGAATTTGTAGAAGCTGCACAGGTTGTGGAGACTCAGTGCAGTGTCAGGACCATTGTTTTTCTGTACCTAGTTACGTTCAGAAGTGATATATTTAATGTAATTCGTCATAATGAAAAAGGTTATTTGATTTATATGTTTCACAATATCAAGAAAACTTTCAATCATTTAGATATTTTGTTTTCTATTGTGGACTTTGTCCGTAAATGCGTTTTTGAATAGTGGGAATTTTTAGTTTACATTGATCGTTGGGAACACCATGTGTATATCTAGCACTTTATTATTAGTTCTGTTATCAGACATTGAGAATGACTTCGATAGTCACAGCGATATAGTTGATATGAATGGTGATCTGTTGCTGCAAATTGAATCTTGCCTTAGCATTTGTATGTAAAATTTGTTTTCAGGTAACAATTAGTGTGTAGCGACGTGCTGTCCACAGATCTGTGATACGGAAGACATTAGTGTTAGTGATGCGTCCCTAAACGGCTCTTGGCAAAGTGAGTTTCTTTGTAACTTATCCCCGTATTGATCAGCACTATTTGAAACTTGACCTAATGGTCCTCGGGACGTTACTGGGTTTAGGTAAGCCAATGTGCCAAATTTTTGTCGATTGTATACGCTATTTTTGTGCCTTATTAGCTCTAAGATTGGTGCTATCCATTGACCGTAACAGTACTCGACTCTTAGGTCAGACTCTGGCGGCCAAAAGTCGGCAACACAAAAATTGGATTTTCTTAAGAGCTATTCTTTCCCCCCTATCTAATACTGAAAAAACAAAATTCCAAGGTACCCAACATTTTTCTTGTTGAGAAGGTATCTTGGATACGGCGGGGACGCACTTGTGTGCTTGCCTGCATGACCGTGTTTGGACATGTTCATAATAGCTCTTGAGAAAATCCCATTTTGACCCCTAGCGTCAGAGGCCACTTGGACCTAAGAGCAAGTACCGTTGCGGTCTATGTGCTATCTGTGTATTACAACGATGAGCGAAACTGCATGAGGGATTATTGAAATATTTCCAGATTTGAGGCCCTTCCGAAGTGTGATATCCAATGACTCCAATTTATTACTCTTATGGTGTAGCTGTTCCCTGGTCCTGTGACATAATTTGTGCCATGAACAATAGTAAAGCTGTATTGGTTCTTATTACATTTCATTAATGCATTATTTCAGCTAAGAGTACGTGGCCCGTATGAGTCCTGTCATGTAAGAGGAAGCGAAATTTATTTCGCTTTGGGGAGGTATATTTATGTTGCTTCCAATTGGATCTTGGTTCTGTTCACTTGCTTCGTTCTTTCCGGCAGTTCTCAGCAATTTTTTTTTATGGATTACTGGCAAAAAATAACATTGCTAAATTGTGTTCGGTAAATGCTAGAGAGTAAAATATCCTTTTATTGATAATTAAAAGTATGGTGAACAACTAGAGCTGTTGCATTTACAGAGGAGGTAAAGTAGCTGGTTCTGGTTAGGAGATGAGATCCAAAACACGCATCAGAGTTCCGTAGTTTATCTTGATATTGTTCGAAGGCAAGTGCATAATGGATTTTCGTAGGCTTCTTGCTGCCCAAAACCAGCAGCTTTCCAGGACCTGATCTCCTGTAGTGCATTAGTAGTGCATGTAGCGTACATTTGGTACGGGTCCCGTGACCCCTCTGAGCGATACAAAGCAAAGTGCGGTGTCACAACAACCTCTCGATTTAGCCAAAGACGAAGCACCATTACTGTGACGTCATGCTGCTACTGGGGCTTCTCCGGGAGGGAGGGGGGTTATGTTGACGGTCCCCATCTCTGCCGAAACTTCTTAGGTGGTGAGGCCTCACAGCCTTAAGGGCGCATCGGTGACTTTTCCGCTGGGGATGTTGCATCTGGCCGCAGTAATGCAAAAAAAAAATGTTTGTAGAATTAGGCGGGTTTTCTACACTTCCCCTCCTGCTCCGCGAGTTCGGCCGCCTAGTGATTGTAAGCGACTTATCCCATGGGACTCCCATCTGCTTCGTGTGGGAGCCACGGACGGGCCCCACACGGGTGTTTCTTCCTTGTGTCTTCTCGTTTCCTTCGTCTCTCAGAGGTGTTTTGCGCCTTCTTCTGTCAGTAGTAGCGCACTGACCACTTTTAGACTAAACGAACTCATATGAGTTCAGTTTCCTAACGTTGTATTGCCGGCTTTTGCCGAGATTTATATCTTAGATCGCCATTGACCGTCATTGTTTCGGAAATAGCAGGAAAATATCAATGTTATGATAATAGTTGTTACTGAGGTTGTCGCGTGATCGGTACTCCTTACCAAACCTGTACACTATGGTTGCAGCACATGTAGCTTCGTAGTGGCATAATGTTCGTGCTGCCTCTCTAAACTGGGTCTTTTTTTGTGATAATATAAATCATGTCTTAAAATGCTATGGTGCCTAGTGTTGTTCTTTTGTTTGTATCTCTGCACACATGATTCTGATGGCTGTGAGTCATTGTTCGCCCTTTCCATTCTCAGTATGTAGTGCAAGCTAGTACGTCGCCTCAACTGTTAATGAATATAATATGAAATTGTGTTGTTTTAAGCGGATGTAACGACCCTGTGAAGAGTAAGCTCGGAGCATTGTTTGAGCGGGTGAGGCTCTGCCCTGGCGGGGAGTACTGTGTACAAGACAGGGTTCGACGGGGTGCGAACAGATAACTAAACTAATGAAGTTAGAACAGACTTTTCAAGTTATATCCCAGCCGGAATATATTCAGCAGACTGTTGATCTCTCTTGGCGAGAGCATGAGATATTGAAAGATGATAGACACCTGTTGTGTCTAAATTTTCTCATAGGGATTAGTTTGTGAATTCAACGCCTCAAATAAAAATCAGTACTGTTAAGTTTGTATATAAATATAGACTGTAAATATAGAACTTCTACACTACAAACTCACTCTTGTATACTTTGTTTACACAAATATTGTTGCTGTTCCTTTACCTCACTTTGGATCGCACGACATTGCTCGCTGTTTAGTTTCAGTCCTGCTGTACGATTTAGGCCTCCTTACCGCAAGTTCTATTCTGTGCATGCGGAAATTTCGCTCTATCAAGAAGGTATTAGTATTGCTCTAGAGTGTAGAGAATACTACGTTCGGTATAGTGTGACCTACTTAAGAGGAGTACACACAGAGACCAGTTTGGACACATAAACAATATGTATTTAGTTCAGTGAACTAAATTATTGGTTTGGCTATCAGATTACTAAATTCTTAGTTAATATTAGGCTACCAATTGATTTTTTGTTAAATATTTTGGTTATATTACCAAATGTTATGGTAAAATTTACTAAAACAGGCTGGTACTTCCCTTGATTGATTATTATTACTCATTACAAAATAGTAGCTATTTGGTGACTGATACTAATGTAAGGTCATTATTACACTATGCATCAACGTAATAGTGAAAAAATAAAAATATGCTATTAACTACACATTTTCTTTGATTTTGCAATAATAACTAAACTACTGTGGAACCCCGTTTTCCCGGACAGCACGGGGGGAGGCCGTTCCGGGAAACTGAAATTTCCGGGAAAACGAAAAAATTTCAATTCCCGGAAAAATCTCGTTTTTCCGGACGTATGTCCGGCAAATTGAAACTATTTCTGGGATATTTTATGCCAGAAAAACCCCCGTTTGCTGCACGTTAATGAACGAAAATGAAACTACTGTGTGGAGACGCATACTGAACGAAAATGGCGGTGGTTGCCTTCCGATTATCGGAAGAGACGCTGTGCAATAGGCGAATTTCAGTATCTGCGCAGCGTCACTTTCTGGAATTCTTCTTAAGGTCCGGAACTTCTGCCAGACTTTTTCCGGGAAATGCCAAAGTTTTCCGGTATTCCGGCTTGGTTTCAGTTTCCCGGAACGTTCCGGGAATACCCCGGAAAAGTGAAAAAAGTCTGGGAAAACGAGAAGTCCGGGAAACCGGGTTCCAGGAAAACGGGGTTCCACTGTATTTGCATATCCTAAGCAAAACATATTAACTGAAAAATTTGAGTTATTATTTTCACACCACTCTCTGTGTGTAATATGTGTGCCTATAAGTTATGTTAGGAACCATTTCTACCTGAACAAAAGTTTGCCTAAGCTATTCTTAACTAATCTAACCTAATATACATACATTGACATACACCATGTAGCTATATATAGTACAGTGACCGAACATTGCTTACAAGTCACAATACGCTCAGTGGTGTATGTATCAGCGGGCAGTCACTCTCTGGAACGGGTGAATCCAGCGCTCAGTGTAGAAGTTTCCAGACACATTAAAATGAAATGAAAAATAATCCACTTGGATTTCATTATCTCGCTCAACGCAGGCAAGTCGATGATGCGTACAATGTACATGCAGTCCTCTATATTGCCCCCTCCTGTTCTAAGCAGTTTTGATATTGAAGTTCAAGTTTTTACTTCCAGGTCTGCATATTTGCGCACCTACCTGCATTTAAAAAATTTTGGTGATCCCAAATAATAATAAGCAGCCATCATCGAGAACTACCTGTACATTGCACACTAATGTTTCTAATTTGATACACTTGACAATGCTAGCAGTTACTTTATTTACTAACATTGCAACAATAGGTAACGCTTATGAGTAGGGCTGTGACAATATGTTTTAGGCATAAGAGAATGTTCTTGAGCATATTTTAATGTTAGAGCATATGTTTTTATTCTTATGAAATAAAGCTTATTCTTTTTCCTAAAGAAATATGCTCATAAAATAATGCATATTCTTTTTCCTAAAGAAATATGCTCGTAAAATAGAGAATATTATTGTTTCTGAAATCGTATGCTGTTATCCACATACACATGGCAGATGAATGTACATTAATATTATACAGAAACAGTTGATATAAATGTATGACTGATATTATAATATTAATGAATCATAAATAATGATTATTGATAATATAAAGTTAATGGATTAAATGTGCATTTTATCTTCCGATTTTACGAAGTTAATTTTTTACATTTTTGGAACATACCAAGTGATATTAGGGTCATTGAGTGAGGACCGGCTAGTTAAAGTTCAGATCTTGAGACAGCATGCCCAAAGTTGAGAAGCGTATTTTTAGGGCAAGATTGCTTTCTGAATTTAATGATTTGGAAGAAGCTGATTCGGATATTAAATGCTCATTTTGCAATTTTAAACGAGTGGTATAGAGTAGAACATTTGCATAAAGAGCTACACAACTCCAGTAGAAGTATTTTTTTTTCACTAATTTCCTCGCACATTTGTAATTGAGAAATTAGGTACTTTAGAATCTAAAAAAAAAGCAGCGCATTACTATCATTCAGAAATTTATCAAGAAGATAGTCATACCTTAATACTCAGTGTTTCGCATGGTCTATACAGGAATATATAGGGCAATGTTAAGGATACCGTACATTTTAGTTCAGGATACCGTAAAGTAGGTACAATTATTATATAGTGCATGGTGTCTTCAAAGTTATTAAGCTGTAGGTACTATATTCCTAACGTTTTCCCAAATTTTTATACAGTTACCTCCTTAAAATGGAAATGCCATTCTTATTCTGAGAAATCATGATGTGGATTGGAAAACGTAAGAATGATAGGCATAACCCATGTATTTTAGAGCATAATAAGCATCAAAAGCACATTTTTTAAAAATCATATTTTAGAGCATAAGAAGCATATTTTAGAGCATAGAAAATATATTTTTAAAGCATAAAAAGCATATTTTTACAGCATAAAAAACATATTTTTAGAGCATAAAAAGCATATTTTGAGAGAATAAAAAGCATATTTTCAGAGCATAAAAAGCATATCTCTAAAAGCATATTGTCACAGCCGTACTTATGAGCCGCTATATTGATTGTATTACAGTAACACTGTCGCCACTACATTACTAATTTACAATCGATTCCGCTTAATGCGACTACATCGGGACCAACGGATTAGGGCGCTCTAATCGACTGGGCATTAAAAGCGAAGTTAATAACTTTGGGTAAGTCTGGGGCTAAAACCCCTCACTGGGCATAGGATGGGCCATAGGCCAAAGGGTTAAGTTAGTTAGGTTCGCCGTTCATATGTTATGGGGCCCGTCAACCCCAGCAGGCTCGTGTAGGTTACCTCAGCCATAGGCTAGGCCTATGGGACGTCCATCTTTCGTGCCCTCTTTACTTCCTTTCCTATTTCATACTCCTACTTGCTCATGCTTTATTCTGTTCTTCCTCGTCTTTCTCGACTTGCTATTCCCATGCGCGTTGATCATGTGTGGGAACACCTTCGTGCATGGGTTCCCCTTAACATACTATATGTCCCTTGCTGTTTCCTCTGTGATATCGCTATCGCTCGGAAACAATCTTAAACTTTCTGACTATAACTAACTGGGGCTAAAAGTTTGGCAAATCACCCTATTTGTACAAATACTATTTTTCTCATGTTTGTGATTAGCTACTTAGATAAATTAGCAAAAGAAAATAACATACCTACCATAAAGAAGTTGACTCTTCTTATTTTGAAGGCATGAGTTGGTAAAATAGAGGCGATAGTAACGCCACCAGAAGCAGTGCGCGCAGTAAGAGCAACATTCTGATGTTCAGTTGAAACATACAGTGTATTGAATTTCATTATCTTATAAAAGCCTCCGAAGTACGAAACAGTTCAACACAATTAAAAATCTACTTCATTTTGACTTCAATAATTAATCATAATGAAATGGTCCGTATAAACGGGACACTGTCCACAATAAACGAAGCTACTTAGGGTATAATATATACGAGTACATTGCGTTTGATGTCGTCACAGCAGAATTGGTCATATTGTGCGGCTGGTCCTGTTTCCTGGTAGTCTTATTAAGCGAATCTATTGTACATGGTCACTTCCATAATGCTGTTCCTACGATAGGGGTTTTGAGCCGCACCGGTGAAGGGATAGCGAATTTCCTTCTTATGCTGTACAGTATCTTTCCTACACCAGAGAGAAGTACAGTGCGACGTACCCTTGTGCTCTGCATTTTCCGTTTCACGGTGTAATGATTTTGTGTATTTCATGGAATTAGCATTGGTTCCTCATGTCTTGCATTATATTTTTGAATGTGCAGAATTTCCTTGAGTACTCACTAGTGTTTGAAGGTAGACAAATTACAATTAATTGCTATGCATAACGGTATCGATTCACGTTGAAGTAGCGTTCTTTTTTAAATTATTATGCAACCAGTGATAACAGGTGTTGAGTGGTGCCGCTGTCCTTGTGACTTTTTCAACGTTATGGTAGATATTCCAATTGAATTAGTAAGACAGGCTAGCACATTATTGCCCTAAGGGTTTTATTGGCGCCTGGCATGGATTCCACTAATACTTGTTACGTTTGGGCTCAAATTCTTCTTCTTCCGTGGAAGTTACACGGGTTTCCTTTGTAAAATGTGCATCTGCTAATCGTGTTGGAGCTTTTCCTTGAAAATTTTTAGGCTCAATCTAATTTTGTATTTGTGTTGTGATAAAGTGAATCGCAATGTCTTGATTTCCAAGCGTATAAGGGTGAAATTGTCATTTTTTAATCAAAATACATTGTTATGTGATCTATGTATCTATACTTGAAGATATTTCTTTTTTGTTATTTCCTTTGCTGTAATACTCGTATGTATTTGGTTATTGTATTGTTGCTGCATATAAAATCCAAGTAACTTATATTGCATTAAAAAAAAGTGACAGCCAGTGCAGAGAAACGTATAATTGTGCTGAGTGTCATATGCGGTCGTGCCATGTGGTTCTTCCTAACGAACCTACAACGCCCCAATGTGCCCTGCCTCTTCGTGGTGGACGGACCCCGTCTGGGCTGTGGATTCGTGCCGGTGGAACAAGTGGAGCGCTCGGCGATATTCCGCACCTGGATGGAACAACAGGGCATACACACCCCTCCCCTCCATCGAGGGGTCCCATCTTGCCGTAAAGAACCTATGCTGTTTCAACTCTTAGGTACCGGTATGCCTTAAATTGTTAGTGAAACTTGGCTTTGTATCGCCTTGAAAAGAAGGTTGTGTACCCTGCGTTAGTCGCCAGCGCTACAGAGTTGCACTAGGCTGTTTAAAGAACGGGCACTTGCTTATCACAGGGGTAAGAACCGGACTTTCTCTCTAAAGGAGTCCTAGTAGGAACTGTAATGAATTCCAGGTTTTGGAGAAGAGAGCGAGGCGTCGCAGTTGGATATCAGCTGGTCTGAGGAGTCGGAGTCAACCTTTTGATCGCCCAGCTCCTCCACCCTGTTGGTCACGCCATGCATTCTGTCATCCCAAAAACTGATGAGTGATCGTTATGCCTACTGGCCATTCATTTGTGCAATTTTACATGTCAATAAATGGCTAACGCAGGGTTAGCATTGTTTCGATTGCTTTTGTATGTGAGTGGTGACGAAGGTAGACTTCAAAGAAATATTGTGCGTTCTCATGGTTAGTAAATTTTATGTAGTGTGGCCATGAAGCATATGCTGGACCTCGTTCACTTATATATCAATTAAGTGCCTTGAATTTTGTTACCTTCAAGAAATTGTTATTACCCATTGCTCAAATTATTACTGTATTTGTGCCTAGTCCTTTAGAGAAACATTCAGGAAAAATTGTCTAGGTCTGTAAATATGATACCAACTATATTGTACAAACCAAGTAGCTACGAAGAAGAGCACACCGTTGTTCCGTTGTAGAGCTAATCCGTAACAGCTTGCAGCAAGGGTCGTTGCATCTGGTCGTGATCCTCGCGGTATTGATCTGTTAAGTTTGGCAAGCCATTGATGCTTGTGTAATGGTATGTGAGGTGTGCCATTCATGGTGACTTTAGCCACCTATCTACCTCACGGAATTACTTGCTTTTCACTTTAAGAATATTGTAGAAAAACGTGAGGTGATATTTGCTGTCGTTTATGCCTTCGTATTCCTCGCTGTCTAAGCTACTTTTATACATTGACCTACTCTGTACATCTGTACTTCGACGTATGCTGTTTTGCGATCATAGTTTATTACAGATTTTGTTACAAGAATACATTTTTCATGTTTTGCTTGAAGTCCTTATAATATCACCTCTTACAAACGAACGGATTTGTATGTGCTGAGCCTATTTATGTTCTTTGTCAGTGCAATTTTATCGTCCTTTATTGACTGGTAGTGATTGTAGATGTGGTAGAGCCCGCCGGAATTCCAGCGTCACTCCCTAACGCATCGGCTGCAGGGTGGCGGTAGACGCCGACGCCGGTCGCGGCGGGGAGAACGCAGGCAGTCGAGGCAGGACTACGAATCGAACTTCTCATTTAACCAGGGAGCGCAGTGAAACTTCGAACGTTTCTTTGATATCTCCACCTAGAAGGGAGACATCAGTGGTATAGATATCATAAGAGCTTACTGCGACCTGCTGCGGACGCTGGGAGGTAAGCCTGCCAAGGTCACGGAGACGAAGACCGGCACACTCCTGGTCGAAGTGAAGAGCAAACAACAGTCAAGAGCGATGGCGAGTGTGAGGACGCTGGGGGGAGTTGAGGTCTCCGCCGCCCCCAATGACCGTCTCAACCAAATTAAGGCACGATCTGGTTCCTTAATAAGCCAAAGTACACCGATGGGGATCTCCTCCAGAGTCCAGAGTGAGGAGCGCTTATAGAGTGTAGACGAAGGAGAATGGTAGAGAGATTGATACTGCCATTTATATCCTCACTTTCGACGTTTATATCCTCCCACCAGCAGTGGAAATTGGCAGGGTGAAGTGCCCAGTACGGCTCTATATTCCCCGCCCCCGCCGCTGCTTCAAGTGTCAACAATACAGATCCGGAGCAAAAACGTGTCGTAAAACAACCCCAATATGCCAAAATTGTTCAAGACCCCAACACCAACAACCATGTACCGCACCAACCAGGTGTGCCAATTGCCGTAAACCACACCCAGCAGACTCACCAACTTGCAGTGTTTGCAAACATGAATAAGAGATCCTGGCTAGCCAGAGCAAGGAGCACGTTAGCTATGGCGAGGCCAGGAGACTGGTGGAGAGCTGCCAGGCACGGCCATGCATGTTTTACGCCCGTGCTCTAAGTGACTAGCGAGAGTGCGAGCGGTGCTCCTGACCCCCCGGTACGACGAAGGCCGCAGCCCCCCACGTCTCTGGTTGACGGGGAAACACAGACTGAGGGACCAAACCTGTACGAACCTGGCGCTGCTGCTGCTGCTGCGCGGGGGGCTGCTGGGGCTTGTGCCGCCCTTCCGGGGACTGAGGTTCTCTCTGTTCCTGGACTAGGTAGCGCGATAGCTACGCCGGCGGTCCTAGCGACGAGTGCTACCGGTCCTCCCTCTCTGCTCGTGACAACGTACTCCACTGACGCCCACCCTGCGCTCCCGGTTTCTCCCTCGGCTCCTATTTATGATTTTGCAGTTTCTCTCGCTGCGACTGTGGCTACAGCTGCCGTTGTGTCCGCTATACCCTCTGATGACATTGCTACGCCTGCTGGCGCGTCCCCTGTCGACTCCTCTATTGGGGAGGCCCTGGCTGAGGCGGACTATATCCTGAGTAAGTGTGCCGCGGACATGGAGACTTCCGTCGTCCTTGCGGCACCTACTTCTCCTCTCGATGGGGTTTCTGCCCCTGCTGTACCGGTCTCCGCTGAGGTCGATGCTCCCCGGTACCCCGCCGAAAATTCCGAAGAAACACCGGGATTTCCGTGAGACGTCTCGGGCCCACACGGGACGAGCAACGTCACTTGTAGCCGGAGCGCGACGAGACTCCGACTGACAGCGTCGTTCAAGCGAGCGGCGTACGTCCTCCCGCGAGCGGGGGACGAGCCTCGTTGCCCGCGGGCCGCGGCGTCCTCCCGGTACCACACGGGGTCCTCGCCGCCTGCGGTGACGGTGCGGCCGTGCAGCGATGATGAGAGAAAGAAGGTTGAGAACATCCCAATACAGACAGTGATTACCGCACACGACAGCCCCCACTCCTACCACCATAACACGGCAGGAAGAGATTCGAACAGGAAACATAGCAAATGAGTGCAATATTGCAATGGAATATGAGAGGTTACGGAACCAACAAAGTTAAGCTGAACCGCCTAATATAACTGCGCCAACCTCACCTATATGTGCATGCTTACAAATGACCATGCTTGGTTATACCATGGCCGAGTGTCCCACCTTCTCCGACGAACGGAGGGACTGCTAGCCGGACCTGCATGGTCGGGATGCTGATTTCATGCTCCGAGGAATACTTTCTTTGGGACCTCGTGGCCAATTAATAGAAATGCCCTGAAGACTTTCTTACCAGGTGTAACCTCTATCACAAACTGTGATGAATCCTTTACGATAATTTCGTCAACTACGGCTGTACCCTTCTCTTTGTGAATTACATAACTACATATAAAATTAATAATGATAATAATGTTCTTACTACTCTGTAAGATAAAATGAGACAAGTTCAGCGCCCTAGCGGCGCACGAGCCTGTGGTTAAACACCGGAATAGTTCGGCGCGATATAGGCAGTGTGCCACTGAAGAGCTAGTAAAATTTCTACTACTACCAGCGTCACTTGATCTTGGGCTTGCGGCGCGCCAGTGGTCTTAGGTATAGAAATGCAAAGGCTTTGGGTGGGACTGTTGTGCCCCACGTGACGTACATTTCGTGACGCCTTGTTGATTATTGTTGGGCCTGCACACTGGACTAGTGACGTCACCAAGGGAAGTGGGTAGCGAAATTTCAGCCCCTCAAACAGGCACTGTATGTTGTGGGCCTCGTCACTGAACTAGAATGCAATGGTTACTAAGAAAAACTATTTATGTTACTTGGGCTTCCCTATTAGCCTCTTCAAAAGACATGCGATGGGCTAATAGTCTTCAAGACAACTTTATTCTTTGTTTTTATTCATTTTTTGCCCAGTACATGCGTTTCTTTTTACCTACTTGTACTGACGATCTTCATTCTGTTCTTCTTCATGTTTTGATGCGCTTTGTTTCTACTGCTCTTACGTGCACAAGCTCTCTGTTTACTTGGCGTGCGCTCCCCTTGTTTCTTCTTCTCTTTGTCCACTTTTGGGAGTGGAAAAGTGAGGTATAAACTGCGGAAATGACAAAAATTAAAATGCCGGTTATCGGACCAGGACTAAAACTTACCCTGGGACCGTAGCTACCGCCCCGGGACGGGGGCATCATAATACCGTCCCCGGTCCCGCTGCCGGGCGGTGCGAGTCCGCCATCAGCGGGGAGGTGGCCGGATCCCGTGGTCCAGGTCCGGCTGCTTTGAGTAACGGACCAGTAGGTTTGGGGGGGGAGGGGTTAATTTCGCAACCCACATGGAGATTCCCGCGGCACAAGCCCTGTTCACCGGTCGATTTACGCCCATTATCAATATATATTTACGAGTATGGCGCATCCCTGGATCTAATAATAATAATAATAACCCGTGGAAATTTTACGGTCGGTTAGTTAATGCCCTCACTTTTTATAATAAACCAATCCTAAACTACGCTATTATTATTCACTTTAGTTCGACCTAATGCAACTTCTCCACCTAACCTACAGGCTACAGATAAATATCGCCTGTTCCTTAATCCTAACGAACTACGTCAAATCTCCAGTGCGCTACACACGAGAGTCGAAACATGGAAACGTTGCTCCCTATCGTTTGCCTTGCGATGGTGTGTATGTAGCTTCGACTTGTCCAGCATTATTATCGTCAAAAAACTGCTTAAACTCCGAGCCGCGGCAGCTATTCTACTACAGCGAGGGCCACGCGCTCACTGTAGACTGTCTTTGAATTACAGTTGAGTTTCAATTCACAACACAACTGTACATAGCTACAATTTGCAATCGATGTGTCTAAATAGATTTAACTGTTATTATGCGCATAAAAACATCTATTCCAAGAACGTGAAGCGCTTCGGTCTTTTAACTCGTAGCAAGTCCATCCCTAATAATGTGGGCACACTATCATAATAATTGCTCAGCCACTTTTCGCTTTGGCCGTCATGCTGCCGTGACTACAACTAATAGCGCTTGAAAGCCACGCTAAAACTATGCGTCATTGCAACATTAAACTAACTCAAAAGTAGGAGGTACATATTCCCAAAGCTTGGCCATTTCTGCTTGTTATAACGTACAAACTGCTAGAAACGACTGAAACCTTTGATATTCTTTTTAGGGGCATAGCAACATTCAATCAGATGCAGATTTTCGTGGTAATTCAACTTTTAGATAGGCGTGCCGCCGTGCCCGCGCCTAAGTCACCCTGTACATGCACAACATATCTAGACACTGTATCACTGGTGGAACTTGCAGATATTTTACCAGCAAAAATCCCCCCCCCCCCTGCATATCATGATAGAGCTATAAAGACAGTATAAGCAAATAAAGCAATCTCGCTTTTAGGAGGTACTTTCCTCATTGCTTCTCTTATATATTTACACGCTTTTGCTATCCTTTGTTTCTCATCGTCTGAAGATAACATTATTTAGACTTTCATATTTTCAACATTTCCATTTTTCATTGGTGTAGTTGTTGATTTCAATTCTACTGCGGGACCCGTGTCTGCTTTACAGTTGATGTGCGATAGCCTGCCAACATAATACAACACTCAGCCCATTTGAAAACTAGAGCACTCTGAGAACCCATGCCTCCGCCAAGCGAGGCAACGGTAACGAAAAATTCCTTTTGGCTTTAAAACCATAGTTTTTCCTGTATCAACTCAAAAATCTAATCATTTGTGCCCTCCGATGGTATTAACAGTTTTTGCAATTTTCGTGAAGCTCCGTTCATAAATTTTTAAGTTATGCTGCTAACAAACATTATGACAAACATTGGTCAAACATGGTAACGAACAAACCGATCTGCACTAAAATTTAATCATTCATATCTTTTAACATTAATAACAACTCCTACAAATTCCACAAAAATTAATTCATAATTTTTGAGAAATTGTGATATCAAGCATAGAATTAGAAACAGTGACTAACAAACGAACGAACAAACCGACAGATCATCACAAAAATTTGGTCATATACTCTTCGTAATATACCTAAAAACTTTTGTAAATTTCATAAAAATCCGTCCGTAACTTTTTGAGTTATGGCGTTAAGAAAAAAGAGACTACAAACAAACAGATGGACATAGCTTCACCAAAAGTTGATCATCTGTTCCTCCTAACATACATAGCAACCCCTGTAAATGCGTCAAAATCCGTCCATAACTTTTCGAGTTTTCTTGGCAACAGACAGAAAGACAAACCCGACGAAAACATAACCTCCTTGGCGGAGGTAACAAGTTGTTTCATGTCGCTGAAAGTACTTTTTCTGTTAGTATACGTAATTTCCCTAAACATTGCACTTGCACAAGGCATTTGAAAACAGATCCGTTTGAACCTTATTTTGGGTACGATCGGATTTTCCCCATGTATGGATCATTATGGAACTCCAGCAACGTGAATATTACAAGAAATTAAATTTGGTATCCTTGTAGGTATGATACGTGCAAAATGAACTTCATATCTTTGGTTCGAAACTGACTGAAATTTTTTCAAGTGCGAGCTGAAAGAAAACAGCTGTGATTGAACTACCTCTAGCAAAAATCAGAGCTTTTTACAAGTTGAATTTTCCCCTATTACAGTATTTTAGAGTGTAACACAGGAAGGAACGAAGGAACGCTATCTATAATATTAATTACGTCGTTTCTTCGTGTGTTACGCTCTTCAATTATAGAGAGGGGAAAACTCAACTTGTAAGAAGCTCTGATTTTCGCTGGAGGAAGTTCAACCTCAGTTATTTTCTTTCAACTCCTACTTGAGAAAAAAAACTTAGTCGTTTTCGAAGGGAAGACATGAAGTTCATTTTGCACGTATCATCGTGGGCAATGAGCTGACTGATGAGTCGAGGCTGGTGGCTCTGTCGGATTTGGTTCCGGCAAACCTTGCGGTCCCCTGCCGAGACCAAGGAGCTTCAATGGGAGGAGTACGCGCAAGCCTTTTCTGGGCGAGTAAACACATGGCTTTGTCCCGTGACTGAAGCTGGCGTTTGAAGATCTTAAACTGGCTGAAGTGGCAGTGGTCAGCACAAATAGTTAAGGAAAATACAGACAGGCAGTTCTTCAATATTTTTGCAAGACAATCGTGTCTGAAGATTTATATCACACTGCTCACCCTGTTACTTTCATCATAAGCTGGTATACAGGATACCAGTTTCAATTACATAAGTACTTCCATCCGCTCGGAATTTTGTCGATGGTTAATGACTGCAGAAATTTCAGCTCAGGACTCATTCCTACGCGAGGCAATGCCTCACGTAGGCAATGCCGCTCTCCGATTGGATAAGCCACTCAGCCAGTTAAAGGGAAAAGTTTACTCGCAACGCTCCCGTAGGATAAATAGATAGGGTGCACTCCTCTCTATTAGAACCTCCTTGGCCGAGACTATTACTCACTAATCAAACGAAACTTGCGCGAGCTATGGCAATCCCAGTTGCTGGCGCAGAGAATTAATTAATTACCATCAATTGTTTGAAGAAACCATCTGACAATGGCACTCGTCAAATAGCGATAACCGCCGAATGGACGTTGTGGTGTGCCGCCTACGTATTGGGCACACGAGACTTACGACCATCTGCAGATCAGGCGTCCGCAACCCTATTGCGACGACTGCGTCGTACCACTCACTGTCTTGCACTTGATGGCCGAGTGACCCACTTTCTCCTACGAGTGAAGGGACTGCTATCTGGACCTGCAAGGTCGGGATGCCGACTCCATCCTCCGAGGAATGCCGAGGAACCGCTAGTTAAATATCTACTACAGTTTTCGTTTAAACACAAAAATTACGATGGACTGAAGGCGTATCCTGTGGTCGGTAGGATACGTAGCGGGGAACTTATAATAAACTCGGTGACGCTTTGCTGCTTGCTAATGTAAGCTAAGCTTTTTTTTCGCGCTTCGTCTAAGATGAGGAAAGAGTGTGCTGCTTAGACGATTTAAAAGAAACAGCACTTATCTCCCACCGTGTTCATTTGAGTTGATTGTTGTTGTCTAGCCTTCGGAAGGATATTAGTAACCAAAGTATTAACAATGGTGGCGGGTCTTCACAGATTCTTCCCTGTCTTTCTCCACAGCGCTGGCACTCGAGTATAATTAACCTTCCCCTCTTAGAATCACTGGGAACTCCGGAAGTAGGAAGGATTAATTGGTATAAAAATGGCCACACTTCATAGACTCGCCGCCGTCTACGTGACTTTAAGTAAACAAATCGACACGCTTTTCTATTCACTGCAGCTAAGATGAACTGCAGTGAAAACCAGTCACAAAAGTTATCGCTGCTTGAGAGTGCCAAAATTTTCACTAATGTCTCACTTCCAGAAAAAAATTAAGTAGATAAGATGCAGTGCGTGAGACTGGTCAGGTGTGGGCAGCCCCTGCTGGCCGTGGCTGCTCGGGCTGCCATCAGACAACCACTACGCTGCCTCCCTGCCATGGCCAGGTCAGTCCAAGGGGGGTGTTCTTTGTACGCTTACTGCCATCTAAATAATCTAAACTCTTTAGCTTCAGCTTGTCCATAACTTCAGTCATGTGTTTTCGAGTCGCCAACTCAGGTCGCATTTCAGGCGGTAACTGCAAAACGGTTGCGCGTGGGACGGTTTCGAACTCCGTCATGTGAATCGAAATTTTAAGGAATCTAATTCTGGATAGGTTGAAACTAAGATGATTAGATTATAACGAGTGAAGTTGACTAATCGAATACGTCACGTGATGTTCATGTACCTCTCTTCATTGATTAATTTTTAATACAGTACCGGTATATCAGCTGCTGCCATGCGTGGTGAACCTAGAGTAAGAATCCTTTCTATTGTCTTTATATGTTGTCTATTTTTGTAGGTCATAGAATAGAAATTTCATTTGGAATATTTCATTCCTAAAGCTTTTTTTAATTTTCTTCAGTTGAAACTTCTATGCTTCAAAAAAGGTTATAACGCTATCCATTCCAGGCCGTGTTATTTTGCTACGAGAGATCTTTTTCCTATTTTACTCCTACGGGGAAGGAGGCCATGGTTCGGAGCAGCAGAGAATAGTGCGATAGAGTAAACTCATTATTGGCCCAACGGAGGGTGCGACCATGTTCTCAAGTGCTGTTTTTCCTACAGACATTCAGGCTAATTGTGGACGGCAAGGTAAGAGCCTTGAGCTTGTCGGTGCCTAGTTGAGGCCTCCTAAGGTCCCTATTACACAACATTGCGGCGTGCGGGGATTAATGTCACTGCTTCCCGATTTGCTCTCTTTCAGCCGTGCTTTGCTCTCCTTTTCGTCATTGACGCGTGAAACTGTCACTTTTTTACCGAGAACGAACGTGCTCCTTCTCATCCCCTTCACTGAAGGCAGCGTTGAGCGGCAGTGGGCCAGTGGCGTGCTCGGAGTATATATAAGGGGAGGAGCATACCCCTATAAAGTGGTGGCGATAATGATAGCACAATTCAGAATATTTCGATAACTTAAAAATACTACGCCACATCATGTGAAATTTTGACATAAAAACCTTATTTCAACTAGTTACCAATTTCTTATCATAGTTTCTCTATAAACTATTTGATTAAACTTTTATGATGAAGAGTATAAATTTGTGTTGGAATTTGGGTGAAAATAAAGATAGCACAACTTGAAAAAAAAAATTACATTTCCGCGTTACTACATCCAGATTAGAGAAGAATATCAAAACAAACCGGTGTCGCCATATTGGACAGTTGCTCCCCACCTTGTAACCTCTATACAGTGTATGTATTTGGAAATTAACCCATTTCTTAGCATGGGAAGACAGTGTGGTTATCTGAAAAGGAAAAGGGTCCAATAAGTGCATTAAATGAAGAAGGATACACTATATCTGAGATTTCTTGGAAGGTTAGCAGATCTAGAAAGGTGGTAACTAACATTTTGAAGAACCGAGAAGAATACGGAAAAAAGAAGTCTCCTGGCCGCCCTTCAAAATCGAGCCCTACAGCCCCCGCCGCCAACTTCTCCGTGAGGCGTCTCGGACAGGAGAGGGGTCAAACAGCCTGCATACACGAGAAGAGTGCGAGAGATCCTGGGTTCATGTAAGAACTTCAGTTATACGAAGAGAAAAACTGCAGCAGCACTCACGAAAGCACACATGGCAAAACGCAAAGAATGGGTTCGAGAAAAAATGCAATGGAACCATGAAAATTGGTCTAATGTTATTTTTCCGATGAAAAAAAGTTTAACCAAGATTGACCTGACGGTTATCAATACTAGGTACTTGAAAGGAGTACAAAATTTTTAGCAAACGATCTTTTGGTGGCGGATCCCTTATGATCTGAGGAACATTCTCCATCCAGGGTTATTCGAATTTGGTGATGATGGAAGGTAAACAGAATGCTCAGAAGTGCACAGAGGTCTTTAGACTTAGAAACTAGTCTTCTCCCATTTCAAACTGATAAACATCAGCAAGAAGCGGTGTTCTAGCAAGATAATGCCGCCATTCACACAGCGAGGTTGACCACAAACTGGCTTAATGCCCATAATATCGCCACTGTAGCTTGACCTGCTAAGTCACCCGATCTAAACCCAATTGAGAATCTTTGGGGGATTCTCTCACGGCATGTTTACGCCAATGGGAGACAATTTCAGGTTAAAGAAAGCTTGTGGCAGACCATAAATGAATGCTGGGAGGCTATCCCTGAAGAAATGCTCGCTAATTTAATTAATCCTATTATTCGATGTGTACAGGTGTTGCAATCAAAAGGCAACGCTTGTAAATATTAAGAATTATGTTTTTTGCTTTCATTGTATTTTAAAATAAATTTTTTCCATATGTGCTATCTTTATTTCCACGTGATTTGCACCCACAGACTATTATTTTCGTGGTGAAATTTTGAAAAGACAACAAATACAATAATAATTATAAGGAATCGGTAACTAGTTAAAGTAACACCATTCAGTTAAAATTTGAACTACGTATATTGATGCAGTATTTTGAAACTTATTACAAAATTTCAAAATGTGCTATCATTATTGCCACCACTTTATTTGAATAGAAAACTCAGCCTCTTACGGTTGGTACCTTCGGTGGCTGTCCCCCCTTAATTCCGCTGGCGTTCATATTGGGTGAAGTAACGCGGATTGAAACTGCCCTTTTGTCAAATATTATTTTATAAAATAAATACATGAATCTCCAGGGGTATATTGATGATTTTTTTTCTTTGAACAGCTACATTAAGTGCTAACAGAGTATTTTAGGCGTGAAAGCCATCGAGATGGCGTGAAAGCTATCGATGGTGGCGTGAAAGCCATCCGCTGATGTCGTTGGCGTAACGCTTCCGCCATTTTCCAGGAAATTATATGGTTTTGAGCAGCACTTTTATCAAATATGTTATAAAATAAATTCATAAAATTTCATGAGACTATTGACCAATTCTTTCCTTGATCAGTTGCATTAAAGTGCTAATAAGAGTATTTTTGGCGTGAAACCCATCGATGGGGGCGTGAATGCCATCGATGGGGGTGTGAAAGCCATCCAATGATGGCGTTGGCGTAACGCATGTTCTGTCATTTTCTAGGAACTTATATGGTTTAAAGCTGCACTACTCTCACACATTATTTGATCAAACTAGTGCATGAATCGCTATGAGTATATTCTTTCCTTGTACAGCTACGTAGAAGCGCTAATTGAGTTTTTAGTTTCACAGGCGTAGAGGGTGTTCTCCGCCATGCTCTCCTGCCAAGAATGAATTGCCAGATGTGACTAATTTATGCCCAATTGGCCACTTCTAGTTAATTTATTCTATGTTAATGCAGTCTTTTTAGTAAATTACGACAGTATTATATCTAATACTGAATTCAGTATGTTTCTTCTCTGTAGTGGCGTAACATTTCTCCAAAAGATGGCATTTTTTCCTGAACTGGGTGTAACTGTGGCAGCTCAACCCTCCCTCTCCCCCTTCGAGTCTAGGATGCACCCCCAAAAAGCCGTGGACGGAATGTTAGTGGTTCGCCTCCGGACACCTGCTCCCTCCCCCCATATTTACTCAGAGCGTGGCAGCCTTCGCACTGCAAGCATGTCTGCGAATGCGCTCTCCGTTGAATGCTACCACCACATGTCTGGAGTAACACTGAGTGACAGTGAAACGTGTCGGCAGCTGTGCCCTGTGTGATCGCGCTGAAGAAGTGAACATTGTCCACTGCGAGTTTTGACGAGAAGCAGTGACATTCATCACCGCACGCAGCAGTGTTGTGTAATAGGGGCTTAGGTACAGGCCTGGGTCTGCACGTCATCAAATTGGTCTGAT
The DNA here is from genome assembly GCA_001587735.2 of Parhyale hawaiensis. NCBI lineage: Eukaryota > Metazoa > Arthropoda > Malacostraca > Amphipoda > Hyalidae > Parhyale > Parhyale hawaiensis. Next base: position 12,162,110 of record LQNS02000304.1, read on the forward strand.
CGATACAGTCTTTGGACAAATTATTAAACGCAACTAGATATTATAGTAGGTACCTACTCTGCATATTTCGGGCTTAGCTGAATAGAAAACTCAAACGATCGTAATATATAACCTTTATGTAGTTGGAATGAGGCTTTCTATCCAAATAACTCCGAAATATGCGGAACAGGTACCAAAAACACCAGGTTCCATGGAATAATTTGTCCAGGAACTGGACGTGATCGGACTGTTTTCGAGACACAAACCGGGACTTATACTTCAGGAGGCTTTGACCTAGTCATATTTGGGGACGTTGTAGGTCGTGCGATATGTACGGAAAGCGACGCTTACATTGGGTACGTCGTGCTTCAACGGACTTATTATGTACATTATACACAGTATCTCACTGTAGACCGAAGGGGGTGTAATGAAAGAAGTCTCTTTTGACGCTGGTGACGTCAGGGAAAAGGAAGCCTATGTCAAATATTAACATAGACCGCAATTTCGTGGTCCTCTGGCAGCAGTCACGTTGCCCTTGAAATCACGGTTCGCTGGGGTAAGAGGGAGCAGAGTTTTTATATCTCGCTCCAATTCTTAGGACGCCATATTGGTACCAGATCACAATTCTAGCTTTCAAGCCAGTTTAGATTTAAATAAAAGCGAGAAATCTTTTTATTGTTTCAAAATAAGTTTTTATTTATTATTTCCAGTGACTGGCAACACTTAACATTTAGTAATGATCTGTTTTTATTCGTTTGAACCTTACTTTTACTGAAATCGAAGGCGATCGTCCAGAAAGCAGCAACTCTCTTACTTCAGTTTCTGTTTCACTTCTTTTGATATAGGCTACTCTCCAGACTCACCTAAGAAATTATAAAAGTTATTGTAAGAGGTGTACCTGTCCCTACAGCACGCGCCTGGCATCCAGTGCCAGCCCCTCGGTGGCTGCCGTCAGCCAGACGGACCCCGTCAGTCTCCGTGCTGCCCTCCCCCCTCCAGTCTTCAGCGTGAAGGAGATGACCAAACTCCTGGACCATGACAACCATGACATGCGTGCCAAGTTCAGGTTGGTGTACCATTGCGTATCGATAGCATACAAAAGTTCGCCTTGCTGCATCAGAGTAGCGTGTATGTGAAATGTGGTCATAAAATTTCCTTAATAGTTACATGTTCTCGTTGCAATCCGAATCCATTCTTTGTTCTCCTATATCACACAGTATTGTAACTGCAAAGTCCGTGAAAATACGAGACAAAAGAACCTGATTCTTAATATAAAAAGGAGAACCAAGCTACACAGATAAATCATTTTTACTAGGTAATAGCAAACGTTTCGGACTAAAATAAATCCATCTTCAGTGCTGAAAACAAAGAGAAATTATGAAACATCAATTGTTAGGAAATTTATCCAGGAAACAGAAGCGTTACAAAGTACTCGCCTACATACCCTAAGCACAGCTAANNGCATTGGCCGAGGAGCGAGAAGTGGCGCTGAAGAGACTGAAGCGAATATGCGACGCCGGCTTCATATCAGTCCTGGACTTCCGCAACAACCCCCTGCGGATCTTCGCTGCCCACGAGCTGGCCGCCATCATAGATCCCGCTATGGCCACCAAGATGACCGTACAGGTGTGGTGGTGATCATTTTCTCCGTGAAATTTAAAAATCAAGCGTGAAAAATGGATTAAAATCGTCAAGTTTGACCGTTTCGTGTTTGAAGTAAACATCTCTCTTCCCTGTCAGGGGCACAGGCTGAGCCATTGGGTTAGGTTAGTCATTTTCGCTCATCCTATGTTATGGGAAGCCCAGTCGCCCTCTCTCCTCTTCTCCAGGGTCCGGTACTTTTTGGCGCCGATTTCTTGGCGTTCATGTTTTGGCGCCGATTTCTTGGCGTTCATGTTTTGGTGCCGATTTCTTGGCGTTCATGTTTTGGCGCCGATTTCTTGACATTCATGTTTTGGCGCCGATTTTTTGGCGTTCATGTTTTGGTGCCGATTTCTTGTCGTTCATGTTTTGGCGCCGATTTCTAGGCGTTCATGTTTTGGCGCCGATTTCTTGGCGTTCATTTTTTGGCGCTGATTCAAGTTGAAACCTCAGGATATATGGGCCAGATGAAATTACTATAAAGCCTTCTACTTTAGATTAATATCTAAGAACGAACATTGGAATAGTTGCATAACTTGTAAAATGCGCTCGTCAACTTTCACATTCTAAAGAATATAACATGAACACTATATTGACCAAAGTTATTTATATAGTGCATCTTGTGATTGTGTGCTAAACCACGCAAATATTCTAACGGCTTTTTTTCTAATCTAACGTAACTAAGCTGACCTAACCATACCTAACCTAACCATACCTAACCTAACTATACCTAACCTAACCATACCTAACTTTACCATACCTAGCCATACGTAACCTGAATATTGGGCGCCAAAAAATGGACGCCTCAAAATCGTCGCCTAAAAGTCCCATTCCGTTTTCTCCGTGAGTTTCTTAACTTCGCTTAGACTTTCGAGACATTTTGCTCTCGTCTACACTTCGGTTCCAATTTAATATTTCTAACGAGTCCTGTTCTTCTTGACTTTTCTTGATTTAGGTACGGCTTAAATTCACGTTGATTCAGTGCAGGAACATATTCGTTCATGAGCTCTAAACTTCTAGCTAGTACTTGTGCCTTTCTCTTTCTGTTTTGGAACATCTTCACTGCGGCTAGGAAGGCTTGAACTAACTTACTTAATAATTCAGTGCCGTCAGCCGCCCGATATACTGCACTTTTCACTCAGTTTACATCCATGCACTGATCTATACAAAGTTGTGTCACGTGTGAGGCACGCAGTGACTGACGTGTGTGGGTAGCTGAGCTGAGCAGCTTGCAGTTATGTGGACAATATATATTTTGAATATGTCATCTTTTTTAGTTCAATTTGTTCGGCGGAACTGTATTGAAGCTCGGCACCGAGCGGCACCACGAGAAGCTGCTGCGCGGCATCGACACTCTCGACGACATCGGCTGCTTCGGGCTGACGGAGCTCGGCTACGGTAACAATGCCGTCGAGATGGAGACCACGGCTGTCTACGACCCTA
>LQNS02000304.1:12344420-12359665 GCA_001587735.2 Parhyale hawaiensis
CGTGTCCGCTGCCTGCACGGTGTTCGCCGCGTGTCCGCTGCCTGCACGGTGTTCGCCGCGTGTCCGCTGCCTGCACGGTGTTCGCCGCGTGTCCGCTGCCTGCACGGTGTTCGCCGCGTGTCCGCTGCCTGCACGGTGTCCGCTGCCTGCACGGTGTCCGCTGCCTGCACGGTGTTCGCCGCATGTCCGCTGCCTGCACGGTGCCCGCCGCGTGTCCGCTGCCTGCACGGTGTTCGCCGCGTGTCCGCTGCCTGCACGGTGTTCGCCGCGCGTCCGCTGCCTGCACGGTGTTCGCCGCGCGTCCGCTGCCTGCACGGTGTTCGCCGCGTGTCCGCTGCCTGCACGGTGTTCGCCGCGTGTCCGCTGCCTGCACGGTGTCCGCCGCGTGTCCGCTGCCTGCACGGTGTCCGCTGCCTGCACGGTGTTCGCCGCGTGTCCGCTGCCTGCACGGTGTCCGCCGTGCATGCGCCGCGCACCAAACGCTTACGTACGTATAGCAATGTGCGTTTCTTGTTTTGTAAGGATAGGTTAGGCCTTCCTAGCCCTAGTATAGGTTAGTTAGGCCTGTCGAATTGCTGGAGTACAATAACAACTTTACTACGTACTTTCTCCGTACCTGTTTAAATGTTATACATATTGTTTAACCCTTTGCCTCCTGAAATTCAGATAACATTTTTTTCACTTTTTTTTTTAAATTTATGGAAAATAGGTTAGTTAAACACATATTTCAGAAAAAATTTAGTTTTACTTGCAAAAAACAGTATTTTTTCGCATCGGCTACTACAGATGCCGTCAGTGTCTTGGGTAATTTACATGATGCATAGCTTTTGTATAGGGAAAAATAGAGAGTGAAATCTGATGATGCCGTCAGGGGGCAGAGGGTTAAATGAAATGGTCAATTGTATGAATTTTGTTTCCATTATTTATCCCAAACGAACTTCATTCGTAAGTGATATAGAGTGTTTCAATTTCCCAATTTTTGAAAGGTTTTGCAGAATATTTAAATATTATCGCTGATTGAGTAATGCAATTAACAGATAGTTAAACCTATTCTGCAAAATGATTAAATGGCTTGAACAGCGTTTCATTAAGTGAAAATTGGTGAAATTTCGAGCTCATAGTTAAAATTTAATTGTAAAAAGGTATACATCACATGTAGCATGTGTGCCAATTTTTTCTATAAAATTTTTTATATTCGTTGAAATTATGATAAATTATCAATTATTCTCAGATCTGTGTCCAAAGGTACGATGTATATCGCCTACTGAGAATATACTCGTATGATTGTGCACTGCAACGCATTCCTCATATACGACGAAGAAATTAATCTTTGTTTGAGGTCTCGGTGATTATTAGAACTCATATTATTAACACGTAAATCGGCCTCTAGGCCCAATTGCGAGAGGCCCGATTTAAGTGTCCAGTCAATGTATGGTGTGGTTGGTCTATGCATGGCCCAGGAAGCAAAGAATGCAACGGGAGGACTCAATAGGACTAAAATAAAACTTAGCCGTGACCGCACGTAGCAAATTTACATCACATCGACGAGTCGAAGTATTTGAGTGTGGGACCTCAGGCCTTCGAATATTGTTTTCTTGAACATATCACCGTATTTTTTCGATTTATTTCATTCAATCTCCCGCTCATGACTGGCCAGCTACTTGAGTAGTGCAAAATACCGTAAAATGTTGTCGCCAAGTACAGAGAGTTCCAGCAATAGGCTAACTGTTGGAGTGGTTTCTCTCGCGTACAAAACAGGCTATAATGGTGCACATATGTTGGTAAGAAATAATATGTTCTGTGAAGAGCACTGTGAACTGAATATGAAGTGTAAATAAGGCTTCAATCAAGAAAAAGAAGTTAAATCAAGTCACCAAAAAGGAACAAATTCGTCGCTAGTGCTTTGAAAGTTACCACCAGCATGCACTGCAATTTTCTATAGATAATTACTAAATTAGTATATGTTATCTTTATTGATACGCTAGAAATGAATTTCGCAATTCAAGACGATTTTTCTGGTTGAATTAGTTAAAATACTCCTAGCACTTTTTAGTGCTAATTTCTCGTGAGTCTTCCCGTTACACTCATGGCTTCCTGGCATGGCCTATGATTACATACAGTATAGCTTGTAACTCTCCACTGGTCCTAAAGCAAAAGTTTACCGAGATCAATTTGTTTCTTTAGTGCTTTATGTTTTCTATACAAATATTGTTAAAAAATTTTACTAGCTATCTCGGCGTTTAATCATACGCATCTGAATCAATTTTTGTTGCAGCGGTTTGAAATTATAGAGGATAGCAGGTCATTAGTAGAAGATAAAATCATTATTATATTGAATAGTTTAAGTCTCCGTTTCCACAACGGTTATCTAACAGAGGGAGAAACAAAGAACATATGTCGATAGAACTGGGGAACCCATGGACTAAGGTGCTCCCCACATAGGATCAACGGCGTAGAGAACACTCCCAGGTCTTCCTAGGATCCCTCCGCTACAGCCTTAGCGGAACCACACGGCGATGGTTGCACCCTTGGTCTTTCCAGTGTCTGCCATAATCTGGCGGGTAACGAGGGATTCCCACGCTAGCCAAAGCAGCTAGCCGCTACGGCCTACAGCTACAGGCCGCTTAGCACAAGCCGAACGGACCGTGCGTATTACCGGAACCGTCCGCAGAGGCATCGTTTTGCCCCGACCCTTCAGAGAAGGCCGATACACGCACGCCGGACGGCCCGCGAGAACTAAACGGGACCGTCCGCCCTCAGAGAACCCTGACACCCGACTATAGACAGGGGACAACATTGATGAGACTGTTACGCGTAAAAGTTCACCGGTAAAAAAATGGGAGCCCCCAGGAGGAATTGCTGTCCAAAAGTCGGTGAATCCAAACATAAAGTCAGTATTAGAATAGCTTGGTGTAGCGAGCTGTACGAAGATGAGCCCAACGGTGCATATTTAACCACGGTAAGCACAACCAGTATTACCTTTTTTTTAATTATATTAACTGCATATGTTTAAACACATTTTACCCCTTGTTTTTCACCCGACATGCTATTAGTTCAGTAAAAATGTCTGATTACAGTCTTTATACGGGCTTTATCATTACGAGATATCTCCTGGAAGACGTAAAGAGTTTGGTCTGTTATCAAAAATCTCAACAGAAATTAAAAAAAAACTCGAGGTCTCCCGAGATCTGTTCACCCGTCAGCGTCCAAGAAACAATTTTGGTACGAATTTCAGAGTACCTATGTATAATGACGTACCAATAGCCCCACGCGCATCTCTGACTCTCTAACTCCGCCCCCTGTGCTTGCTAGCCAGCTGTGACGTCAGCTGGAGACCCAAACTGGATCGTTCACTATAGACTCCATTAACAATTTTCGTTTTCTTAGTTGATTAAACGGTCTCTCCTTATCACCACATAATTATAAATAAATATATATATAACCAGTTCAAATAAAATGCTGCAGTTAACTGCAAAAATCCTATATAGCTCTCCATAATAACTTTCTAGCAGCGTATGAGAATCCCTGGAATCTAAAAAATACCTGGATTTTATGGAGCACGAAACAAATATACAAATTTTCAACGACCAATAGTTCTTCAATAAATGTTCTAAGTGCCAGAAATGACACTCATACGTAACTCTATGTATCAACTACAAGAAGAAATTTGATGGGACAGTTGAAACACTTTTTGGCCGAAATATATGACTAAAGTCAGTCTGTAAGTTAAATTGGTAACACAAAAAAACATCCTCCTTCTATTCTTTATAACAAGGGAGCGATGCTACGTTAAACTTCATGTCCGAGCTTGTAAACTGTCATCCCATGTTGTGGTAGTTCACATATAAAACGTTCGAGAAACTCATTGATGTAGTTATGTTAGTTGTAGAGTTGGAAATAATAACGTCATGTCACTCATAAACAAGTTATTGCAAACCAATGGTAACTATGCTAGCCATTAGCGCTTTAATTTAGAGAAGTTAGACGAATACCTAAACAGGTATACCTCACGCTGCACCCGCGTTACATCACTGTACAATTGTTTACAGATGCTAAGGCACAAATATATTAGTCTGAATATACGCGGATATAGTTCCAAAGGATAAATTTTAATATACTTATTACCGCCTTTTTCTAACTTGCCACACGTGAAGCCAATCTTCACCCGTACTGCACGCAAAAATGCCTAGGACAGATACAGCCAATTTACTACGATAACATGCCGATTTATTCTGTTCGCGCATAGATTTCTATCTTCAATATATCCTAAAAGAGCCCACTGCCACTTTTTCCTTATCTTTTGCGCAATAATTGCTTCTTGGTTACATTTCTTTCATAAGCTCACGCACAAGGAAAGCATTAGTCGAGCTTGAGATCTCCAGGTGACGTTTCAGGGCGAGATGCGCGCAAGAGTCGCTAACTGGTCAAGCGACGGGGCTAGCCAGCAAGCAAAGAACGTAACGAGAAGACTCAGGAGAAATTATAGCATCAAAAAGTGACGTCATCATCGACGAATCCATGGCTGAGCAGCCTATGAGCATTTTAACTAACTTAACGAGAAAAATCGTTTTAAATTACAAAATTCATCTCTAGTGTATAATAAATTTAGAGAATACATACTAATTTAGCAATTATCTATAGAAAATTGCAGCGCATGTTGGTGGAAACTTTCACAGCACTAGCGCCGTATTTTCTTCCTTTTGGCGACATGATTTAACTTTTTTTCATAATTGAAGCCTTATTTACACTTCATATTCAGTTCACAGTGCTCTTCGCAGAACATATTCATTCCTTACCAACAAATATAAGCACCATTATAGCCAATTCTGTACGCTAGAGAAACCACAGTAACAGTTATGTTGCTGCTCGAACTTTCTGGACTTGGCGACAAAATTTTACAGTATTTTGCAGCTCAAGTAGCTGGCCAGTCATGAGCAGTAGATTGAATGAAACAAATCGAAAAATACGGTGATATGTTAAACAAAGCAACCTACGAAAGCCTGAGGTCCCACACTCAAATACTTCTACTCGTCGATGTGATGTAAATTCACTACGTGCGGTCACGGCAAAGATTTTAGTCCTATTGAGGCCTCCCGTTGCATTCTTTGCTTCCTGGGGCTACCTGTACGTTATTATGCAACGAAGAATTTGAACTGTAAGTCTGTAACTACAGTAAGTAGTTCCCGTAGGCGCCACAGGTTCGAGGGTTTAATAGTAGAATAAATTGTGTGGCATTAAAATAACTTTATAATTATTGTCATACCTTTTGCCAGTCGGACACGACAGGCGAGTGGAAGTCAAGATACGGCGTAGCCAGATGTGATTTTTGGCGCAAATATTGGCTTCTTGACCGAATGCCGATGGCAGAAAGTTCCCCTGAAGGCAACAGTGCCTCGAACTGCGGCAGATGAGCTCCAACGTGGTTTGTGTCAATCTGTAGAAAAGTGCATCTCCAGTTAGTAATTAATACACGTTTTGCGTCAGTTTCATTTACTTACCTCCGGCAAGAAGGTTACGTTTTCGTACAGTTGATCTACTTGTCTATCTTTCACCAAGATAACTAAAACAGTTATGGACAGATTTCAATGAAATTTACAGCGATTTTTAGTTATGTTAAGAGGGACAATATTCACAAAAAACTAAAATTAATTGAAAAAAATCTCATTTTTTGTAATAAAGCAGGGGGTGGGAAAGTTTTTGTTCACTAGAGTATCCGCGCTGTCAAAAATAACAGCGAAGAAGTTGAAAAAAACCGTCTTCATTTAATATCCCTTTATCACTAATATGCGTTTCAAGGATACGCCCCACAGCCCACTCAAATTGTCATAAAAGATAAGTGCAATTTTTCAATTCATCTAAGAAGCACAATCGTCTCCCACCATATATTAGGTCATATACGGAAAAACATTACAGTAGCAGGCACCAATGAATTATTGAATTTAAATAAGCTCCCCACCTCGAATCCTACCCAGCGAATGAGCCTTCAGCAAATCGAATATTTTGTCATAGGAAGACAGCAAGCTGACAGAAATAATTATGCCTACCGTCCGTTAGCAATGAGCGCTTCATCTGCACTTCGTTCATCAAATTCTGAATTTTTACGTCGTAAACTGAGAGCAAACATACGTTTCGATGTATGAAGAAAGTTATAAAAATTAGACTGCATGGCTGTGCTAAGAGAAGCTGTATTATCTTTATTGTTTTCGACTTCAAGAAGTATTTCAAGCAAGAATTGCATTGAGATAAAGGAACAAGGATCATATTTTGCCATCTTCTACAACCTGGTCATCGATCTCCACGAAAACTTAACGTAATTACAGAATTTGTAACCTGTCCTATTTTCACCCATCTATTTCTTTAGAAGCGTGATCAGAAACATACAAGTATACAAATATTGAAGAATTAGATAAGAAGCAAATTATTTAGTTGAAATTTTATTACCCACGACGCGTTTCGCTAACCTCAGCTCATCAGGTGAGAGGATCGAAGATGATGAAGAATATTTTGTTAAAACCTTGAAAATTTCAGCGGTTATCACATAAACATGCAAATATGATACCGGTTTGACGAAAGCTATGAATTAAATTTTCTCTAATACAAATGCTTTGTCGTTTTTTTCAACTAAGTCCTTCCTGTTCACTTCAGCTACTGCACTAAGTACAGACACTCAGAAGTGCCGAAAGCGACAGTTTACAACCTTTACCGGTTTCAAGGTGGCACATCTGCATGGTAGACTCCATAATAGTTACGAATCCTACAGCTGGCGTAAACATAACGAAATATAGTCCAAAATTCGACTCGGAAGCGCAGACTGCAAGTATAGATTTCTCGCAACGTTGAAGATCGGCAGGAGAAACGATGCATCCTCACAGCAGAACTTAATTAGCTCGAAACCAGAACAGGTTGTAAACTGTCGCATTCGTCACCTCTGTGTGTCTGTACTTAGTGCAGTAGCTGCAGTGAACAGGAAGGACTTAGTTTAAAAAACGACAAAACATTTGTATTAGAGAAAATTTTACTTATAGCTTTCGTCAAACCGGTATCATATTTACATCTTTATGTGATAACCGCTGAAATTTTCAAGGTTTTAACGAAATATTCTTTATCATCTTCGCTCCTCCCGCCTGATGAGCTGAGGTTACAGCGAAACGCTTCGTGGGTAATAAAATTTCAACTAAATAATTTGCTTCTCATCTAATTCTTCAATATGTTCGTCATCTACAACCATATACAAATATATAAACAAATAAACGAACGACGGTGCCAATTACATAGTGGATTAAGAGGTGGTTACGGGTAGCGTGCTTGCATCGTCGTCATGTTCTTTTGTGCACCTGCGTAGTGAACAATGCACTAGCTCTGTACACATGTCAAACTTTAAAATTTTACGTTATTGTCATGAATCAATCGAGCTTAGAATTTTAGAGTCCTTGTACATCTTAAAAGAAAAAATACATCTTAATGATCAAAATAGTACCGATTCTGTGTTTATTGCAAAAAGCTAGATTTTAAATTTTCTATTGATTATTCAGTTTAGTTTTTTTGTGATTTTTTATATAGCCTAGCAGGAATAAAGGTCTTTTGGTTCATCCGTTTGCTTGTCTGCCTCATTGTTGTTAATGCTAAAACTCAAAAAGTTATGGGTGGATTTTTATGAAATTTGCACGAATTATTTGGTATATCACGATGAGTAAATGAAAAAATTTCGTGACAATCTGTCCATTCGATTGTTTGTCTCTATTTGATCTTATGCTTACTAGCAAAATAACTCTAAAAGTTATGAACAGATCTTTCGAAATTTACAGGAATTGTTAGTCATGCTGATATAAATAAATTATTTAAATTTTCATGGTGATGGGTTGGTCTGTTTGTGTGTTTGGCTAATGTTTGTCAGAATGATTGTTGGCAGCATAACTCAAAAGTTATTAACGGATCTTCAAGAAAATTGTACCAGATGTTATTACCGTCCAAAGACACGGATGATTAGATTTATGTGCTGATACAAAGGAAATCATAGTTTCAGAACTAATTTGAATTTTCGTCACATTTGCCTTGTTGGCGGAAGTGTGCGCTCTCAGAGTGTTCTAGTTAACTTAATAAAAGACACGCCTTACGAAAGGGCGACAAAATCAGAACACCTATGGATATTCCAGAAATAAATTTCTACTGTTGTCAGTTCCATTCAAAGGAATTTCCTTTTTTTTCATATAATTTGTAAAAAAATCGCAGTAACCAAGGGGAAGCGAAATTAAAGAACATTCTTATGAATATCTGCAGCAACCAGGAGACATGATATAAAGTGGAGATTCATGACCTATTGATAGCGATTAAATTATTGGCACACTCTACACTAGCGACATCTTCACTACTTTCCCAAAATCTATAGTCTGAACAGTCCCATTAGTTATTGTTTAGTCATAAATATCAAGATACGTATAATAATACTAGTGGACCCGCGCGTGTAGAAATTCAGGCAATAATCGATATTTTTTATTAATATAGGCCGTTGCGGAATCTTCTCTTCTTGACTTGCTTCATTTTCTCCACTGATCCTTTGTCGTGCTTTCAACATTAGGGTTTTTTCTGATTTGTCGTTTCCTCATTTTCCCGCTCATGCTTATCAGCAGCTCTCATTCACTTCTGTAACCATTCTGTATCGCATAGACGATTCATCTCTCTCCATGCATTCGTAGAACGTCTTCGATCTTGAGGCTGTAGTAGTCTCGTACTACTTATATGTTCCATATCTTCCTTCTTGATTAGGCGTGAGTCGTCAATATTGAGAGGCAGAAATCTTCGGTAAAAAACTGTAATGAACTTGAATGCAACTCCAGCCAGCTTATATGTCTGTCAGCGCTCCGTTGCCGAGATACGGTCTTGTAAACTTAAATATCTGCTTCACTTAAATTCTGAAATTGGGGCTATGAAATAAAATTCGCACCTTCAGAGAACGACAGTGTTAGGGATGATATGCGTGGTATGGAGCTGAAGGATCTTGAGGAGCCCATAGTAATGGACAGGAACACATGGAATAGCAAGATCTGCTTCAGCGACCCCCCCCCCCCCTTTGAATGGGAATAATACTGCTGTAGATGAAGAAGAAGCGAAAGACAGTAAGCTAGAAGAAATAGTTGTCGACTGCCCGTGAAAAATCCCCTCAGAGCGCATTGTTGACCATCTGCCGAATTTATTTGTCATGACCTGAGAGAAAAAAGTTAAAAAATCGGACTCCAGAAGCTACATATGTAGTGTTCCGATTTGCAAGAAGTGTCTTCAGAGAAAGGGATAAGGACCAGCCGTCGCCATCTTCTGCAACCTGGTTATCGATTGACAGAATCTGCAACCTGGCTTATTTTTCGCCTATCTATTTCCTTCAAAGCGGACACGAAATCTATAAATAAATGAATACACGAAGCGTTTTATTATATAAGGATATTATTTAGCTATGTTATTTGACTATGTAGAGTGTGTCAGTATATTCCCACGTGCATATTTTTTAAGAAACTTTTAAAGACAATTAAATGGTACAGGAAGTGTTCTGCTCTCGTCATTTACATGTCATCACCATGGTGGCAACAACAAAAGAGTGTAGTATTACTGTGTAACTAACATTACTATTACTTCCCACCATGGTGGGAACAGCAAAAGAGTGTAGTATTACTGTGAAACGAACATTACCAAGAGCGCCAGAGCGTAAGAACTTGTTGGGTAGCCTCAAAGAATGCGATGCTTAAGCACCCCCTTTTTTTGCCTGCATGAAGGAACTAGGCTTCGGCAAGAAGGTTAAATCGATTAAACTTTCTTGGGCTGCAGCGCTTCGATCTTGCAGTCGACTGCCGCAGGTCCCGGTCTACGTTACGACTGCGGTAAGCAAACCTGAAGCAGAGGAGCCGCACCTCAGCCAGAACAAGAATCGTGTAAAAAAAGCAACACTTTTTGCCGCATCTGCCGGTATCTCATAGTAGCACCTCAATGATGGCGGTCAGTGCGGCAAGTTAGGCTCTGTTGCAACTTGCAAGTAAAATTTTCTAAGAAAGTCACCGTCACAAGCTAGAAGCAACCTTGCTCTAGGCTAGCCCAGTGTTTCCCAAAGTTCAGTTTTCTACGCACCCCCTGTGAAGTCGCCCTAAAGAACATGCACCCCATGCCATTAAAAGGGCATCAACTTAGCATATTACGAACTGATTATTGTAGATGTTGATGGTTTCCAGGCCATTGCTTTTCAGTTAATACAGAATGGCAGAGGCATAGCAATATATACGCCAAACATATAATCATTCATGTCTCAGTCACGTGACATGCCAGCTCAACCCACCATTCACATACAGCGAGTTCTTACCTTTAACTCTCTTGAATTTATTTTTAGTAGCCCTAAATGACTTTTTGCATTAGATGATTGTTAGCGTATGCTGTTCTCCCCGTTTTTGAAAAAATAAGCTAAATTTATGAGACAGAGCAAAAGCATTTAGCGATAACTATGCCATTGTTAAACTTTTTTAATCTCATTGAAGTGACGTAAAATATTATTATAAGCTATTTAAGCGTATATATTTCCTCTTAGAACCCTAAAATACTCTGTAATTTTTATCATCTATGGAATAAAATGAATGCACTATTGCCACGGAAGCTTTAAACGCCATGAACCAGTAAGGGTCCGGGCGTGAACCACAGGAGGTCCGTAGGTTCATATGCACCCCCATAGGGAAACACTGCTCTGGCCCTTGGGAGGTGAGGTTTGTATACTGCACTAAATTACAAGCCCATCAAGTGTTCGGGACAGAAATTGGATGCTGGTGGGGCGATGAAGCTCATCCGCCTTCAAGGTGCATTTCCTTATATGAGGTGCCCACAACCTCAGCCTTAAAGTGGCTCATACGCCGCAAAGAAGCCACCTGTGGCCAAAAAGGAATCATCAACGTTAGTTACTTAAGGCGTATTTTTGTGGCCACATGGCCAGTGATCAGAATCACCGTGATCATGATAATCGTGATCACTGAAAAACACAAGAACGGTGAATGATTTTGTAAACAAACCAGAGACGCCATGTTCAATTTTAGAAATTAGATTTCTATCGTATTTACACGGAATTTGATGGATTGATGGGGCATGGATCTTTTTTTTTTAATTTTTATTTATTTTGAAGTAAGTGCATAGGTGAACTAGCAGTGTTTAACGCATTTTGAACATGCACTGGCATAAAAATAATGAAACTAAAATTCATGAAGTCAATAATACAATGATAATAATATTATCCAATTTGTCCTTAGATATCAGGAAACAGCGACTACGGAGGTTAAACAAAGTGTTATAGTAATAATAATAATAATCAGGAAACATCACGAACTTCAATTTCAAACTTTGAAATTTTTTTAGTCTAACGGCTAGAATAGCTCGTTGATCACGCATGATCACTTTGATCAGCCCGCGGGGGAAATCACGGGGTGATCAATGTTCACCACGGATCACGGTTGATCACTATCAGTATCACGTCAAAAAGTGGTCCCAAGAACGCACGGATCAAGCGGAATCATTCGCACGGTGGTCACATAAGGACTGCAATACTGCATTAGTATTCAAAACGAAGAGCTTTTTACCTATTTCCTTTCCAAGTTTTCAATGGTAAATCCCTTTTTTTACCTTCGTGTGGCAAAGACATGTTCTTGCGCAATTCAGCGTTATCGGAACAAGAATGGATTGCATAGTCGTCGTCTTCGACGAAAGCTGTATTATAAACCACGTCACGTCGCTGCTCCAACAAACGCCGAACAAAACTCGGACACAAATAACTTCTGCAACGAGTGCTGTGGTGCGATGAAACGAAATTTAAGCTTTTCGGATAAAATGATTCATCTTCCAAAAAGATAATGGCTACAAACATGCATTTGAATCCGTGACTGCTTCACTTCATGAAGAGAACCTACCTAGCAGTCTTAACAAAGCTTCAATAAGTCCTGACCTGATCCTAAATCCAAATTGATGGTGCGAATCGAAAAGTGAAGATAAATTGTTGGGCTTCAAAAAGGAAAAACAACCCAGCAGAAATTTGCTTGAACCAGACGAAAAACTATAGTAGACGACTGTTAGAATCTATAAAAATTAAAGGCCATGTTATAAATAATTTTATATTCAAATTTGCCTACTGAAAGAATAATGCTGTTCTCAAAACTATGGCAAAGTTTACTTGTCATATTTATTCCACATTGCTTTCTTAAACTTGATTTTTATGTTTCTTTGCGCGTACATTTCAACATATGTATAAACACGCAGGACTATACGAACCCTGGGGTTTGCAAAAATTAGTGAAAATATTACTAGAGAATGTACGAATAATTTTGTAGACTGTAATAGTCACTGTAAGTGCAGTCACTGTAAGTGCAGCTTGTGCAAGAAATGCTGTACGTGGTGCTACAGCCCCGGAGAAGTACCACTTCCGCCCTCTCATGATGATCTTACATATTTATGCAAGATATGCGGCTGATAAAATGATCAAACATGATAGTCGCCCCATGGCTGGTAAGCGTGAAGAGGCGCAATTCGAATAGTAGCTATGGCAAACTAGTGAAGCCTCACCTCCAAGTTGACGGCCACAACAATCCCCATGCTGATAAGGAAGCCGGCGCACACTCCAAAACAGACCAGTATGAGAGTCTTCCTGGAGGCACTTCGCGGTCTGAATATACTCCTGTGAGAAAAAATATTTCTGTAGATACCATTGATTAATGGCTATACTGTGATAGCCTTGCCGTAAGTGCATGATATGAAACTATTTTGAATCCGTTCAACAGGAACACTCGCCATTGCTGTGTCGAGCATTCTGTACGATCTCAGTAGCACTTATGGCCTGAAGATTTATCTCGGGATTTATATTTGGCGAGTCTCGCGGCTTTAAACAATCTGTACACAGAGCAATGCTGTGATCTAGGGTCTTCTCTGTTTTTTCTGCTTTTTTTTTCTTCACTCGCTGGGCTGGTTGCGTGGGGGTTTGTCAACCTCATGAAGCTTCTCCGTTTCCACGTCGCCAGTCAGGTGTTATTTAATAAAAATAATGTACATATATTCGTGACACTTCTGTCGATGATCTAATATTTTTTCACGAAATGTATGAGGCCATAGATCTTGCAAGAAACTGGTTAAGTGCTTGAATTTATCCTTACATCGTGGTTATTGATAAGCATGAAATAATATAGATTTTGAATTTACGCAAGTAATAAAAGAACACAGCTTGCCAACAAACAATTACCTTCATCACGTATTTTCGAAAAAAAAATTCAACAGAATGTAACATTTCATCAATCATCAGTAGCCAAATACAATGACGGTCTTTCAATAAGAAGTATGGAATGGAAGATGTTAGCAAAAAACATACATCACCATTAAAGAAAGTGTTTCTCCGCTGTATTAGTACCAATGCGCTACGGTATCATCCCTTGTGAGCAAGGTTGTGGAGGCGGATGAACCACGTCCGACTCCGTCTCACTTTGATCGACTTTCAGAGACTCCGACGCCTGGAGTACGTGAGTGTCCAACTTCAACTCCTGCCACGGCCTCCAGAATTGCTAGACTACAGCTCAGCAGCCCACAATAGCACAATATACTGGACCGGTAATATACTGGAACATGGACTCGTCCATGCACTTACCGGGCAACTTCATATTTCCTCCTGTATTTTAGAAGAAGAGCCAGGGCCGTCTTGAACTATCAGTGTGCTCTCAAATCACAGAAGGGTTACACTACTAATTGTTACCAGCTGTACATGGTTGATGGTTTCTTCATAACATTGATTAATGTGCTCAGGAACCGGTTAAACGGGATAGCTCCCGCCAGATGAATTGGAGAATCACAAATTGTTGACCCAAAATTTAAAGCGATTAGTTTAGTAAGTTTAGATCGACGTCGACTGTGTTTATCGCGATAGTAATTTTTAAACATCGTTTTCAATATTTATCTCAAGTAATTATTTTCTCATTTCATTCTATCCAATGTACACTTTCGTTTCTTTTTTTTTATATAATGGGTAAATGATCATGATTAATTGTTTGGTTATATATAATAATTATCATATATATTAGATAATTTTACAAGAGAAGATAGGTTTCATACGTGGGTAGTTTTGGTTTTTCGTACGCCTCTGAAATCTGTGAATTTAGATGTGAAGCAAACAAGTCCGCTCACCCTATCTTTTTCCTTGGATAATATATTTGTACCTATTACTGCTTGCATTTAATATATTGTACATGTAAGATGTGGGGTTTGTATATTTAAATAAAATAAAATGTTAACTAGCGGGAGCCGCGAACATTCCGAGGATAGTCAACGTTTTCACTATTTAACATGTAGCATTCCTAAGCTACGCTATTATAACTAACACATATTAATAATTTATATTATGATTCTACTTGAGGCTCCATCCGTCCGTTCGTCCGTCCGTCCGTTCATCCGATCCGTCCATTCATGTGTCTGCACGTTACGCTTTTCATTATAAGCGGAAACTTCAACTTGAATGAATCTCTGATTTTTGCAGGAAGGAAGATCAACCATCGCTGTTTTCTTTCGGCTCGCTCCTGAAGAAATTTTCAGTCAGTTTCAAAGCAGAGACATGAAGTTCATTTTGCACGTTTTATACATACAGTACCGATTGTCATATCTTGTAATATTTAGTTTACTGGGGTCGCATAACAATCCAAGTATGGGAAAATTCGTAGCCAGAATACAGTGTACGAGCTGTTCTGAACTGCTTCATTTTAAAGCATTTTTGAAGTGAAATTGAACCGCGATGTTTAAAGAAATCACGTAAACTGACAGAAATAGTGCCTTCAGTGACATGAATCAATCACTGAAAAAAGTTGGCTGAGTGTTGTATTATGTGGGAAGGTTATTGCAATTAATGTGTAAAGAAGCCATGGGTCCCGCAATATGTGAAATGCTAAACAATGTTATCTTCAGAAGATGAGAAACAAAGGTTAGCGAAGACGTGTAAATGTAGAAGAAAAGCAATGAGAAATGTACCTCCGAAAAATGAAAATGCTATATTTGTTTTAATGCAGTCTTTGTCTATATCATCAAATACAGGGCGAAAATTTTCCTGGTAAAACATCTGCGAGGTGCTTTGGTGATATATGTAGTGTCTAATTTTCAGGATAAAAAGAAGTACCAACGTGATCACAAACATTATTAAAAACCAGACGTTTCGGATTATTAAAAATCCATCATCAGTGTTCTGAAAATGACAAAATTCGGATTATAAA
>LQNS02000304.1:12360210-12370255 GCA_001587735.2 Parhyale hawaiensis
GTATATTTTCAAACGTAGACCGGAGCTGAACGAGTGCTCATCGGCTGTGAAGCTCTCTATCATTTCATAGATAATTCATGTTTTTCAGCTGTTACCTTTGAGAAATTAATTCTTGTTGTTCTTAGCCCCCTGTTTATAATCCGAATTTTATCATTTTCAGAACACTGATGATGGATTTTTAATAATCCGAAACGTCTGGTTTTTAATAATGTTTGTGATCACGTTGATACTTCTTTTTATCCTGAAAATTAGATTCCCGGTGAATCGACCTATTTCTAGAATGTAGTGTCTAGATATGCTGTGTAGGGCAACTTAGGATTGACTTGCTACGACTTGACATACACGGACAACGTCACGCCCGCTGCGTACGAGTCGAAACACGGTAGCGCTTAACGTTCCTGGAACAGATGTATCTGTGAGCGTGATAACGGTTGAATCCTGGAACAGATATTTCTGTAAGCATGATAACGGTTAAATCTATTGAGGCACACCGATTCTAAATATGTGCAGTTGCGAATTGAAACTCAATAGAAATTCAAAGATAAAGTCTAAACAGAGGAAAGTGCACTCGCTGTAGCGAAATAGCAGCCGCGGCTTGGAGTTTAAGCAGTTTTTGAATACAATAATATTAGACAAATCAAAGCTGCATAGACAGCAGCATAATGGGAAGGATAGGGAGAAACGTCCCCATGCTTTGATGGGCTAGGGACTCTTCTGTGCATCTCGCTCCTAGACGAACGTCGCCTGGGGACCACAAATGCAGCTAGTGCCGTTCTTTGGTGTAAGTTTATGAAAGTATTGTTGACAAAAATGCCAATTATCGTTGTTTCCGTCAAATTAAGAAAAGAAATGAAGACTCGACAATGAGCATCTATAGACAGTAATGGGGACTAAATACATTAAATATACTTTAATACTAATACATCGCAAAAATACAATCAAATGCTAAACACTAATGAACCCTTCAAATGTATGTAATTACATATGTATTATAATGTATTTAAATACGTTGGTACTTGCTCCTCTGAGGCCATTTGGCTTATATCTGCCTCACGAACGAGCGAGTGCCTGTCGAGTTCCCAGGGGAGGGTGCAGTCAAAGTTAACTTTACCTTTACTTTATGAACTTTTTTTTACACCAGTAATCTAGCGGTAGTTCGGCCATATTTATAGTGATTGTGGATTGCTAACATAGAGAGTAGTTGAGCTGTCAGTTCATCTTGGCACCCTTTGGGCACATTCCATTGGGTCGTCCAAATCGATTAAGCCAAACCCGCTTGAAATGACTTGTCCGTAATACAGAAAGGATAAATGACTTGTCCGTAATACAAAAAGGATAAATGACTTGTCCGTAATACAGAAAGGATAAATGACTTGTCCGTAATACAGAAAGAATAAATGACTTGTCCGTAATACAGAAAGGATAAATGACCTGTCCGTAATACAGAAAGGATAAATGACTTGTCCGTAATACAGAAAGGATAAATGACTTGTCCGTAATACAGAAAGGATAAATGACTTGTCCGTAATAAAGGATAAATGACTTGTCCGTAATACAGAAAGGATATTTGCTTTGACTCTTTGAATCGTGTTGCAGGTGCTAGAAGGAGCTCTGTTATGTTGAACCAATTGAAATCTCTCTTTTTTCTTCTTTTTTGGAGCAAGACTGTTCATGGAAGTGTCGGCCGTAACTTCTCGAGAGTCAACATATTAAACTTGAATCCAGAAATCGAAGCCAGGGCACATGTCCGAAGATTGGGACAAGTCTTGCCTCTTAGCGCTAATTTCGCTGCCTAATCGACCGCGCCTTTAATCATTTTAGCAGAGAATTAGTTAGCTTGGAGACGTTGCAAAGTTCCTTGCACAGTTGAGTGAATTATAAGCACTTTTTCTAATTTTTCAACAACTCTAAAATTGTGTATTTCAATTCGTGAGGAGGTAAATGACTTTTTATTGACTTTATAACGCATTGAAATACAAAATTATAAGCACTGGCAAAAATATATTCATGTATTCCGCCCCTACCAGGTAGCAAAGAGCGTAACGGGAAGACTCACGAGAAATTAGCACCAAAAAGTGACGTCATCATCGACGAATCTATGGCTGAGCAGCCTATGAGTATTTTAACTAATTCAACCAGAAAAATCATCTTAAATTGCGAATTTTATTTCTTTAGCATGTAAATATATTTATAGAATATATGCTAAATTAGCAATAAGCAATTATCTATAGAAAGTGACACTACATGCTGGTGGAAACTTTCACGGCACTAGCGCCGAAATTTGGTCCCATTTGGCGACCTGATTTAACTTCTTTTAGTTGAAGCCTTATTTACACTTCATATTTATTTCATAGTGCACATCACAGAACATATTTATTCCTTACTTACAAATACAAGCACCTTTATAGCCATTGTGCACGCGAGAGAAACCACTCTAACAGTTAGCCTATTGCTGGAACTCTCTGTACTTGGCGACAACATTTTACGGTACTTTGCAGCTCAAGCAGCTGGCCAGTCATGAGCGGGAGACTGAATGAACTAAATCTAAAATATGCGGTGATATGTTTAAGAAAACAACATACGAAGGTCAGAGGTCCCACACTCGACTCGTCAATGTGATGTAAATTTGTTACCTGCGATCACGGCTAAGTTTCATTTCAGTCCTATTGAGTCCTCCCGTTGCACGCTTTGCTTCCTGGCCCCAACATAACTCAGTTTTTGAAGCCATGCAGTTAAAAGTACGAATTATGTATGTTAGACAGCATATATATGCTAAATTCCTTCACATACTGGACAAGTGTTCTTTAATCGAAACAAATTTGCATTGATTTTTGTCATTATGTTGCCAGCGATTATTTCTGAAAGAGTTGAGAACGAAATACCCCTCCTCAAGAACGTCGGCCTACAGGGAAGCAGTGTGGCTTGATATTGCTGTGGGAATTTTCTAATACTTCTAAGAACAGTCTTCGCTTTATCAGCATTATCATGAAAAAACAGGCTGTATTTGACTGCCTGGGAGCCTATATAATTGATGCTGTTTGCAACCTGTGGTTTGGGCTGTATACAGTTAGACACTGACCAAAAGTACTCTACAAATATATTCATTATTATGATTAAAACTTCACGCTCTGGCCGACACGGACAAGTAGCATAACTCAAATAAAGCAGTTTGCAACACCGGGAAGCTCGAAATGCTGCTAAACAAAATCCAACAAGAAGCCATTAACAGCTGACTTGAACGCCTGCAGACCAACAAGACCGAATGCCTTTGCCGGTTATGAATTCCAAACCACAACAGACCAGGGCAAGAAGCACCGACTGAATGGACGAGATATGCATCTAACACTCTCCAAGGTGAAAGAGTGCGCGTCAACCGTAGCACGTGTAATCCTCCTTGAGATCTTGAAGGCCGGGACAGAAGAATACAACCAATGTCTTTCATTGTTGTAAACCTCATAAAACAGAGTCCAGCATCCTCTCTAGAATGGACAGATTCACTCGATCATTTTCGCCGAACAGCCTGCTGGCTGAACTCACAGTCGGTCCAGCAGACGCAAGTGACTGAAGCTAAATTTAAGTTCAAACCGGTGAGCAGCCCTCCAGCATAGGCAGTAAGAAAGCATGAAAGCATCTGCGGACAATCTCACTATCACCAAACACAGAATTTACTTTATGCAGGAGCCCAATCTTACTGGAAGCACGTGACACCTGTCGCCTAATATGCGGCTCAAACGTAAGCTTCTTATCAAAGACAACACCGAGAATCTCCAAGTAGCTAGGCTTCTGAAGAAAAATGTTATCAGCATCTTCATCTACAGATGTAGATGTTGCTGTAAAGGAGTCCGAGACCGACTGACAATCATAGACTTGATCTTACTGGCATTTAGCTTTATACTCCAGGCCGAGGTTCAGGCATTAATGTGTGACAGATCCCTTTTCAGAGACTGAGCGACAGCATTATGCACGCAGGGGGTGGGGATCACTGCTATCGAAGTGGAATCGTTGGCATAATTGATCATTGTTTTCTCTAGCGAAGAGAGAATATTACTATAGTCTGACCAATTTATGAAGCGGTTTGGGCGTGGTCAAATTCTTCTACAGCGTTGCCAATTATTCCAGCATTTCTTATAGCCCTGCCCAGTACCTGTGTCTAGAGCTAAGCACTACCATTCAAGAGGATTGGACTCTCGGAAACTAATGAAGCGCAAATTATTGCGAAACGTTGTTGAGTATTAAATACCAATTTGCAAGGATAAATAAGGATGCAGCCTGGTGAATTTTAATGAGGTATACAGTTATGTTAGAAATGGAAAGTCTAAAGGGATTTAGAGGAAAAATGTTATCAAAAAGTATTCTATATAATCATGTGAGAACAGTTACAGAAAAATTGCTTCATTTGGGGCGGTAATGGTGGCTTATATTTTACAATCTAATATAAAAACCTTAAGTCTCCCTGGTAAGCATAAAAAAGCTGTTAGAAAAGCTAAGATAAGGAAGGGGCATGAAGTATGCCAAGAAAAAATGTGAATCCGATGCACGAAGGTGTTCCTGTACACAGGATCAACTCGCATGTTGGAATATCTGTTCTCTCATAGAAAGAGAGCACAGTTATTCGCAGTACTCTTAGATCAAAAGAATCCAAATTGGTTACTGTGGCAGATCTATTCCTAGCAGGAAATAAGAAAACTGGCTCTGCAGTTCCCTTTGCTTGCGAACAAATTCAATGAACTATTCTTATGCCGACTTTCCTTGCCTTTGCAGTTCAGCTGATGCTTCTGAAAGATATAATAAGAGGCCCTGATTCGCTTTTTCTTCTAAAAATAGGAATTAACGTTGTATATGAGCTTCTTTGCTTGACTGCGTAGAACACGTGAGCGAGCTGAAGAAGTTTCCATGACGCATTTTCAACTTAAAATAAGGTAACCCAAATGACCAATAGGAAGTTCGGTATATTTGGCATAGCAGCAAATGCTGCTATGCCAAGTTTCCGAAATATTGCTATACTTTATCATATTCAAGAAATTTATTGCTATTATTCAATTATTAATTACAACTGTTACTTCTAAAACAGTCCAAGATTACTCTATATTTATTGGAAAAGTAAAAAAATAAAAAGATCAACTTAATCAATGAACAAAATATTACTCGTGCGCAATCTCTTATGCTCCGCCTAAACTGCCTTCATAGACAGCAGCGGGCCAAGTACGCTACTCTGAGGGACGCCAGACTCTACTGTCAATGAGGCACCAAAAAACCGTTAACAGACACTCTGCGTTCACTTAGAAACAAAATCACGAATGATTGACAGAACCCTATCATCCACACCAAATGACTCCAACTTGTACAATAAACCCCTGTGGTTAACCCTGTCAAACGCCGCGTAAAGTCAACTGTATGTGGCGTGCCTCAAACCCACAGTCCAGCGCAGACTGCAAATGGTGAGACACCGACAACAGTAGTCACAACATCCCAAACCAGTTCTGTACGCAAACTGACCAGCAGACCAGTAGGCAGCAAACCCATAGCCTCAACAAAGCGTCCAAGCTTAGAAGCGACCAATTTCTCGAACACCTTCAACAAAATAGGCATCAGCGTACTAGGTCGGTAGTTGGCGACATGGGGCGACACTGGGAGTAATACACCAACAACGGGGAAAATTTTTTAACGGCATGAGGCGCCGGATTATGAAGATCACTCCAAGTTAAGGGGCGAGAATGCCAGCAAGCTGCTTATAAAGCAGAGGAAACATACCCACCGGGTCCACACCTCCTTAAGGATCAAGACCCTCAAGCAGCACCCTAACAGTGCCATTAGGGGAGCCAACTGACACAGTCATCAAGTCCGGAACATAAGTCATAACGAGGTCGAGACGATTTCCAGCAATTTACGTGGGCTCACGGGCTACCTGCACACAACTAGATAAGTTGCAAAAGTCCAACGCAGCCTCACCATGGCCATCAGTCGGTGACACAGAGCCCAACCACTCCGTGTGATGTGCAATAAAGTCCTACACAAAAGCACACGCTTCTTAGGATCAGTGTTTTGGATCGAGGCCATCGCCGTTAGCAAACAATCATACAGAGAATCATCAGCGGTAGGGCTCCGATATAAGGAGAATAAATAAAAGTTGTTCAGACGGTCTCACACCCTCACAACTATGAACTCATGACAAGTGCTCTGGTGCACTGACTGCCGGTAAGCGCAGAAACCATGCCGCGAAATCCAGGCCTCGATCCCACCAGTCTGCGAAAAGGGGGCTGGAAACCCGCCTAGGCAAGCTCCAACAGCAAAGTATTTGAGTGGCCTTCGCAATCACCCTACTTCAACCCAACTGAAAGTATGTAGTTGACAGACACCATTTGGATAGCCGGGCTAAAGAATGTCTTCCTGGTAATATACATGAACAGGCGGCCTACCATAAATGAAAATGGAAGGATATATCCGTCAAGTACTGTCGTAAGATAAAAGACGCCTATTGCATAATGGGGGCACCGTTCATACCTGAGTGAGTATTTCAAGCTTCCGGTTTGTACGAAAACGATCTCGTAGAGGAAATGGCAAGTGTCATAGTCTTGTCCTTCAGTATGTCGATAGAAACGGGGAACCCATGCACGAGGGTGTATCCTTACATGATCAACGCGCATGGGAACAGCAAATCGAGAAAGAAGTGGCAGAACAGAGGAAAGTAAGATCAGCAGAAGTATACAACCAGAAGAAAGCAAAGTGGGTACGAAAGATAGACGTCCAGAAGGCCTAGCTAATGGTTAAGGTAACCTACAGTGTTTTCCCGGGGACGCTGTTCCCCAAAAATAAAATGGGTGAACCTAGCTAACGTAAGCCTACATATTGCTCATCCTCTGCTCCCTGAGGTGAGTTTTCGTGGTAAATTGACTGCATCTGCTCCCCACATATTCCCATGCAATATACGGACAGATTGACTTCGTTCATTGGTACTTAGGTAAAAGACCGCAGAACATTAAGATTTTATCATTTGAAGCTACTGTATGTCCGAGTATAACGAGACTTTAGACTGGTACAATCACGCTTGAGCATTTACTCTACGTGCTGTTCTACAGCTATGCAATGCGGCGCATTGTGGGGCACTTATGCCTTGCCACGACTACTTAAAATTTTCTAAAGTTGAAGCAACTATATATAGCTAGTATACCGATGGTTTGCAGAGATGCTGGTGCATGAAATGGCGTTACTACTTACAAATTTATTCTAACTGAATTTTTTACGTCAGCAAGTCCTTCTATCGTTCTACCTGACAGGCTAACAGCTAATCCCATTGTCATAAGGATACAAGTTCACGTAAAATTTAATAGAGTATCCTTCATAATGTCATAAAAACAGAGAGCTAATTTTGGGGGACAACTTTAAATTTACCGCTTGAATTTTCATACATTTCTATAGGAATTAGCTTCAGCAGCCCTTTCCTGTCTTGATATTTAACATATACACTACTATCATTTTTCGACTTGAAACGTTTATTAAGAAGCTACTAGTTGTTGTAAATTTATGTATTTCCTTTATGCTTTCCACAAAATGTTTAATGTCACTTTGTTGTCTCATGTGCTGCGAAAACATAGGCTACGCGGTAAAACAATGCATCCGGTAGACTCTAGATGAATCTTTTAACATGCCATCAAGAAATAACTTAAAGAATTTAGTTTACCTTGATATAGGCGGTGAATAGTCTGTGATAAGTAAAGAGCGTTTAATCAAGTGAGAAAACAAAAGTGATAGAGACTACGGTGATCAAGGGCGGTTTGGTCTCCAGAGGACGTCGGAGCGAGCCAGCAAACAAAGGGAGCGGAGTCGGCGATACACGTGGGGTAACCATTTGCGTAATGAAACCATGCATGCTCCAATCTCTGGTTCTTAAGACATAACAAGGCTCACCTGTTCCTCCTGCGCGGGTAAACACCAATCCGTATTCTGAACCCTCCTATCATTTTCTCTGAGTACGATCGAAAACCAAATTCCTGTGAGCAGCAAATGTCCAAGTGTTAATAATTATTCCTTATATTATGAAAAAGAGATTTTACATAGATTTCTTTACGAAAAAAAGTTATTTAGATAGATATTGTCAGTACGACGACGGAGTATACTCAAGGCTGCAAATAGAATAGTTTTAGTCAGCAAACTATAAAGACAAGGTTATCCTACTTAATCTACGATACACATGGATAAAATATATACGAGTCTTTTGCATAAACTATTCAATATTTTCATAACAATGACCATAGACTACACTCAACGGCCTACTTCTATATCAAATAGATCCTACAGCTGACAATGTGACACAAGATACAAACTGTTCATTGAGTCAAAACAAAGCATTTATTACAAAAAAATAGTCATCTGCAGTGGCGGCTCGTGCCCTGTTTTAGGTGTCGCCTGCCATATTATTATTACTATTTTTTTAAGCCATTAGGTGGAAAATCTACTTTCTATCCTAAATTCAACTCTTGAATGTGTTAAGACTTGAATTCAACGTAGAAATAGCTTTTCCATTTCTAGGCTTAAAAAAATATACGGGTCCCACGTAAAATAGGGCACGAGCCGCTACTGCTCAATTGCATAGGCGTCCGATAAAAGGCACAAGTAATTTTATTCAATTGTAATTGTAGTCAAATTGGCATCCAGATATTCAAAAGATTGACGCCCTCAGTTGACATGTACTTAAGGGTTCATCTATCTTGTTGACATATATATATCCCCTGCATCACCACGAGCAGTTTGCTCTCGTTTGAGGTGTCTGTGTTAATTATCACCCGCGAACGAAGTGAGAGGAGATAATATTTTCGTTGAAAATTTGAGTATATATATACTCCGATATGGACTATTATATGGCCAACAATTTTTCTATGCGGACCATTAGATGGCTGGCGTCTCTTTATAAGTATCATGAATCTGGTACGTCTATCTTTAAGGGCAGTTCAAATAGCCAGAAAATAATCCTGAAACTATTTAAACACCGTAGACTTTTTCCAATTTAGTCTCATTTGAAGGAAAATAAATCTAAGTTTGAACGCACGCCCACTTCTCTATAGTAAATCGTGTTTTTGATGCCGCCACCAAGCACCAGCACCCTAGTACAGCAGCCTTTCCCAAAGAACTTTCGAGGTTAGGCCGAGAACCTTGCAGGTTAGGTAAGCAGGTCTGGTTCTGCTAGTGTTTTAATGTGTTTTGAAATGTTTTAAGCCCGTATATATCGTAGGATATTAGCAGAACCAGCCCTTGCCTTTACCTAACCTACAAGGTTCTCGGCCTAACCTCGAGAGATCATTGTTGGTTAGCTAATCGTTGCTTAGCGTCAATCTTTGATTGGCCTTATTTAGCGTCGTCATTATAGCGTTTATAGCAAGATTAATGCTATTTTAAAAAGGGATGTACCTCTATTAGGTCACTTCGACATACATATATATTTGTATATATGTAAATAAAATTGTCTGTCCACCCAAAAAGTGTTCGAAGGAGTCGAACAATGGTCATAATTTTTTGTAGGGAGTTTGCTGGGTTGACCTAGATGTGGCCCTAGCTGGATATAAAAAATGATGGCGTTGAATTTTCCTCCACTGAGGTGAATTTGCCTCCACCGCGGCAGATCGTCTTACGCAACGAAAGGTTCTATTTTTTTCCATGCTATTATTAAGAGATCTCAATGGGGGGGGGGCGCTCTGCCTTAACCTAATTGGACACAGCATCTATATGAAAAACTAGGAGTAAATGGCCATCAAAAATGACGACGTTGAATTTACCCCCCCTTCAGAGAGTGCTGGCTCTTACATTGGGCCAACGAAGTAACGAATGACTGCCAGCACCTCACAATATCAAGTTCTTTCTTAACGTTCAAATCAATACTGCTGTCAATCAACTAGAAATATCTGCGATTACTTGACACACGCAACCTCGGACACACGCTACCTCGGACACACGCTACCTCGGACACACGCTACCTCGGACACACGCTACCTCGGACACACGCTACCTCGGACACACGCTACCTCGGACACGCGGTACCTCGGACACACGCTAC
>LQNS02000304.1:12372455-12389541 GCA_001587735.2 Parhyale hawaiensis
GATCGGAGTCGACGATACATGTGGAGTAAACAAACAAAGGGAGCGGAGTCGGCGATACACGTGGAGTAAATAAACAAAAGGAGCGGAGTCGGCGATACACGTGGAGTAAAGAAACAAAGGGAGCGGAGTCGGCGATACACGTGGAGTAAACAAACAAAGGGAGCGGAGTCGGCGATACACGTGGAGTAAATAAACAAAGGGAGCGGAGTCGGCGATACACGTGAGGTAACATTTTGCGTAATGAAACCATGCTCCCATATCTGGTTCTTAAGACATAACACGGCTCACCTGTTCCTCCTGCGCGGGTAAACACCAATCCGTATTCTGAAGCCTCCTATCATTTTCTCTGAGTACGATCGAAAACCCAATTCCTGTAAGCAGCAAATGTCCAAGTGTTAATAATTATTCCTTATCTTCTGAAAAAGAGATTTTACATAGATTTAACGAAAAAAAAAACGTTATATAGATAGAAATTATCAGTACGACGACGGAGTATACTCAAGGCTGCCAATAGAATAGTTTTAGTCAGCAAACTATAAAAACAAGGTTATCCTACTTAATCTACGATACACATGGGTAAATATATACGAGTCTTTTGCATAAACTATTCAATATTTTCATAACAATGACCATAGACTACACTCAACGGCCTACTTCTATATCAAATAGATCCTACGGCTGATAATGTGAAACAAGATACAAACTGTTCATTGAGTCAAAACAAAGCATTTACTACAAAAGAAATAGTCATCTGCAGTGGCGGCTCGTGCCCTGTTTCAGGTGGGGCCTGCCATATTATTATTACTATTTTTTAAGAACATTATATATATATATAAACGCTACCTCGGACACACGCTACCTCGGACACACGCTACCTCGGACACACGCTACCTCGGACACACGATACCTCGTTCAACGGTTTTTTATCTTTTTATCTGACTGCACTCCACGTCACGGGAAGTAGAGGTGATCCTTACTCTATGGAGCCGATTAATTCTACTGAAAATGGAGCACTGTTCCCACTTTTGGATGCCGACTACGAGAAAAAACCTAGAACAATTTCACTGCCAAAATTCGGGGCATGCAGGAGTACGATACATCGCAGATGCTAACACTTAGCAATCATACATGTTTATAAAATTCTAGAACGCATCACTGTGAATGTGAATGAACGGATTGTCGTCGGACACTCAGAGCGAACTGGAAGGACTTGTGAAGTCATGAATTGCAAATAACCTCCTTTTGCCTGAACCATATTGTTGATGTCGAAAGCAAATGTTATTTTTTTCCTGAAACATGTCCTAAGTATAAAGTTAGAAATTAATTTACGCAATTCTATGTCAGATATTTCATATATAGAAATGGCACATACACTGCAAGACTATTTACACAATAGGAACAGAAATATAGCTAAGTACAGGCCGTTACTGTAACAAGTATCGGTATCATCTGGACAATAAAGTATTCGAAAAGGAGTATCGCCCTGGGTTACTTTTTATATAGTAAAGAGTAAGTGTTCCGGCCATCCATATTGTGAATCGGCGTCCAACTCGGCCCGTGGAAAGCTTAGTGGGAAACATTTAAACGCCTCAGAAGAATTCCTAGGAAACATCGCCCAAAGTGGAGTTCATACAGAGTATCCCGTTAATGAGAAGATGAGACACTACAGTCAATAACTTTACAGTGTAGGGAAAGCAGTAATTACATGAACATCGACCTGGAAAATGAAGAGGAAACCTCATAGAGGTGATTCTGATGGGGCAATAATAAATGAATCCATATGAGAACTAAAAAAAAAAAAGTTCAGCCTAACGTAACAATGTAATGCATTCGCATTACTGCCACAGGGCATGACAAATGAAAAGAATGGTTTCCATTGCGCTGGTGAGATAACCGATTGCCAGATGAAATAACCGATTGCCAGATGAAATAACCGATTGCCAGATGAGACTTTCTACTTCCTGCTTAACGTTATACCTACTCTTATTTTGGTAAGATATTGGACAGTGCAATAAGGACAAGGTGCTTACACTGCAAAATTGAATTGCAGATGTGCATTATGGCCAAAAAGGAAGCACCAAAAAGTTGGAGCACTTGCCGATATCAGGGAGGCGTTTGCACTTTTGGAAATTTACAAAACTTTATTAAGTAAAAACTTTAGTCTGCCTGGATTCACAGAGCATCCAGACAGAATACACTTAGAACGAAAATAATAGCTTTAGCACAAAATTCACCATATCTCATTTTTGCGAGATTAAATTTTCATGAAACTTTCAGGGAAATTGGGTTTACATTTTGCTGTGTCTCCTGATTGACAACCCGTTTCATTTTTCTCTATTTGATAGGAACGACAATAATAGCTTCTTGTATATTCTGCTAAAATGGGACGTGGTAAAGTTCTAACAAACGACGAGAAATAAATTATCATCAAAGAAACTGCTAAAGGCACCTCTCTTGATGTTATTGCCTGAAAAATGGGACGCCATATTGAAACAGTGACAAGATTCTTGAAGGACCCTTCAACAGGAAAAAACGATCAGATACTACTGGGCATTCAAGGACTGTTAGTGATAGAGACAAGAGAAATGTAGTTCGTCAGCTACGTAAAAGACACGGGCATACAAGTAAATAAATTTTTACCGCTGCTGGGTTTCCTGAAGTGCCTAAAACCACAAGAAATGACATCCTTCACTCCACTGCTTCTGTCAAATCCCCTATGAAATTGCCTCCTCTGACCCCAAGACATGAAATTTTGAGGATGGAATGGGCAGAGAAATACATGAAGATCAACGTGAATCATGTTCTTTTCACTGACGAAACCCGGGTAACCCTTGATGGACCTGATGGGTGGAGTAAGGGTTGGGTGCTACCTGGAGGCGAGTGTCATCAACGCGTAAAACGTCAACTACAGAGAGGTGTGTTATGATTTAGACTGGTATCATAGGGGATCGACTTGTAGGTCTGGTTAGATTACCTGATGTCGTGAAAATTACATCTGTGTCATATTGTGACATGTTAAAGGACGCCTTGGTCCCCTCGCTGGATGACATACCAATTTCGTTGCTTCGAGACTTGATTTTCATGCTTGATAATGCGCCTTCTCACTCTGCCCGTACTACCACAGCATTTCTTGACTCTTTTGGGGTTCCATGAAGAGAAACTGATGGCTTGGTAACCGTATTCACCTGATCTAAACCCAATTGAAAACTTCTGGGCCCTTCTGGAAAGGGAAATTTACGCAGATGGAAGGCAGTACAACTCAAAACCTGTCTTGTGGGATGCTGTTGCTGCAGCACCGAAGGCAGTTCCACCTTCGCCGATAAAGAAACCAACTGGCTGCATGAATTCAAGGATTTGAAGTTATTAAACGTCATGGGGATTATGTTGGTAAATAAGACTTTTTTCGGTAATTGTAAATTTTGATAAATGATTTCTTGTTTAATACATATTTTTCTCATTTGTGTTGTTCATTATTGCTTCTTTGGTGATATAAAACTGTGAATATTTCATTCTTTTAGTCAAAAAGCTAGTGCCGCCGCTCAGTGAAATTAGTAAAATTGACAAAAAAACATATTTTTTTTAGAACCAGCACGATTAGTCATTTAAAAATTTACAGACACTATAAGCATCATTAGTTTAACTTTCTGTTAAATTTTCACCGAAATTTATGGCCAAATAGGCGAGATGTGGTCAATTCTGAGATAAAGCTAATGTTTCCGTTTTAAGTGTAGAACCTCATCATGACGCTGCACCATCGCAACGGACTACTCGACAGGACACACACACACATGCGCCCTCTTGACAGAACCAACGCTGTTCCCAATACTACCAACTTACGCTTCAGCCAACTGTAGGATACTTAAATAACTCTCCTCAAGACACCGACTTACAAACGAAGCAATGGTGGCAGATCTAGGACTCTAATTGCTACACTACCGCGGTGAAAGCGACTAGTTAGTTCAACCAAGCAATTCTTCCTGCCTTTTCTCTGAAACTTGAACTCAAACGATTCTCCCAACATACTAGAATAAAAAGTTTGCTGCATTTAAATCGAGCTCGAGCTTGAAAATAAAAAAATGCGGCCACACAGGTAAATAAATATGTGGAATATGCAGAGTACTTCCATTTGTCTCGCGAGTAGCATTAACTCAACTCCTCGTGTAAAGAAATTCCACACATAGTGCAAGTTGCTGGTGATGACGCTGAACGGCAAAGCAACCATAAACAATTTCAAGTCTCAGAACGTTTGGAATGAATATCGGAGAACTATTACTTTTCGTACGGAATGGAATTAAGCGGTAATTTTGATAATGATACATAGATAATTGGGAGAGTTACGATTAGCAATGAATTTGAAGAACGCGTATTAGCATAGCGATCACTTAACCCTATCAGATCGGATGTCTTTTATGGCCGATGTTTTTTGAAGAGTGCTATTCAAACAATGAGGAATCCAAGTTTAGCTTATCGGGTTAAAAATAATTGTAAGATTTGTAGCTGAACCTCAGTGGCACGGCCACTGGTGAGGGACTTAATGTCCTAGGCTTTCTCTTAAGCCCGCTGCACACCACACAAGAGTCGCAACGCGAAAATGTTTCATGTTTTCGGTACAAAACTTTTGTGACCGTGACTACAGTTTAAAGTGTTTAATATTACTTTAAAATACGTATCGTTAAGGGTTCAAACTTATTCAAAATTAAGAGAAATGATCGAAACTGGGCTTAGGGCAACTGTAGCGCGTAAAAACTGCCTGGACTTCTCTAATTCTGAGCAATGTTTCGGACCCTAATTAATTGACAAGCAAAGCCGTGCCCGCGGTCACATAAACGGAAGGGTAGGGAGAAACGCTCCCTTGCTCTGACTCTTGTGGGCAGCTCGCTTTATTTTCCCCGAACAATGTTTTTTTTTTGCTTTTATATAAGAATAAATCGCGCGAAAGAAGAGTGAAGCCTAAACCGCGCAGCGCGACAGCCAGCCGAACAATACAACGTCGACATTTTTCGACCTCCAACTTTACGATAGAATCCAGTTCAAGCTCAGCGTCTCGCGTGTAAAAATCAGACCAACTTACGGGGCAAAACCTGTATTACAAGCAAGATGAGACGTCTAAGAAAGCGTAATTGCACTTATAAAAACATATCAAGAGCCGTGGTACAAAGAATACTAAGGAGTGAAGTAAATATAGCACAAAGAGACGTCAAGGCTAAGCAACTACAGCTCTTCGTACTGTATGAGAACCTGTTTGGCTAGCGTGGCGTTCAGATCTAATCACCGAGATTTTTTCCCCTTCATTGCGTGGTGGGGATCTTGAAAAAACATCGATACTTATTTTGAGGTTAAAATACTTAGGACGTAAGGTATAAAACGGATTCATAATATATCACAGCAACGTTTCGACATCACAGATATCATTCTCAGGCGGTAAAGTTTGAAGTGTACAAAGAGAAATTGAGAACACATCTATTTTACTATTGGATTAAATATCGATGTGTTTTTAAGGGCCCTAACACGCAATGAACTGGAGTGGTTGAGACGTGTCAGAAGTGTGTTTATCACCCGCGAACCAAGCGAAGAAGCAGGAGCTGAACCAATATTACACTCTTTTTCAGGCTGTCAGGTTGATTGACCGAGATGTGAAAAATGCCAAGGAACTCGAGTACGCTAGAAATAAAAAATTGCGCTGAATTTGTAACTCCTGACTCAGCATTTATAGTTAAGTCCCTCTCCCCCCTCCCCTTACCGCGAGTGATGATCTTACGTCACGAGGAGTTCTAGTTATTATTATGTTGAATAATTTGATTCTCGGTTTCTACTACATAGGTGACTTTACACACTAATAGAGAAGGGAATGTATAGAAACGCGGAACCCATGCATGAGAGTGTTCGAAGGAAGGATCAACGCGCATGGGAACAGCAAGTGGGGAAAAAGAGGATGGACAGAGGAAAGTGGTAGTATAAAATCGGATGAAAACAAAAAGTGACAGCAAGGAATACATCTTGAGTGAGGTCCTACAGGGTCCCCTGATGTGTTGCCCCCTCTTTTTTCCCTTGCAGAAGTTTTGGATAAATAAGCCCATTTTCGGTCTTATGTATTTAGCTCGTTGGGAATGGTAGGTATAATACACACTCCTGATCATAAGTGTACAGGTGGAAAACCTGAAAAATATACATTGCTGGATAGGTACACTTTAAAATTTTCCAGCGAATATTTACTCACTGCCAAAGATAATGAAAACAACTTCCTTATAACCAATTTGATTACAATACAACATTTTAAGTAATTAAGGCGCTTACCACCTGATCAAAAATTTACGACAAGTAAAAAAAAAACTCTTTACAAAAATGTTAATGCTAACAAAATGTAATGAGTCATGTCTTCATTCTCGTTGATAACCAAAAGAATTTCTTTGCGGCATGCTTGAGATGAAGGATTCGAAGAAGGTTTGAGGAATATGACCGTTCTCCAAGCGAGAAGATAGCATCACATGCATAATTTACTGTCTGAAATTGTCCCTCTTACCATCCATCATCAAACGCTTTTTCTATTGAATTCATATCTAGAAAACAGGCCGGATGACAGAAGAGAAGAACATGAGTTTTTTGAAAGAAAATCTTGGATATTCAGGCATTATGGATCGCAGCATTATCCCATCTATCACCACAGACGAGCAGCTTTCGTGAATGCACTTTGCAGCGTGTAAAGATTACCAGCCGCTGCGTGACGTTCTTGTACGACACGAGTCCCAGTGCGCTTCTGGAGGAAATGACACTCCCCACCATGGTGGAATCGCCGCCACTGTTTCGCGAAGGACTCCTCCAGGGGTCAAGCTTTGTCGTGCCAGTAACGGTGGAAGACTGAAAAAATACCCTACGAAGAAAAGGGGTCAGAACGGAAAAAGTTCCTTTAAAAGTGCATTTTAAGGGCATCTGAAATAGACCTTTTTTTTAATTCATGTATTTTTTGATAAGAATACGAATCCGAAGTCAGTTTGTGGCGGTCGGACCTAGTTTCTGAGATATTTGACTTTGTAGTTCCCATTGTTTTCCTATGGGGAAAAATACCCGGCGATGGCAGAGTGTAGTGGAAAAGCTTTTAAATAGGTT
The DNA here is from genome assembly GCA_001587735.2 of Parhyale hawaiensis. NCBI lineage: Eukaryota > Metazoa > Arthropoda > Malacostraca > Amphipoda > Hyalidae > Parhyale > Parhyale hawaiensis. Next base: position 12,379,560 of record LQNS02000304.1, read on the forward strand.
TTTAGTGTTGTACAGGTATTTATCTTAGGTTAGGTAAGTTAAGGTAAGGTTAGGTTAGGTTAGATAAGGTTAGGTTAGGTTAGGTAAGGTTAGGTAAGGTTAGGTTAGGGATTTTGGATGGGGCCTAACCTAACCAAACCTAACCTAACCTTACCTAACTTTACCTAACCTTACCTAACCTAACTCAAAACCTATTTAAAAGCTGTTCCACTACACTCTGCCATCGCCGGGTATTTTTCCCCATAGGAAAACAATGAGAACTTCAAAGTCAAATATCTCAAAAACTAGGCCCGACCGCAACAAACGGACTTCGGATTCGTATTCTACATCAAAAAATACATCAATTAAAAAATGGTCTTTTTTTAGATGCCCTTAAAATGCACTTTTACCAAAGTCCCTGAGGACAGAAGCCGCTCGGAAAAGAGCCCAGGTAGGAAAATGTCTCGTTTGTCTTTTGAAGCATAGTTAAGAACTAAAGTCAACTCTTGAAGTATAGTTAAGAACTCAAGAACTCAGTAAACTCATTTATTTTGATATAGAGTATATGTGTTGAAGTAAACTAAATTAAATTGTACTGACCTAAGCTTTACCTAGCATTTGTACCTATGCCTAAACGTAGGTAGGAAAGGCCACTAAATTTGGTTAGGAGAGTCGAAGCTAAGCTAGTAGTTTAGATAATAAGTAACGTTACTTAAGGTTGCGCTAGAATAGGTTAGGTGTGCACAAGTGTGGTTAGAATAAATTAAGTCAGATCAATGTAAGTTAAGCAAGGTTAATGGGTGAAGTAATAGGTAAAACTAGAACAGGTTAGGTTAGATCAGGATAATTTGGGTTAAAATATGTCAGGTTAGAACGGGTTAGGTTATGCTCAGTTACGTTACAAAAGGTTAGATAACAGTAGGTAGGCTGCTCTCGACTAGATCATAAGACAGATTAAATTGGCTAGGTTACGTTGGCTTAAAAGAGACTCGACTAGGGTAAGCTTGGTTAGGTTTGATTCGGAGTGGTTACAATAAGCTAGTTTACGGCAGGTACGCTGACTGCGGTTTAATATAATTTACTTTATTGAAGCCGCGCGCAGACGAGTGTCGTCTCTGATTTCTCAGGAACAATATTGTGGATAGATCCGGTTAGCCGCGAAATGTTAATGCACATGCAGCAGCGACAGGGGCTTGTTATGGAAATGTTTTACGGTAAAATAATCACAAGTTGCGTACAAACAGAAATGATATATATAAGCATAACTTAACCAGTTTTATTATTTGCTTACACTCCTGTTTTTTATTCACTGTACATAGCGCTCAGTGACTGAATATTTTAAACGATCTTGTGGCTTGTAATCAAAACTTTAACGCTACGTTTTCTGCTGGCTATCATAATTATTGTAACCTGAAGACAAATTCGTTTTATAATTTAGATATTGCAGTTGCCACCATTTAAACCTAATTTTCAAGAAAAACTGTGGCGTTCGGTTCTAAGCTGAACGCAGCCTTCGGGCCAAGTCCGGTACAGACTTTGTTGTAGGTGAAACGCCTCTCTCGGCAAATTTTGCTTCCCGTCTGCATTGAGCTTAAGATGTGCTTCAAAATAAATAAATTGAGGTGATAGGCGTTTTTTTTTTCTACCGAGACGTTTGTCCTATTTTTTTACGGACGTTTTTACTATATCCGACGTCAGGACCGTTTATGTATTTTAAATTTTTTCTTATCAGAAAATAAAACTGTCCCATTTTCAACGTTCCATGCTTGGTGCTTCCTGATAAACTCTACACGGGCTGCTATGTATCGTTGAAGCATAACTGAAGCTCTTGTAGACACCGTTTAAAATTCAAACCATTTAGCCTGAGGTGTCTTCCAAATGGTTATTGTACTGCAATCAGCAACTGTCAGTGCCCTAATCTGTCTCGAAGATAGTTTCCTAATCTGGTAGACAATCCTACATATTCTCTTATTGAATGCGGGTAAATTTTAGTTTCTACCACTAGATTTCGCCTACCATCATTGGCAGGGTCATTCAATAAATTACTATGACTACGTTAACTGATTTTCGTGATAATCAGGACGTAGAGAAAGAAACGCGAACGTTCCATGGGAGTTGGCAGTCCATTTATTTGGACATTGTTCTGAAGAGGTCCAATGCCAGCTGTTCTGGACTTATTGTAATCTCCTGAACAGTAACTCACTTTGGTGCAACTTTAGAAAGAAATCCATGGAGCACTTGCTTGTTGCTGGTAACGACATACTCGAGAGTTTACTGAATGTGCCAAGGTCCACGAGTGCGAGTCCAACATTTGCTCAAAAGTAGGTTGATCGTCTCAAAATCAAAACCAGGACATGAACTTTGTGCCTAAAAATCAGGACTGAAAACTCCAACAATTCGGTAATAAAAGTCATCAGTAATGGTCTTAGTTAGAAAAGATCTGCTGTGTAACTACGATCAATGGCAGCGCATACTAATGCCAGACGGAGGCCAAGCAATAAGGCGTAAAGAGGTCTAGATTGTAGAACCACTGCGACATGCCCTTTATTTGTTTGCAACTTAAAAAATGAGTTACACTCTGTTGTGTACCATGTACCGTTCCAATGAGTTTCTTGTATTGTTTCTATGAGTACTTAATATAATTTATTAATATTATTACTAATCTACATTTTCTCTGAAATTTGTCGAACACAACTGATTACTATATTTACTTCAGCCAAGGATGTTACGGTTTTATCGGAGTTTTTTTTTTTTTTTTGTCTGACAGTCTTTCACAAGATAACCAAAAAAGTTATGGACGGATCTCCATAAAATTCACACAGAGATGGTTAGTCATGTTAGGAAGAACAGATGATTAACTTCAAGTAAAAATTCGTTTACCGTTTGTTTGTCAGCCTGTTTTTCCCAAAAAACTAAAGAACAGATCTTCATGAAATTTGCAGGACTTGTTAGCATGTTACGAGATAATCCTGGCTCTGGGTGAGTGTCTGTACATTTCCCTTTTACATCTATACCATGTATTTTCCTAGTCCATATGATGAGGACATTAAGGCCGGGGGTCAACCCAAATTTTTCAAAACTCTTTAATTTGCAGCCCGATTGTTTGAAGTTGGGGCAGTAGATATAATTTTGAAAAAGAAACACATTTTGCTCATATAAGTTTTTTATTTAGGCCTTAGTTTCTCAGATATTGGGAAATACACACATATATATATGATTTTTTTGGAAATTTCAAAATAATAGATATGAAAGAGTTTTCATGCTAGGAATAAAACAATAGCAGTTTTGGAATCTTTAAAGCATTCCTAACAAAACAAAGGAGTGGGATTTTCCATTTCCTATTTCGTTTTCTTTTGATACGTGATTTTTATCACTAACTGAAATATAGTGAAAAAAAGCAAAATTTTTGGTTCTGAGCTGTGACATTTGAGGGCCAAGAGAGGGAGTCGCACACTCCCTTTTCAAGGCTTCCAAGTTTGTAAAAAAGCGTCTGCATTGTTAACAAGAAGAAAAAGAGTCAGAGCCGATAAAAGCTAGACGTTTTGGGCTCCGTCAGAGTCCACATCCTGGGCAAAATATGAATGTAATCCAGCATAATAATGTGGGTTAGTATAATTAACAAGGGATAACTATAGTCTGACCATTTTATGAAGGCGGTTCGGTCGTGCTCAATTTCCTCTACAGCGGGCCGATCCTATGAAAATTTTTGAGAGTCTCTACATGCAGTTAGTGGGCGTGTCTAAGATATGGGCCGAACAAAATCTCAGATATACTCATAGAATTGGCAACGCTATAGAGGAATTTGACCACGACCGAACCGCCTTCATAAAATGGTCAGATTATGGATTACTCTGAGAGCACATACCTCCGGCAAGCAGGGCAACAGTAACGAAAAATCTAAAATAGTTCTGAAACTAAAGACGCCTTGGATTGGGTCGTAAAAGCCAAGCACACTTTTCTTAACTAGTCCGAAACTGCAGACAGGTGCCTGGCTTCGACCCGTTTATTCACGTTTCAGGTATTAACTCAAAATTGGTCTCCTGTGAGACTTCAACGAACTCAATCATACTTTGTAAAATGGCAATTTCAATAGGTTCAACTTAATGCAGTTGTTGCTAAGAATTGCAACGCGATTCAATGTGACAAGGCTAAAGTTCCTGTCTGCAGGTCCGGACAAGGTAAGTAAAGTGTGCTTGGCCTTGACGACCCAATCGGAGGTGTTCTAAGGATTTCGTTGTATCAGCACCAAAACTTTACCCTATGTCCTTTTACGACAGTCATAACAGTTTCCGGAATTTTTTTGAAGATCCGTCCATAACTTTTTGAGTGATGCTGCTAACAAAAATTCTGACAAACACCAGTCAAACACACGGAAAGACCAACAGATCATCACCAAGATTTAATCTCTTTCTTTCAACACTACTAGCAATTCCTGTAAATTTCAAAAAGATCCATTCATAACTTTTTGAGTTATTGTGCTAACATGCGCAAAGTCAAACACAGCTACAAACAAACAAACAAACAAACAAACAGATCAACACAATAATTTCATTATTTTCTACTCTTCGTGATATACGTAACAACTAATGCAAATTTATAACTTTTTGAGTTATGGTACTAAGAAAATGTGATCAGTCAAACAAATGACCGAATATTCACCAAAAGTTAATCAACTGTTCCTCTAAACATACCTATAACAATCCCTGTAAATTTCGTGAAAATCTGTCCACAGCTTTTTAGTTATCTAGGTGACAGACTAACAGTGTAACAAACAGAACTAGAGCACTCGGAGAGCGCATATCTCCGCCAAGTAAGGTACAGTAACGAAAAAATTAAATTAGTTTTGAAACATTGATTTTTCTTGTATCAACACCAATATCTAATCATTCGTGCCTTTCAGCAGTATTAAGAGCTTCTGTAATTTTCTTGACGATCCATTCATAACTTTTTGAGTTATGCTGCTAGCGACCATTCTGACAAACATATTAGTCAAAGACAAACGGACTATACGACCATCACCAAAATTTAATCAATTATGTCTCTAAACATTATCAACAATTCCTTGTAGATTTCATGAAGATCTATTAATAGCTTTTTGAGTTATAATAAAATATAAAAAACAGCGACAAACGAACAAACAGCTCATATAATTAAAATTTGGTGGTTTACTTTGCGTAATATATCTAACAACTCATTCAAATTTCATAAAAAATTCGTTTATAACTTTTTGAATTATGGCATTAAGAAAAATGAGGCAGACAATCAAACACACAAACAGATGAACGGATTTTCATTAAAAGTTATTCATCTGTTCCTCATGACATATTTAAAAATCCCTGTAAATTTGATCAAAATCCGTCTAAAATTTTTTTAGTTATCTTCGTGACAGACAGAGAAACAGACAAACTCGACGAAAACATAACATCCTTGGCGGAGGTAATTATTCATGAAGCTTAATGTAGATTGGCCAAGCTAAAACAGAACTGCATTAAGAATACTAGTTAAATGTTCAGAGCAATTCTAAAAGTATCAAGTACTGCTAGTAAAAGTCAAAGTCTAAGCCAAGCTATCCACGATACTAAACTTATAGGAAAGTATATCCAAGGGACACGTGGAAAGTCGAGCCCCACGAGTTACCGCTGATGGAATAAAGGACAAGCTTAGATATGTGCAAAAAAAAACTGCTGCGCTACTCACCCAGATTTTGGAGCAAGCATGCCTTCCGTCAAAAGTTATGACTACTAACTGCTTTACTGTTCGTACCGGTACATAATAGCCCCCGCTACAGGCTATCGCTTTAGCGAATACAAAATTTTTCGTATAAAACCAGAAACAGGTCTGCCTGCAGGAGCCTGCTAGATGCCATGTTGCATTGAGGTCGTGGCTGTCAATCATCTCTTACAATTTTATCGAGCTATGAACATTGAACCTCCTCAAAGTTGTGGAGTCGGGTGGCTGAAGCCAGATACTTGAGGCCAGTTGCAATCAGACTTTTGGTGTCACCCATGTTACCTCGGCCTCCATTGCAACACAGGTTGGGTAAAACTGGTTGACACCGTCGGCAACCTTAAAAACTGCAAGATTAGGAGTTGGGTTGCACTGGCTTTGATAACAAATATTGACTTTGATACTAATAAATTAAGAATATATACTGCGTGACGGCCAAATTATGATCAAATTCCTATTTTTAATAAAACTCCATGCTCGAGCCGCCACGGTTAGGTAGTGTAACTCTAACATTGGAAGCACTCTCGCCTATTGGTCTCAACTTTTTACCCTAAAATACAGCTAAAATAAGAGTCGTTTGAGTCCGTTAGAAATGTCCGTTTGCGAGCTTTCCGCATCTGCCGCCACACTCTGTGGAGGCGCCGAAGGGCGCTGAGATCGCACGTCGCATTCACAGCTATACTCGGGGTGACACCGGGTAACACTGTGAGGGTAACACCGGCGCTTGATTGCAACACGCCTAGGGTGTTCCAGTTTATTCTCGACTCCTGGCGTTCTATAAATAGATTCATATCGAAGGCAGACTCCGAGTAGAGGTGAACCGATGGCGCTATTGCTGCCGATACCAATGCCTAGTAATTGGCGATACCGATATACGGATACCTAAAAATCATTGATATTTTTCAGGAAACATGAATACTATCAGAGCGGTTGCTAAGAAATGAATGCGATATTTTGTTTAATATGCATTTTTACCTTCAAAAAAGTTATATATTATACGAAACTTTATTGAAAATAAATATTGTCAAGTTAGTCACTATATATAGTAACTTTTACCTCTGAGACCCAATGTGGTATGCATGCGTTACACTATTTTCTAGGCATACTAGCTACATTTTCGCAAGAGATCCTAGGGGTTGTTTGGAGGTGCGTCGTGCTAAAATAACTACTAAAACACGTATGCTAACGCTAGTAACGCCGTAACAAATGTTTAATCCAAAGTTTAGCATTGAAGTGCCAAAAAATTTAAAGTTAGTGAAATTAAATTATCTTTAATTGGACCTGACATTCAGTACGAGTGTAATTCATACCTGGACGTCGATCCAATATGGCAAAATGAACCTACTTATAAGAACCAAGTTCAGCGAGTTTCGACTAGCTAATTGCATAAGATATTTCGCTGGTAGTACGCCATTTAAACAGGCCTGGCATGTCAAGAAACCACAAAATCTTAGCTCTGAGGAGCACTCAATGAAAACAGCGAATTGAAAATAACGTATGAGCGGCGCAGAGACGATTACTAGAAGTAAATGAACAGCGGATCCTCACGATAGTCAAATGAGTGCGAGTTTCGACAGGCGAAACGACGTCAGAAGACGTGCAAACACGCAGTTAGGCAGAATTCGATAGAGCTGCAGTATTTATTAGAGGATTTCGCTTGTCAACTGGGCGACGTTTATTCCTAAGTTCGTGGTCATTACACCTAACCAAACTAATCCTTCCGGAGACAAGGACGCTAAATTTCTTAAGCAAAATATTACGCTAATAGACACTAGTTTTAAAGCTTTACTATCGGGAGACCTCGTCTTAACCATACCCTGGAGTCCTGAACGTATTTAGTGTAATGAATGAAAAAAGTTATTTGCTTTTTAAAGGCCGCTGCTGACGAGAGTCGAAAACAGGAACATTTCACTTTCCTTCACGGAACAAAAGTTTCTGTGACCGTGACTTCATCTTAACGTGTTTGAACATCGCAATGAAATGTACGTAATAACGGGCTAAAACTCACTCGAAATTAAGAGAGGTATTCCAAACTGCGCGGTTGGTTCTTGCCGTGAAAGACGTTTCGCAATATCAGTTTAGATTTTAAGTTATTTCGGGTGGTTGACATGTGGCCAAGCCGAAGTTGTGCCCCGTAGACACAAAATTGAATGAGTAATGAGAAACGTTGCCGTGTTTAGACTTTCGTCTGAAGCATGCTGCACAGCCCAGCACACACTGCCGCTAAGCTGCACTCAATGCCTGTGAGCTCGTTCGATTCGTATGTACGTGTACCAGTATTGGCAGAGAGTGCAGCAGGAGTACATTCATCGAATAGTGGAAACAATAGAGGACATACTTTGGCTTGTACCAAATCTGGCCCAGCTAGGGTCCAGTTAACTAAAATCAAGAAGAGATGAACCGTGGGAAATGAAGCATAGATATCTTGAAAATATAAAGTGAGTTATAGTAACCTACTCTCGAATATAAAAATAACGATAAAGTAACCTACTATAGCCATGTAAGCCATGAAGTATAGCCTTCAGTAATAGAATCCACATCTCACGATGTAAGAGCCTATATAACCACAGAAACCCCAGTGCCTACGATTCAAAGTATTGCGGAAGCATGGTACTACATTCTAGTTCTTACGAATTTATCGACGGTTAGCGAAACTGTTATACATCCGAAATAAAAAACATAACAAAGCTGACCTAATCTGAACTATAGAGAAGCTTTTGCATTTTGCGCTGCAGTTCTAAAGTCTTCGGCTGCAGGGCAACACAGTCGTTAACAGCTGACGCTTGGCTGTATTTTCACGAGCTGGTTCTCAGAAATCTTTTTGCCCTCTCAACTAGTTGGCCATTGGGCGATATTTCCGTAACAGATCATCAGAGTCATCTCTTAGTATCTGGCTGAATAAAAATGAGTACGCTCAGCTACTTGATCAATATCATCTGCTGCTCTATGCATTTTGGTTAGCGACAGTTGCCGCGTCCACAGAGTTCATACGTGCGTCAGCGGTAACCAGGAAGCAAAGAGCGTAACGGGAGGACTCACGAAAAATTAGCACCAAAAAGTGACGTCATCATCGACGAATCTATTGCTGAGCAGCCTAGGAGTATTTTAACTAATTTCACCAGAAAAATCGTCTTAAATTGCAAAATTTATCTCTAGCGTATAAATAAATGAAGATAATATAAACTAATTTAGCAATTATCTATAGAAAATTGCAGTGCATCTTGGTGGAAACTTTCACAACACTAGCGCAGAATTTGTTCCCTTTCGCCGACTCAATTTAACTTCTTTTCCTTGATTAAGCCTTATTTACACTTCATATTCACTTCACAGTACTCTTCACAGAATATATCTATTCCTTACCAACATATATAAGCGCCAATATAGCCAATTCTGTACGTGAGAGAAACCACAGTAACAGTTAGCCTATTGCCCGAACTTTCTGTACTTGGCGACAACATTTTTCGGTATTTTGCAGCTCAAGTAGCTGGCCAGTCATGAGCGGGAGACTGAATGAAATAAATCGAAAAAATACGATGATATGTTCAAGAAAACCATATACGAAGGTCTGAGGCCTCTCGTCTAAAACACTTCGACTCGTCGATATGATGTAAATTTGCTACGTGCGGTCACAGCTTTGTTTTATTTCAGTCCTATTGAGTTCTCCCGTAGCATTCTTTGCTTCCTGGCGGTAACGTATTCCGGACCGGCTTTCATAGCAACACCAAAGAGCGAAACTTCAGCCGCTGCGTCGGCATGACTCCACAGTTTTGAAGTTCACGCGCGTCCTACACAAGCTTTGCTACACCTCCTGTATTACTCCACATTAAGATGCGCTTCTGGAGGAAGAGCAACCGGTTACTCAACGGAACCTCAGCCACACCACTATAATTATCTCGCAAGATCTGCCACAGCAAAGCATGCAACCTACAAAGAACTACAACCAGCCCAGTGTTTCACCCTCTTCCAGCTCACACACGCAGCTGGTTCGATGACCGCTTGAGATGCAGCGGTTTTGTTTGCAGGCCATTCGAAGCTCGGGGTCAGTCTGTAACAGGCCCAACGTCAACTTTGTGGCCTCAATTCTTTCATGCATTGTGAAGCGTTTACAAGATCTGTCACCCAATGCAATTGTGCTATGTGGTTTAACTTGTTAATCGGTTAGCGCTTAGACTAACTTTGTTCATTTTAACTTTATTTGATGGTCTAAAGTAAGTATTTCGAATGTTAACGTGATTTTCTGAATTTTGCGTGCTATTACTTTTCATTGCGGGAAACA
>LQNS02000304.1:12414705-12425308 GCA_001587735.2 Parhyale hawaiensis
TTTTTTGCATTGTTTTCCCTTTCTTCCATGGGTATCGATCGGTAGACTCGTTTATTGACTTCCCTGCTTTGCCCTACAAGTTCCTGTGGTCAAGCCCTGTAATTTGAAGCTTGCCCGCACCGCATGAGGCTCGACGTGCTAATTTCTCCAGTGTGAAGCGATACGCCCGGCCCCATGACGGTCCTGCTGCGGAGTTTTCATAGCTTCGCAGGCAAGCGGTTTTCCTGAGTTCGCTCGACTCTGAAGCTGAGTCTTAAGGCACCTCAATCGTACGCAAAAGAAAACAGTACGTATAATTGAAAAACATAAAAGAAAATTACCAACAGTAAATTCTCCGTGGTCTTCAGTGAAACTTGTTAACTTGTTTAAATAAATATATATATATATATGTATGAGCCTCACACACCCACAGGCTGACCCAGGAAGCAAAGAGCGTAATGGGAGGTCTCATGAAAAACTAGCATAAAAAAGTGACGCCATCAATGGCGTCACATCGACGAATCTATGGCTGAACAGCATATGAGTATTTTAACAAATTTCGCCAGAATAATAGTCGTAAATTGCGAATTTCATCTCTTAAGCGCATAAATAAAAGAAGAGAATCAATACTAATTGGGCAATAAGCGATTATCTACAGAAAATTGCAGTGGAGGCTGGTGGAAACTTTCACAGCACTAGCGGCCCAATATGGGTCGGTATGGCGCCCTGATGTAACTTCTTTTTTGAACTGAAGCCTCATTTACACTTCATATTTAGTTCACAGTGCTCTTCATAGAACATATTTATCACCAGCGAACAAAGTGAGAGAGGTGATAATGTTTTCGTTGAAGCTTTAAGTATATTTATATTTATGTATACATATATATAGGTATTTTTATGCATATATATATCTAATCGATGAAAGTAAAGGACATCCAGGTTCCATGGATCTAGTTCGCTGAGAATGTCGAAAGCTTGGTAAAAATAAAATTCATAATCCAGAAGAACTATTATTTTATGTTAATTAAATATATATATATATATATATTTGTCTGTCCACCCAATAAGTGGTCGAAGGAGTTGAGCAATCTTCATAATTATTTGTCGGCGTGGTGGGTTGACCTAGATGCGACGCATGCCAAAAAACTAGTTTTAACTGCCATAAAAAATGACGGCGTTGAATTTTCCACCACCGGGTAGAATTTTTTTCCACTGCGGCAGATCGTCTCCCCCCACGAGGCCTCCTATTTTTCCCAGTTTGTCATTAATTAAGAGATCTTCACGGGGCGATCAGTGGGGCGCTAGCCTTGTTGGACTCAGCATCCATATGAGAAACAAGGTTAGCTGCCAATTAAAATGACTTCGTTGAAGTCGATCCCACCGCGGGTGATGGTCTAACGCCACGAGGCATTCTATCAAAACATATCACCGTATTTTTTCGATTTAATTCATTCAGACTCCCGCTCCTGTCTGGCCAGTTACTGAAGCTGCAAACACATACAAAATACGGCAAATGTTGTCGTCTAGTACAGAAAGTTCGAGCAGGAACTGTTTCTGTGATTTCTCTCGCATACATCATATAACACTGCTTATATTTGTTGGTAAGGATTAAGAACCCAACCTACAAAGGTCTGAGGTCCCACACTCATATTTTTCGAATCGTCGATGTGACGCCATTCGGCTACATGCGGTCACGGCTAAGTTTTATTTTAGTCTCATTGAGTCCTCCCGTTACACTCTTTGCTGCTTGGGCTGACCCGAGTATCTTTTCTGCAAATGTTGCAGCTGGCCGCAGTTCCTGTTTAAGAAGTTAGCTTGCACAGAATTGAATTGGTCTTGAAACCTGGAGTTATTGTTGGTCATTATTAAAATTAGCCACTTGTACCTCTTAGCATTCCTAACATTTCCAGTAATTTGCATGAATGTCAGTCTATAACTTTTCAATTGTATTCCGACAAACAATAAGACAAACATATATGTAGTAAGACTCACAAAAGGACCGACAGCTCACCAAATTTTTGGCATATGCGCTTTTTAATACTTCTTACAATTCCTGAAGCTTTATGAAGATCCGTAAATAACTTTTTGGGTTATGTTAGTGACAACAGCTACCTATACGAGTAGTTCCAGCCTCAGTTTCTACAATAAGCGCAATCTCAAAGAGAAAGAAGGGACATTCAGGAATCGACAAAAACCTGGAACCCTTGCACGAGGGTGTTCCCTCTCACACAGGATTCACGCTCATGGCAACAGCAAGGCGGGAAAGACGAGGAGGAACAAAGGAAAATAACCTCAACAGGAGTAGAAAAGCAGAGGGAAGAAATGCGGGCAAGAAGGAAGAACGTCTCTAAGGCTTAGCTAATGGCTAATAACGTAAAGAATCTCTCTTGGGGGCTACTTCCCAATAGGGGCCCTTTGAGGCCACTGAAAGGTGTGTTGCAGACAAACATAGAGACAAACAGACTAACAAATATTCGCAAAATTTGGCCATTTGCTTCTTAGTCCTAGTTCTGGGCGGAGACTGTCAGGGTACATTTCTCTTTAACAGCTACACAATTTTTCTATTCCATTTGAGAGGGAAGGGGGCACTTGCGGAATAAACTGAACTGACAGCAAACATTTTTACGCCATTTTTTGGCTATCTCAATGATGTGTTTACAAGAGTTCAACATAACGTTGAGACAAAAGGATGACAATACTCGTACTTTTAACTAGCGTGTCATCGCCATAACCAAACTATAGAGCTGGATTCTGCATTTTCTATTTCGTTCGATCGCTATATATAATATGGGGAAGGAGGGCAAAATTATCGATTGTGGACCGATTGTTCTAAAATTTGCATTGTAAATGTAATTTTGGAAAAGAAACAACATATTTTGCTCCAACAACTTTTTTGATTTAGGCCATAGTTTTTGAAATAATGGGAAATATTTATAATATATATTTATTGGAAATTTCAAAAGAATTGAACTTAATGAGTTTTCATGCTAGGAAAAAAACAGTGACAGTTTTGGAATCCTTAAAACGTTCCTAATGCCGATGCCACACGCTAGGCAAAAAAACTACATAGTATTGTCATCTTTTCGTCCGAATGTAGTGATGTACTCATTCAAATAGCACACACTTGCGAAGAATCTTGAGTTATAGATCTCTCCAGATATTATGAAGTGCCCGAAAGTTAACTAACGGCACTTGCAGAATAAACTGAGCTGACGGCAAACATTTTTACGCCATTTCTTGGCTATCTCAATGCTGTGTTTACAAGAGTTCAACATAACGTTCAGACAAACAGATGACGATACCGTACTTTTAACTAGCGTGTCATCGCCATAACCAAACTATAGAGCTGGATTCTCCATTTTCTATTTCGTTCGATCGCTAACTAAAATATATTAAGGAAAAAACAGAGGATTCGGCTTTGAGCTCTGTCAAAGAAAATTAGGAGGCAAAAAATAAAAATAAATACAATCTATCTCCATAGTTTTGTTAGGAATGCTTCAAGGATTCCAAAACTGTCATTGTTTTGTTTCTAGCATGACAACTCATTGAGTTCTTTTCTTCTTCTGAAATTTACAAAAAAAAAAAATACACATATATTTCCCATTATCTCAACAACTCAAATGAGTTGTTGAAGAAAAATATGTTTATTAAAAACAAATAAATGTACTGTGTAAATTTCAGAAGAATCAGTTCACATTCGATAATTTTGCTTCCCTCCTCCATGTCCCCATGCCCCTCTTTCAAAATGTACCAGGTGCGAAAATTCTACTCAGCTTTTTTTAAGGGGTCAACCCAGCGATTTTGGTCAAAATTATAAATTTTTTCTTTAATGCTGCAAAAGAGTCTGTGGGTAGTGGGAAACTGTGTCTTGAAATTTTATGGGACTAGGGGAATTAGAACCCCCCAAAGAGGGGCCTAAAGGGGAGGGGAGCAGGAGGTTAAAATTATCAATTGTGGACCGATTGTTCTGAAATTTGCACATTATGTATGTATTTTTGCAAAAGAAACTCATTTTACTCCAACAACTTTTGTGATTTACGCCTTAGTTTTTGAGATGATTTGAAATATGCATATAATATAGGACCCCCAAAGAGGTGTCCTAACGGGAGGAGGCAATGGGGGAGTAAAAAAATCCTGTAATGATGCATGCATATTATATGTAGATGCTAATACAACATGAATACCACCTTCAAATTCCATTCATAGTGCAAAAAAAGTGTATTGTATGACAATTCACCACAATATTTTATATTTTTGGGCTCTCCTGTAGAATGTGAATTTTCCACCTAAAAATAAATACAAGTCATGCAAGGAAAAATAACAAAGACAGTTTTGGAATCTCTGAAACATCCCTAACAAAACAACAGAGAGGGATTTTCCATTATTTTATCACAGCTCAGAACCGAAAATTTTGCTTTTTTTCTCTATATTTCAGTTAGCGATAAAAAAAATCACGTATCAAAAGAAAACGAAATAGAAAATAAAAAATCCTAGTTCTTTATTTCGTTAGGAATGTTTCAAAGATTCCAAAACTGCTATTGTTTTATTCGTAGCATGAAAACTCTTTCAGTTCTATTCTTTTGAAATTTTCAAAAAATACATATCCATGTAACTATATAAAAATGTATTTCCCATTATCTGAGAAACTAAAGCCTAAATCAAAAAACTTATGTGAGCGAAATGTGTTTCTTTTTCAAAATTACATCTACTGCCCCAATTTCAAACAATCGGGCTGCAAATTAAAGAGTTCTGAAAAATTTGGGTTGACCCCCGGCCTGGAATAGGAAAATACACAGTATAGATGTAAAAGGGAAAAGTGCAGACACTCACCCGGAGCCAGGATTATCTCGTAACATCCTAACAAGTCCTGCAAATTTCATGAAGATCTGTTCCTTAGTTTTTTAGGAAAAACAGGCTGACAAGCAAACGATAAACGAATTTTTACTTGAAGTTAATCATCTGTTCTTCTTAACTTGACTAACCATCTCTGTGAATTTTATGCAGATCCGTCAATAACTTTTTGGTTATCTTGTGAAAGACTGTCAGACAAAAAAAAAAAAAAAACTCCGATAAAACCGTAACATCCATGGCTGAAGTAAATATAGTAATCAGTTGTGTTCGACAAATTTTAGAGATAATGTAGATTGGTAATAATATTAATAAATTATATTAAGTACTCGTAGAAACAATACAAGAAACTCATTGGAACGGTACATGGTACACAACAGAGTAACTTATTTTTTAAGTTGCAAACAAATAGAGGGCATGTCACAGTGGTTTTACAATCTAGGCCTCTTTACGCCTTATTGCTTGGCCCCCGTCAGGCATTAGTATGCGCTGCCATCGATCGTAGTTACACAGCAGATCTTTTTAACTAAGACCACTACGGATGACTTTTATTACCGAATTGTTGGAGTTTTCAGTCCTGATGTTTAGGCACAAAGTTCATGTCCTGGTTTCGATTTTGAGACGATCAACCTACTTTTGAGCAAATGTTGGACTCGGATTCGTGGACCTTGGCACATTCAGTAAACTTTCGAGTATGTCGTTACCAGCAACAAGCAAGTGCTCCATGGAATTCTTTTTTAAAGTTGCACCAAAGTGAGTTACTTTTCAGGAGATAACAATAATTTCGGAACAGCTGGCATTGGACCTCCTCAGAACAATGTCCAAATAAATGGATTACCAACTCCCATGGAACGTTCGCGTTTCTTTCTCTACGTCCTGGTTATCACGAAAATCAGTTAACGTAGTCATGATAACTTATTGAATGACCATGACAATGATGGTAAGGCGAAATCTAGCTGTAGAAACTAAAATTTACCCGCATTCAACAGGAGAATCTGTAGGATTGTCTACCAGGTTAGGAAACTATCTTCGAGATAGATTAGGGCACTAACTGTTGCTGATTGCAGTACAATAACCATTTGGAAGACAACTCAGGCTAAATGGTTTGAATTTTAAACGGCGTCTACAAGGGCTTCAGTTGTGCTTCAACGATACACAGCAGCCAGTAAGAGTTTATCAGGAAGCACCAAGCATGGAACGTTGAAAATGGGACAGTTTTATTTTTTGGTGAGAAAAAATTTAAAATACTTAGACGGTCCTGACGTCGGATACAGTAAAAACGCCCGTTAAAAAATAGGGCAAACGTCTCGGTAGAAAAAAAAAACGCCTATCACCTCAACTTATTTATTTTGAAGCACATCTTAAGCTCAATGCAGACGGGAAGCAAAAATTGCCGATGGTGGCCTTTCGCCTACAAATTCTGTACTAGACATGGCCCGAAGAGTGCGTTCAGCAGTATGGATCTTAGGCTAATCTTTTTCGCAGCTTTCGAGCAATTGCAAGCAACTTGTCCGTTCAATTTTCCCTATTATTCATTCACTACTGAGAACCGAACGCCACAGTTTTTCTTGAAAATTAGCTTTAAATGGTGGCAATTACAACTGCATTGTCAAAAGAATAAAACGAATTTGTCTTCAGGTTGCAATAATGATAGCCAGCAGAAAACGCAGCGTTAAAGTTTTGATTACAAGCCACAAGATCGTTTAAAATATTCAGTCACAGAGCGCTATGTACAGTGAATAAAAAACAGGAGTGTAAACAAATAATAAAACTGATTAAATTATTACTTATATATATCATTTCTGTTTTTACGCAACTTGTGATTATTTTACCGTAAAACATTGCCATAACAAGCCCCTGTCGCTGCTGCATGTGCATTAACATTTCGCGGCAAACCGGATCTATCCACAATATTGTTCCTTAGAAATCAGAGGCGTCACTCGTCTGCGCGCGGCGTCAGTAAGGTAAATTATATCAAACCGCAGTCAGCGTACCTACCGTACACTAGCTTATTGTAACCACTCCGAACCAAACCTAACCTAGATTACCTTAGTCGAGTCTCTTTTAAGCCAACGTAACCTAGCCTATTTAATCTGTCTATGATCTAGTCGAAAGCAGCATATGCCTACTGTTATCTAACCTTTTGTAACGTAACTGAGCATAACTTGACCCGTTCTAACGTGACATATTTTAACCCAAATTATCCTGATCTAACCTAGCCTGTTCTAATTTTACCTATTACTTCACCCATTAAACTTGCTTAACTTACATTGATCTGACTTATTTATTCTAACCACACTTGAGCACACCTAACCTATTCTAACGCAACCTTAAGTAACGTTACTTATTATCTAAACTACTGTAGCTTAGCTTCGACTCTCCTAACCAAATTTAGTGGCCCTTCCTACCTACGTTTGGGCATAGGTACAAATGCTAGGTAAAACTTGGGTCAGTACAATTTAATTTAGTTTACTTCAACACATATACTCTTTATCAAAAATAAATGAGTTTACTGTAGTTCTTAACTATACTTCAAGAGTTGACTTTAGTATCTTAACTATGCTTCAAAAAACAAACGAGACGTTTTCCTACCTGGGCTCTTTTCCGAGCGGCTTTTGTCCTCAGGGACTTTGGTAAGAGTGCATTTTGAGGGCATCTAAAAATGCCCCCCTTTTTTAATTGATGTATTTTTTATGTAGATACGAATCCGAAGTCCGTTTGTGGCGGTCGGACCTAGTTTTTGAGATATTTGACTTTGAAGTTCCCATTGTTTTCTTATGGGGAAAAATACCCGGCGATGGCAGAGTGTAGTGGAACTGCTTTTAAATAGGTTTTGAGTTAGGTTAGGTAAGGTTAGGTTAGGTAAGGTTAGGTAAGGTTAGGTAAGGTTAGGTAAGGTTAGGTAAGGTCAGGTAAGGTTAGGCAAGGTTAGGTAAGGTTAGGTAAGGTTAGGTAAAGTTAGGTAAGGTTAGATTAGGTTTGGTTAGGTTAGGCCCCATCCAAAACCCCCAACCTAACCTAATCTTACCTAACCTAACCTTATTTAACCTAACCTTACCTAAACTTACCTAACCTTACCTAACCTAAAATAAATACCTGTACAACACTAAAAACATATTTAAACGCTGTTCCACTACACTCTGCCATCGCCGGGTATTTGTCCCCATAGGATAACAATGGGAACTTCAAAGTCAAATATCTCAAAAACTAGGTCCGACCGCCACAAACGGACTTCGGATTCGTTTTCTACATAAAAAAATACATGAATTAAAATAAGGATCTTTTTAGATGCCCTTAAAATGCACTTTTACCGGGACTTTTTCCGTTCTGACCCCATTTCCTCATAGGGTATTTTTTTCAGTCTTTCACCGTTACTGGCACGACAAAGCGTTGACCCCTGGAGGAGTCCTTCGTCAAACAGTGGGGGCGATTCCAACATGGTGGGGAGTGTCATTTCCTTCAGAAGCGCAATGGGACTCGTGTCGTACAAGAACGTCACGCAGCGACTGGTAATCTTGACACGCTGCAAAGTGCATTCACGAAAGTGCCTCGTCTGTGGTGATAGATGGGATAATGCTGCAATCCATAATGCCTGAATATCCAAGATTTTCTTTCAAAAACCTCATGTCCTTCTCTTCTGTCATCCGGCCTGTTTTCTAGATTTGAATCCAATAGAAAGAACGTTTGATGATGGATAGTAAGATGGTAAGAGGGATAATTTCAGACGGTAAATTATACATTTGATGCTATCTTCTCGCTTGCAAAACGGTCATATTCCTCAAACCCTCTTCGAATCATTCATCTTTTGGTCATCAACGAGAATGAAGGCATGATTCATTACATTTTGTTAGCATAAACATTGTTGTAAAGAGTTTTTTTTTACTTGTCGTAAATTGTTGATCAGGTGGTAAGCGCCTTAATTACTCAAAATATTGCATTGTAATGAAATTGGTTAAAAGAAAGTTGTTTTCATTATCTTTGGCAGTGAGTAAATATTCGCTGGAAAATTTTAAAATGTATCCAGGAATGTATATTTTTCAGGTTTTTCACCTGTACACTTATGATTAGGAGTGTGTATTATACCTACCATTCCCAACAAGCTAAATACATAAGATCGAAAATGGGCTTATTTCTCCAAAACATCAGCAATGGGAAAAAAAGGGGGCAACACATCAGGGGACGCTGTAGGACCCCACTCAAGATGTTTTCCTTGCTTTCACTTTTTGTTTTCATCCGATTTTATACTACCACTTTCCTCTGTTCATCCTCTTTTTTTTCCCGACTTGCTGTTCCCATGCGCGTTGATCCTTCCTTCGAACACCCTCATGCATAGGTTCCGCGTTTGTATACATTCCCTTCTCTATTCGTTTGTAAAATCACCTATGTAGTAGAAACCGAGCCTCAAATTATTCAACATAATAATTACTAGAACTCCTCGTGGCGTAAGATCATCACTCGCGGTAAGGGGAGGGGGGGGGGAGAGGGACTTAACTAAAAATGCTGAGTCAGGAGTTACAAATTCAGCGCAATTTTTGATTTCCAGCGTACTCAAGTTCCTTGGCATTTTCCACATCTCGGTCAATCAACCTGACAGCCTGAAAAAGAGTGTGATTGTGGCTCAGCTCTTGCTTCTTTTTGGGTGGACAGACAAACAAACCTACAACCGTAAACGAAAACAATATCACCCGGTCTTCGCTTGGCTCTACAGCGGCACATCGATATTTAGTCCAATATTAAAATAGACGTGTTCTCAATTTCTCTTTGTACATTTCAGAATTTACCGCCTGAGAATGCTATCTGTGATGTCGAAACGTTGCTGTGATACATTATGAATCCGTTTTATACCTTACGTCCTAAGTATTTTAACCTCAAAATAAGTATCGAAGTTTTTTCAAGATCCCCACCACGCAATGAACGGTAAAAAACCTCGGTGATTAGATCTGAACGCCACGCTAGCCAAACAGGTTCTCATACAGTACGAAGAGCTGTAGTTGCTTAGCCTTGACGTCCCTTTGTGCTATATTTACTTCACTCCTTAGTATTCTTTGTACCACGGCTCTTGATATGTTTTTACAAGTGCAATTACGCTTTCTTAGACGTCTCATCTTGCTTGTAATACAGGTTTTGACCCGTAAGTTGGTCTGATTTTTACACGCAAGCAGCTGAGCTTGAATTGGATTCTATCGTAAAGTTGGAGGTCGAAAAATGTCGACGTTGTATTGTTCGGCTGGCTGTCGCGCTGCGTGGTTTAGGCTTCACTCTTCTTTCACACGATTTGTTCTTATATAAAAGTAAAAGAAAAACATTGTTCGGGAAAATAAAGCGAGCTGCCCACAAGAGTCAGAGCACGGGAGCGTTCCTCCCTACCCTTCCTTTTATGTGACCGCGGGCACGGCTTTGCGTGTCAATTAATTAGGTGTCCGAATGTTGCTTAGAATTTGAGAAGCCCAGGCAGTTTTTACGCGCTACAGTTGCCCTAAGCCCAGTTTCGATCATTTCTCTTCATTTTGACTGAGTTTGAACCCTTAACGATACGTATTTTAAAGTAATGTTATACACTTTAAACTGTAGTCACGGTCACAAAAGGTTTGTTCCGAAAACATGAAACATTTTCGCGTTGCGACTCTTGAGTGGTGTGCAGCGGGCTTAAGAGAAAGCCTAGGACATTAAGTCCCTCACCAGTGGCCGTGCCACTGAGGTTCAGCTACAAATCTTACAATTATTTTTAACCCGATAAGCTAAACTTGGATTCCTCATTGTTTGAATAGCACTCTTC
>LQNS02000304.1:12425408-12442744 GCA_001587735.2 Parhyale hawaiensis
GTACTCAGGGGGAGGCATGATGTTATCAGTAAGTAGGTGGTTGATGTCTGGTTGGAATTTGGTTGTTAAGTTGTGGCGGATGAGACGGGGGCCAGCCTGTGCCATAGCTACTATAGGAATTGCGCGTCTTCACGCTTACCAGCCATGGGGCGACTATCATGTTTGGTCATTTTATCAGCCGCATATTTTGTATAAAGTGGTACTTCTCCGGGGCTGCAGTACCCCGTCCAGCATTTCTTGCACAAGCTGCACTTACAGTGACTGCACTTACAGTGACTGCACTTACAGTGACTGCACTTACAGTGACTGCACTTACAGTGACTATTACAGTCTACAAAATTATTCGTACATTCTCTAGTAATATTTTCACTTATTTTGCAAACCCCAGGGTTCGTATAGTCCTGCGTGTTTATGCATATGTGTACACGCAAAAAAATATAAAAATCAAGTTTAAGTAAGCAATGTGGAATAAATATGACAAGTAAACTTTGCCAAAGTTTTGAGAACAGCATTATTCTTTCCATAGGCAAATTTGAATATAAAATTATTTATAACATGGCCTTTCATTTTTATAGATTCTAACAGTCGTCTACTACAGTTTTTCGTCTGGTTCAAGCAAATTTCTGCTGGGATGTTTTTCCTTTTTGAAGCCCGACAATTTATCCTCACTTTTCGATTCGCACCATCATTTTGGATTTCGGATCAGGTCAGGTCTTATTGAAGCTTTGTTAAGAGTGCCAGGTAGGTTCTCTTCTTGAAGTGAAGCAGTCTCGGATTTAAATGCATGTTTGTAGCCATCATCTTTTTGGAAGATTAATCATTTTATCCGAAAAGCTTGAATTTCGTTTCATCGCACCACAGCACTCGTTGCAGAAGTAATCTTTGTAAGAGTTTTTTCGACGTTTGTTGGAGCAGCTAATGACGCGGTTTATAGAACAGCTTTCGTCGAAGGCGACGACTATGCAATCCATTCTTGTTCCGATAACGCTGAATTGCGCAAGAACTTGTCTTTGCCACACGAATGTAAAAAAAAGGATTTACCATTGAAAACTTGGAAAGGAAATAGGTAAAAAGCTCTTCCTTTTGAATACCAGTGCTGTATTACAGTCCTTATGTGACCACCATGCGAATAATTCCACTTGTTCCGTGCGTTCCTGGGACCACTTTTTGACATGATACTGATAGTGATCAACCGTGATCAGTGGTGAACAATGATCACACCGTGATTTCCCCCGCGGGCTGATCAAAGTGATCATGCGTGATCAACAAGCTATTCTAGCCGTTAGACTAACAATATTTCAAAGTTTGAAATTCAAGTTCGTGATATTTCCTGATATCTAAGGACAAATTGGATAATATTATTATCATTGCATTATTGACTTCATGAATTTTAATTTCGTTAGTTTTATGCCAGTGCATGTTCAAAATGCGTTAAACACTGCTAGTTCACCTATGCACTTACTTCAAAATAAATAAAAATTTCTAAAGATAATCCATTCCCCATTAATCCATCATTTTCCATATAAATACGATAGAAATCTAATTTCTAAAATTGAACATGGCGTCTCTGGTTTGTTTGCAAAATCATTCACCGTTCTTGTGTTTTTCAGTGATCACGATTATCGTGATCACGGAGATTCTGCTCACTGGCCATGTGGCCACAAAAATACGCCGTAAGTAACTAACGTTGATGATTCCTTTTTGTCCACAGGTGGCTTCTTTGCGGCGTATGAGCCACTTTAAGGTTGGGGTTGTGGGAACCTCATATAAGGAAATACACCTTGAAGGCGGATAAGCTTTAGAGCCCCAACAGCATCCAATTTCTGTCCCGAACACTTGATGGGCTTGTAATTTATTACAGTATACAAACCTCACCTCCCAAGGGCCAGAACAGTGTTTCCCACTGGGCGTGCATATGAACCTACGGACCCCCTGTGGTTCACGCATGGACCCCCTGTGGTTCACGCATGGACCCCCTGTGGTTCACGCATGGACCCCCTACTGGTTCATTACATTTAAAGATTCTGTGGCAATAGTGCATTCATTTTATTCCGTAGATGATAAAAATTACAGAGTATTTTAGGGTTCTAAGAGGAAATATATACGTAAAATAGCTTATAATAATATTTTACGTCAGTTCAATGAGATTAAAAAAGTTTAACAATGGCATAGTTACCGCTAAATGCTTTTGCTCTGTTTCAGAAATTTAGCTTATTTTTTCAAAAACGGGGAGAACAGCATACGCTAACCCTCATCTAATGCATATAGTCATTTAGGGCGACTAAAAATATATTCAAGAGAGTTAAAGGTAAGAACTCGCTGTATGTGAATAGTGGGCTGAGCTGGGATGTCACGTGACTGAGACATGATTAATTATATGTTTGGCGTATATATTGCTAAGCCTCTGCCATTAATTCTGTATTAACTGAAAAGCAATAGCCTGGAAACCATCAACATCTACAATAATCAGTTCGTAATATACTAAGTTGATGCCCTTTTAATTGCATGGGGTGCATGTTCTACCTATTCTGCTTTAACTCTGTGTTGCCTACGTTTCTCTTATCATCTCATTCACAATGTGTAGGCATTGTGCCAGAGACTCTCAGCAGACCATAATTATGTATAACACTCTGATGCTAGTGTTTAGTATTATTCTTAAGTTAGTTTTAATCATGAAAACCTCAGGCGCTGTGCCCTAATTTTGTTGACCACAGTACCTTATGAGAACAATAAATGATTTATTATTATTATTATTATTCAGGGCGATTACACAGGGGGTGCGTAGAAAACTGAACTTTGAAACACTGGGCTAGAGCAAGGTTGCTTCTGGCTTGTGACGGTGACTTTCTTAGAAGATTTGACTTGCAACAGAGCCTAACTTGCCGCACTGACCGCCATCATTGAGGTGCTACTATAAGATACCGGCAGATGCGGCAAAAAGTGTTGTACTTCTTACACGATTCTTGTTCTGGCTGAGGTGCGGCTCCTCTGCTGCAGGTTTGCTTATTGCAGTTGTAACGTAGACCGGGACCCGCGGCAGTCGACTGCAGTCGTAACGTAGACCGGGACCTGCGGCAGTCGACTGCAAGATCGAAGCGCTTCAGCCCAAGAAAGTTTAATCGATTCAACCTTCTTGCCGCAGCCTAGTTCCTTCATGCAGGCAAAAAAAGGCGGTGCTTAAGCATCACATTCTTTGAGGCTACCCAACAAGTTCTTACGCTCTGGCGCTCTTGGTGATGTTCGTTTCACAGTAATACTACACTCTTTTGTTTGTGGCATATTAAAAGTTTTAATTAAAATTAAAAGGCAAAACAAATCAACCCCTCTGCATGCTTACCTTCAATGCTTGTATAAGATGGGGTCTTTCGTTGGGTTCGAAAAAGTTTCTCGAACATTGTGGAACGCGTTCACTATTTTACTTTTCAAAACGTCCGGATAGCAGCACAACATGCTTATTACTTCGCCACACCGTGCATAAGACTGCTTCCGAAATTTTCCGATGTTGCCATTAGGATAGCATGAGAGTTGGTTATTCGATATAGTTACATTGAATTTTATAAATAAATTACTTTACTTCAACTGAGCTCTCAGATTCTAACCTTTTTGCGACAAGTTGTTCCCACCAGGGTGGGAAGTAATAGTAATGTTAGTTTCACAGTAATGCTACACTCTTTTGTTGTTGCCACCATTGTGATGACATGTAAATGACAAGAGCAGAACACTTCCTGTGCCACTTAATTGTCTTTAAAAGTTTCTTAAAAAATATGCCCGTAGGAATATACTGAAACACTCTACATAGTCAAATAACATAGCTAAATAATATCCTTATATAATAAAACGCTTGATGTATTTATTTATTTATTTCGTGTCCGCTTTGAAGGAAATATATCGGCGAAAGATAAGCCAGATGGCAGATTTTGTCAATCGATGACCAGGTTGCAGAAAATGGCGACGGCTGATCCTTATCCCTTTCTCTGAAGACACTTCTTGCGAATCAGAACACTATATATGTAGCTTCTGGAGTCCGATTTTATAACTTTTTTCTCTCAGGTCATGACGAATAAATTCGGTAGATGGTCAACGAAGCGCAGTGGGGGGGGGGGGGGTTTTTTCNGGGGGGGGGGGGGGGGGATTTTTCACGGGCAGTCGACAACTATTTCTTCTAGCTTACTGTCTTTCACTTCTTCTTCTTCTTCTTCATCATCTGCAGCAGTATCATTCCCATTTAATGGGGGTTGCTGAAGCAGATCTTGCTATTCCGTGTGTTTCTGTCCATTACTATGTGCTCCTCAAGATCCTTTAGCTCCATGCCACGCATATCATCCTTCACACTGTCGTTCTCTGAAGGTGCGAATTTTGTTTCATAGCCCAAATTTCAGAATTTCAGTAAAGCAGATATTTAAGTTCGCAAGACCGTGTCTTGGCAACGGAGCGCTGATATGCATATAAGCTGGCTGGAGTTACATTAATTTTATTGCAGTGTTTTACTGAAGATTTATTTCTGCTTCTCACTAGTGAAGACGCACGTCTAATCAAGACAAGAAGGAAGATAGGGAACGTATAAATAGTACGAGACTACTACAGTCTCAAGATCGAAGACGTTCTACGAATGCATGGAAAGATGCGATACAGAAAGGTTACAGGATAGAATGAGAGCTAGTGATAAGCGTGAGCGGGAAAATGTGGAAACGACAAATCAGAAAAACCCTAATGTTGAAAGCACGACAAAGGATCAGTGAAGAAAATGAAGCAAGTCAGAGAAGAGAAGATTCAGCAACGGCCTATATTAATAAAAAATATCAATTATTGCGTGAATTTCTTGCACGCGCGGGTCCACTAGTATTATTATACGTATCTTGATATTTATGACTAAACAATAACTAATTGGTCTATTCAGACTATAAATTTTGAGAAAGTAGTGCAAATGTCGCTAGTGTAGAGGGTACCAATTATTTAATCGCTAGTAATAAGGCTATATTCCACTTTATCTCATGTCTCCTGGTTGCTGCAGATGTTTATAAGGATGTTCTTTTATTTCCTTACCCTTGGTTACTGCGATTTTTTTTTTTCAAATTACATGAAAAAAAGGAAATCCTCTTGAATGGAACTGACATGAGTAGAAATTTATTTCTGGAATATCCATAGGTGTTCTGATTTTGTCACGCCCCCCCCCTGTAATGAAAATTCAAATTAGTTCTGAAACTATGATTTCCTTTGTATCAGCACATAAATCTAATCATTCGTGTCTTTGGACGGTAATAACATCTGCTATAATTTTCTTGAAGATCCGGTTATAACTTTTGAGTTACGCTGTCAACAATCATTCTGACAAACATTAGTCAAACACACAAACAGACCAACCGATCACCACCAAAATTTAAATCATTTATTTATATCAACATGGAAGATCTGTTCATAACTTTTAGAGTTATTTTGCTAGTAAGCATAAGATCAAACAGAGACAAACAAACAATCGAATGGACAGATTGTCACGAAATTTTTTCATTTACTCATCGTGACTTACCAAACAATTCGTGCAAATTTCATAAAAATCCACCCATAACTTTTTGAGTTTTAGCATTTACAACAATGAGGCAGACAAGCAAACGGATGAACCAAAAGACCTTTATTCCTGCTGGACTATATAAAAAATCACAAAAATACTAAACTGAATAATCAATAGAAAATTTAAAATCTAGCTTTTTTGCAATAAACACAGAATCGGTACTAATTTGATCATTAAGATGTATTTTTTTTTTCTTTTAAAATGTACAAGGACTCTAAAATTCTAAGCTCGATTGGGTCATGACAAGAACGTAAAATTTTAAAGTTTGACATGTGTACAGAGCTAGTGCACTACGCAGGTGCACAAAAGAACATGACGACGATGCAAGCGCGCTACCCGTAACCACCTCTTTATCCACTATGTAATTGGCACCGTCGTTCGTTTATTTGTTTATATATTTGTACATGGTTGTAGATGACGAACATATTGAAGAATTAGATGAGAAGCAAATTATTTAGTTGAAAACTTATTACCCACGAAGCGTTTCGCTGTAACCTCAGCTCACCAGGCGGGAGGAGCGAAGATGATGAAGAATATTTCGTTAAAACCTTGAAAATTTCAGCGGTTATCACGTAAAGATACAAATATGATACCGGTTTGACGAAAGCTATAAATAAAATTTTGCCTAATACAAATATTTTGTCGTTTTTTAAACTCTGTCCATCCTGCTCACTTCAGCTACTGCACTAAGTACAGACACACAGAGGTGCCGAAAACGACAGTTCACAACCTTTACGGGTTTCGAGCTACTTAAAGTTCTGCTGCGAGGATGCATCGCTTCTTCTGCCGATCTTCAACGTTGCAAAAAATCTATATTTGCAGTCTGCACTTCTGAGTCGAATTGTGGACTATATTTCGTTATGTTTACACCAGCTGTAGGATTCGTAACTATTATGGAGTCTACCATGCAGATGTGCCACCTTGAAGCCCGTAAAGGTTGTAAACTGTCGCTTTCGGCACTTCTGTGTGCCTGTACTTAGTGCAGTAGCTGAAGTGAGCAGGATGGACTTAGTATAAAAAACGACAAAACATTTGTATTAGAGAAAATTTTATTTATAGCTTTCGTCAAACCGGTATCATATTTGCATCTTTATGTGCTAACAGCTGAAATTTTCATAGTGTTAACGAAATATTCTTCATCATCTTCGATCCTCCCACCTGATGAGCTGAGGTTACAGCGAAACGCGTCGTGGGTAATAAAATTTCAACTAAATAATTTGCTTCTCATCTAGTTCTTCAATATTTGTGTATTTGTATACTTGTATGTTTCGGATCACGCTTCTAAAGAAATAGATGGGTGAAAAATAGGACAGGTTACAAATTCTGTAATTACGTTAAGTTTTCGTGGAGATTGACGACCAGGTTGTAGAAGATGGCGAAAATATGATCCTTGTTCCTTTTTTTCAATGCAATTCTTGCTTGAAACACTTCTTGAAGTCGAAAACAATAAAGATAATACAGCTTCTCTTAGCACAGCCATACAGTCTATATAATTATTATAACTTTCTCCATGCATCGAAACGTATGTGTGCTCTCTGTTTACGACGCAAAAATTCAGAAGTTGATGAACGATGTGCAGATGAAGCACTGATTGCTAACGGGCGGTAGACATAATTATTTCTATCAGCTTGCTGTCTTCCTATGACGGGGCAGTTTTCACTTCAGCACAACATATTCGATGTACTGAAGGCTCTTTCGCTGGGTGGGATTTGAGGTGGGGGAGTTTGTTTAAATTGAATAATTCATTGCTGCCTGCTAATGTAATGTTTTTTCCGTATATGACCTAATATATGGTGGGAGACGATTGTGCTTCTTAGATTAATTGAAAGATATTTTTGACAGCGCAGATACTCGAGTGATCAAAAACTTTCCCACCCCCTGCTTTATTGAAAAAAATGAGATTTTTTTAATTTTAGTTTTTTGTGAATATTGTCCCTCTTAACATAACTAAAAATCGCTGTAAATTTAATTGAAATCTGTCCATAACTGTTTTAGTTATCTTGGTGAAAGATAGACAAGTTGATCAACTGTACAAAAACGCTACCTTCTTGCCCGAGGTAAGTAACTGAAACTGACGCAAAACGTGTGGTAATTACTAACTGGAGATGCACTTTTCTACAGATTTACACAAACCACGTTGGAGCTCATCTGCCGCAGTTCCAGGAACTATTGCCTTCAGGGGAACTTTCTGACATCGGCATTTGGTCAAGAAGCCAATATTTGCGCCAAAAATCACATTTTGCTACGCCGAATCTTGACTTCCACTCGCCTGTCGTGTCCGAGTGGCAAAAGGTATGACAATAATTATAAAGTTATTTTAATGCCACACAATTTATTCTACTATTAAGCCCTCGAACCCCTACGTGGCGCCTTCGGGAACTACTTACTGTAGTTACAGACTTAGAGTTCAAATTCTTCGTGGCATAATAACGTACAGGTAGCCTCAGGAAGCAAAGAATGCAACGGGAGGACTCAATAGGACTAAAATCTTTGCCGTAACCGCACCTAGCAAATTTACATCACATCGACGAGTCGAAGTATTTGAGTGTGGGACCTCAGGCTTTCGTAGGTTGTCTTGTTTAACATATCACCGTATTTTTTCCTATTTATTTCATTCAATCTCCCTCTCATGACTGGGCAGCTACTTGACCTGCAAAATGTCGTCACGTACAAAAAAATTGAGCAATAGGCTGACTGTTATTGTGGTTTCTCTCGCGTACAGAATTGGCTATAATGGTGCTTATATTTGTTGGTAAGGAATGAATATGTTCTGCGAAGAGCACTGTGAACTGAATATGAAGTGTAAGTAAAGCTTCAATTAAGAAAAAAGTTAAATCAGGTCGCCAAAAGGGAGGAAATTCGGCGCTAGTGCTGTGAAAGTTTCCACCAACATGCGCTGCAATTTTCTATAGATAATTGCTAAATTAGCGTGTATTCTCTTAATTTATTATGCACTAGAGATGAATTTTGCAATTTAAAACGATTTTTTCTGGTTAAATTAGTTAAAATACTCAAAGGCTGCTCAGCCATAGACTCGTCGATGATGACGTCACTTTTTGATGCTATAATTTCTCTTGAGTCTTCCCGTTACGCTCTTTGCTTGCTGGCTAGCCCCGTCGCTTGACCAGTTAGCGACTCTGGCGCGCATCTCGCCCTGAAACGTCACCTGGAGATCTCAAGCTCGACTAATGCTTTCATTGTGCGTGAGCTTATGAAAGAAATGTAACCAAGAAGCAATTATTGCGCAAAAGATAAGGAAAAAGTGGCAGTGGGCTCTTTTAGGATATATTGAAGATAGAAATCTATGCGCAAACAGAATAAGTCGGTATGTTATCGTAGTAAACTGGCTGTACCTGTCCGTGGCATTTTCGCGTGCAGCACGAAAAGGCAGTAATAAGTAGCTATATGTATATTGAAATTTATCCTTTGGAACTATATCGGCGTATATTCAGACTAATATCTTTGTGCCTTAGCATCTGTAAACAATTGTACAGTGATGTAACGCGGGTGCAACGTGAGGCATACCTGTTTAGGTACTCGTCTAACTTTCCTAAATTAAAGCGCTAATGGCTAGCATAGTTACCATTGGTTTGCAATAACTTGTTTATGAGTGACATGACGTTATTATTTCCAACTCTACAACTAACATAACTACATCGATGAGTTTCTCGAACGTTTTATATGTGAACTACCACAACGTGGGAAGACATTTTACAAGCTCGGACATTAAGTTTAACGTAGCATCGCTCACTTATTATAAAGAATAGGAAGAGGATGTTTTTTTGGGTTACCAATTTAACTTACAGACTGACTTTAGTTATATATTTCGGCCAAAAAGTGTTTCAACTGTCCCATCAAATTTCTTCCTGTAGTTGATACATTTCTGGCACTTAGAACATTTATTGAGGAACTATTGGTCTTTGAAAATTTATATATTTGTTACTCGCTCCATAAAATCCAGGCATTTTTTAGATTCCAGGGGATTCTCATACGCTGCTAGAAAGTTATTATGGAGAGCTATATAGGATTTTTGCAATTAACCGCAGCATTTTATTTGAACTGGTTATATATATTTATTTATAATTATGTGGTGATAAGGAGAGACCGTTTAATCAACTAAGAAAACGAAAATTGTTAATGGAGACTATAGTGAGCGATCCAGTTTGGTTCTCCAGCTGACGTCACTGCTGGCTAGAAGGCTCAGGGGGCGGAGGCAGAGATTTTGGTTCTCCAGCTGACGTCACTGCTGGCTAGAAGGCTCAGGGGGCGGAGGCAGAGAGTTTGGTTCTCCAGCTGACGTCACTGCTGGCTAGAAGGCTCAGGGGGCGGAGGCAGAGATTCAGAGATGCGCGTGGGGCTATTGGTACGTCATTATACATAGGTACTCTGAAACACTGCTGGCTAGAAGGCTCAGGGGGCGGAGGCAGAGATTCAGAGATGCGCGTGGGGCTATTGGTACGTCATTATACATAGGTACTCTGAAATTCGTACCAAAATTGTTTCTTGGACGCTAACGGGTTAACAGATCTCGGGAAACCTCGAGTTTTTTTTTTCATTTCTGTTGAGGTTTTTGATAACAGACCAAACTCTTTACGCCTTCCAGGAGATATCTCGTAATGATGAAGCCCGTATAAAGACTGTAATCAGACATTTTTACTGAACTAATAGAATGTCAGGTGAAAAACAAGAGGTAAAATGTGTTTAAACATATGCAGTTAGTATAATTTAAAAAAAAAACCGTAATACTGGTTGTACTTACCGTGGTTAAGTATGCACTGTTGGGCTCATCTTCGTACAGCTCGCTACACCAAGCTATTCTAATACCGACTTTATATTTGGATTCACTGACTTGTGGACAGCAATTCCTCCTGAGGGCTCCCATTTTTTTACCGGTGAACTTTCACGCTTCACAGTTTCATCAATGTTGTCCCCTGTCTATAGTCGGGTGTCAGGGTTCTCTGAAGGCGGACGGTCCCGTTTAGTTCTCGCGGGCCGTCCGGCGTGCGTGTATCGGCCTTCTCTGAAGGGTCGGGGCCAAACGATGCCTCTGCGGACGGTCCCGGTAATACGCGCGGTCCGTCCGGCTTGTGCTAAGCGGCCTGTAGCTGTAGGCCGTATCGGCTAGCTGCTTTGGCTAGCGTGGGGATCCCTCCTTACGCGCCAGATTATGGCAGACACTGGAAAGACCAAGGGGGCAACCATCGCCGTGTGGTTCCGCTAAGGCTGTAGCGGAGGGATCCTAGGAAGACCTGGGAGTGTTCTCTACGCCGTTGATCCTATGTGGGGAGCACCTTAGTGCATGGGTTCCCCATTTCTATCGACATATGTTCTTTGTTTCTCCCTCTGTTAGATCACCGTTGTTGTGGAAACGGAGACTTAAACTATTCAATATAATAATAATTTTGTCTTCTACTAATGACCTGCTATCCTCTATAATTTCAAACCACTGCAACAAAAATTGATTCAGATGCGTATGATTAAACGCTGAGATAGTAGAACTTTTTAACACTATTTGTATAGAAAACAATAAAGCACCAAAGAAACAAATTGATTTCGGTAAATTTTTACTTTAGGACCAGTGGAGAGTTACAAGCTATACTGTATGTAATCATAGGCCATGCCAGGAAGCAAAGAGCGTAACGGGAGGGCTCACGAGAAATAAGCACCAAAAAGTGACGTCATCATCGGCGAATCCATGGCTGAGCAGCCTAGGAGTATTTTAACTAATTTAACCAGAAAAATCGTCTTAAATGGTGAAATTCATTTCTAGCATATAAATAAAGATAACATATACTAATTTAGCAATTATCTATAGAAAATTGCAGTGCATGCTGGTGGAAACTTTCAAAGCACTAGCGACGAATTTGTTCCTTTTCGGTGACTTGATTTAACATCTTTTTCTTGATTGAAGCCTTACTTACACTTCATATTCAGTTCACAGTGCTCTTCACAGAACATATTATTTCTTACTAATATACCGTATATAAGCACCATTATAGCCTGTTGTGTACGCGAAAAAAAAAAACACTCTAACAGTTAGCCTATTGCTGGAACTCTCTGTACTTGGCGACAACATTTTACGGTATTTTGCAACTCAAGTAGCTGGCCAGTCATGAGCGAGAGACTGAATGAAATAAATCGAAAAAATACGGTGATATGTTCAAGAAAACAATATTCGAAGGCCTGAGGTCCACACTCAAATACTTCGACTCGTCGATGTGGTGTAAATTTGCTACGTGCGGTCAAGGCTAAGTTTTATTTTGGAACTGTTGAGTCCTCCCGTTGCATTCTTTGCTTCCTGGGCCATGCATAGACCAAACACATCATACATTGACTGGACACTTAAATCGGGCCTCTCGCAATTGGGCCTAGAGGCCGATTTACGTAAGTATTAATAATATGAATTCTAATAATCACCGAGACCTCACACAAAGATTAATTTCTTCGTCGTATATAAGGAATGCGTTGCAGTGCACAATCATACGATTATATCCTCAGTGGGCGATATACATCGTACCTTTGGACACAGAGAATAATGGAAAATTTATCATAATTTTAAGGAATATAAAAAATGTATAGAAAAAATTGGCACACATACTACATGTGATGTACACCTTTTTACAATTAAATTTTAACTATGAGCTCGAAATTTCACCAATTTTCACAAAAATGAAACACTGCGCAACCCATTTAATCATTTTGCAGAATAGGTTTAACAATCTATTAATTGTATTACTCAATCAGCGATAATATTTAAATATTCTGCAAAACCTTTCAACAATTGGGAAATTGAAACAATCTATATTACTTACGAACGAAGTCCGTTTGGGATAAATAATGGAAACAAAATTTATACAATTGACCATTTCATTTAAACAATACAGTATGTATAACATTTAAACAGGTACGGAGAGAGTTCATAATAAAGTTGTTATTGAACTCCAGCAACTCGACAGGCCAAACTAACCTATACTAGGGCTAGGAAGGCCTAACCTATCATTACAAAAGAAGAAACGCACATTGCTATATGTACGTAGGCTAAGCGTTTGGTGCGCGGCGCATGCGCGGCGGACACCGTGCAGGCAGCGGACACCGTGCAGGCAGCGGACACGCGGCGGACACCGTGCAGGCAGCGGACACCGTGCAGGCAGTGGACACGCGGCGGACACCGTGCAGGCAGCGGACACGCGGCGGACACCGTGCAGGCAGCGGACNGCGTGGTGCCCGCCAGCTGCGTGTTCGGTGCTGCTCGGTGCCTGTCCGCTGCAGCGCGGTGCCCGCCAGCTGCGTGTTCGGTGCTGCTCGGTCCCTGCCCGCTGCATGTTCGGTGCAGCGTGGTGCCCGCCAGCTGCGTGTTCGGTGCTGCTCGGTGCCTGTCCGCTGCATGTTCGGTGCAGCGCGGTGCCCGCCAGCTGCGTGTTCGGTGCTGCTCGGTCCCTGCCCGCTGCATGTTCGGTAAAGCGTGGTGCCCGCCAGCTGCGTGTTCGGTGCTGCTCGGTGCCTGTCCGCTGCTTCTTCGGTGCAGCGCGTTGCCCGCCAGCTGCGTGTTCGGTGCTGCTCGGTCGCGCTATCGTTGTTCACGTCGATTTGTGTGCATGTTTGTGTACGCAGATCGCGTTCGTGTGAGTGGCGTTCAAGTTTGTGCGCCGCACTGCTCGATGTATCGCTGGTTAAGTTAGGTATGGTAAGGTAAGGTTAGGTTAGGTAAGGTTGTTGTTGTTGTTCACCAGCGTGGTGGTTAGGTAACGTTAGGCAAGGTTAGGCAAGGTTAGGTAAGGTTAGGTAAGGTTAGGTTAGGTAAGGTTAGGTTAGGTAAGGTTAGGTTAGGTAAGGTTAGAAAGGTTAGGTTGGGTTAGGTTAGATTAGGTTAGGTTAGAAGGTTAGGTGAGGAGGTTAGGTAAGGGTAGGTTAGGTTGGGCTAGGTTAGGTTAGCCTAGGTAGTGTTTATTTTAGTGGTGGTTTGCGCAGCAAAGGTTACTTTAACGCTCAATCGTCGTGAACAACGATAGTGCCACCGGGACGCTGGACAGAAATTGGTGCGCGGGTCTGCACGTTGTCCACCGAGCACGTGCCGCGCACCAAACGCCGTAAGTGTAATCGTACCCTAACGATAGTTAGCCATGACTGCGGCCACCCGATGCCAGTGCGGGAGTCTCTGCGCTGCGATGGGGACTTCCGTGGGCCAAACGCAGGCACTCACCGTTTGGAGTGGCTTCGCGGGTCACTGTGGCGCTCCTTTCCCTCTCTTACTCTCTTCTCTCACTATTCTTTCTCGCTACCTCGTGTTTTTTCCTTCACGGACAGGTCCTTTCTGCCGACGACCTGCCCGCTCTTGTCTAGGCAGCCCCTTCTCTATCAGTTTCCCCCTTCCGCTGTCCCTTTCGCGGTCCCCCTATCCCTCCTGCTAAGCGGTGACATCCTCCAGCCATCACTGCGGCCCGTGTGATGCTGGGCTCCATCGTAAGGCCGGGAACAGACCGGAGCAACAAGCGACGCAATGCGATATTTACGGGAGTCTTGTTGCAGCAATGCACGGGTGTCGCGAGGCATCGCAGTTGCAGCGGTGTGGACAGCTGACTGCTGTACCCTCCGTTACATTTTGTCGTGAAACAAATTTGTCGCGCTGCACGTCGCTCGTCTCGTCAGTGGGGCCGTGGCCTTATGTGCATCGTACGATAGTTAGCCATGACTGCGGCCCGTGTGATGCTGGGCTCCATCGTTTATGTGCATCGTACGATAGTTAGCCATGACTGCGGCCCGTGTGATGCTGGGCTCCATCGTTATGTGCATCGTATAGTATTCGCTCTGGCGGCCTGCAGCTGGTTGTCGCTGCGCTGGTCTGAGGGATTCCCACCGCTACAGCGCCATCTGCGTCGTTTAAATTGGCAGCTGAAGCGTCATTATTGAGCAGTTGCTTCAAATAGGACTTCACTACAGAAAAAACTCCTGTGTCGGGTTCATGAATGGGGAGTAAACGGGTAAAAAACAAATGTTGCCTGTTATCAAGTCGTGGCATTTCGAATTTAATGCATTCAAAAGTATTAGTAGCTACGGCAGATGGGTGATTGCACAGCAACTGAATTAAGTGTTCAGAATAGCGTGGAACTCAAAATGCTGCCATAAACGTAGTAAATTGTTCAAATTTTTTTTTAGGTGAGCTGAAATTCTTTTTAAAGTATTTAGTAGGCTAAACTTACTACAAAATACGTTATTTTTGCAATATGCTCATTGTTTAATAGAATTGTATATTGATTATAATTATTTGTATAAGTTTAACATGCAACATTGTTTTGCATTTTGACGACTGTTAAATAGTTTTGCAGATTGGTTTATGTATACGATGATTGTTCAAACTGGTATTAATTGGTGTTCAGTTATGGAAGATTGTTTGAATGCGTTGGTATTTGTTTCGTATCCGTTGATCACTAGTTAAAATTTTTGCACACAGGTGAGTCGAATAGCTCATTGTTAAAATTCAGCTGCAAAAAGGCGTACTTTAATATCAGATATAATAGAGATTTTTTCCAATGACAGATTTAGAACAATAACCTCAAAAATTGATGTATGTATTGCTTTCGGTGGAGCTCATCCCTATAGCCGCAGGAAATGAAGGTTAAGAAAACCCCATAATACAGTAAAATCTAATTAAAACCACAATAATACTACAGAGTGAAATCCCACCAGCAGCCATGGACTAAAAATGCTCAATTAACGAGGAGGTAAAGGTACAAGAAGAGCTTTTAAAGGACATAAAAATGTCATTTAGTGCTGATACAAACCTTCGTTACCGGAACCATCTGCAGCTGCACCATGTCAGTTCACATGACTAGGCTACCTTGCAATATATACTTCGCTAACCGGCGTTTTTATAGGCTTGCTAGCGGCCCCTCAGGAACCTAACCGAACCTACCTAACCTAACCCAATCTAGCCTAACCCCACCATTCCTAACCCAGCTTAACCTAACCCAATTTAACCTAACCCAACTTAACCCAACCTAACTCAACCTAACCTTTCCCAACCTAACCTAACCTTACCCAACCTAACCTATTTTTGCTTAGGTTTCTTGGGGGTCGCAGGTTATTTTTCCCCATGGGAAATCAAAGGGAACTTACTTGCCCTATATCTCGAAACCGAA
Organism: Parhyale hawaiensis; assembly: GCA_001587735.2. Taxonomy (NCBI): domain Eukaryota; kingdom Metazoa; phylum Arthropoda; class Malacostraca; order Amphipoda; family Hyalidae; genus Parhyale; species Parhyale hawaiensis. Next base: position 12,441,111 of record LQNS02000304.1, read on the forward strand.
GCGTCTGCCCAAAAAGTTTTATTCGTGAAAACTTCTTAAAATGGCTCTTTTAGCTAGACTAAGTGTCATACCGAAAAGCCCTGCCGGACCTAAAGTAAATCAATACCGAGGTTGAGCTAGGTTAGGCTAGGTGAGGTAGGTTAACTTCCTATGGGGTCGGTAGCAAGCCTATACGACGCCGGTTATTTTTCCCCATAGAAAAACAATTTGAACTTCAAAGTCAAATATCTCGAAAACTACTAATTTCTGACGGCTCTCATGTTCATATTCGGACTCGTCACATGATACTTATCGGTAAGAATAGGCAGCCCGCCTACTCAGGGCATGGGCGCGGCACATGATAATACATAGATTACATAAGGCTACATTCTAGGAAGTGAAAGCATTAATTAACCGTGGAATTTCCGTGGGTCCCGCTAGCAATTTTAATTTTAGTACAATTGTATTTATCCGAAAAAGTCTAACTAGCTAGATGCATTATTCATTCGACATTAATTGCAGAAGAAATCGACATGGTTGATGTTCCCGCAGGCTGATGACGGAGATGAAGTCCTCTACATCTACTCAGCTTTCATAGACGAGAGAAAAGCAGATCTGCCACACATCCGCATACTTGCTGTCACCCGAACATCAAGGCCTCCAGTAAGTTGAGAGATGTTGTGTACTTCCCTCCTTTGAAGCAAATATCAGATAAAAGGCAAAATCATCTCAACTGAGAAACCTTCATGAACCGCTTCTTGCTGCAGATTCATCTCAGAGTAAAGTACGGCTGTAGTCGACCGCAGATTATCTGAGCTTGGGTGTCATACACAGAAGGCTCGCATAGTAGGTTAATTAAGCAGTGCATAAGACATAGACTGGTTATGCAAGTTCTGGAAATTTTAGTTTGGGAAAGCTTGGGAACTAGAGCTAAACTTGACGCTAAACTTTGTTCCAGTTAAACTTCCAGGGATATCTTAATTTCTCTGTTCATTCAGTTCGCTCACTCTTCCCTTCTTTCAACAATAGTCTTACCTCTTGCTTTCTCCTTTTTCCGTTCTTATCATTCCTACGGGCTGTTCCCTATGCTCCTCCGTGCTTTGGTTCTCTGTGGTACCTGACACACTATGGGTCCTTTTACTTCTGCCCCTCTTTGAATCGCCCGAGTCCTGTCTAGGAAGCTCGAGTTCAAAGGCTTACTACAACATAAAAAATAATTTATTTCTATAGCTAGTAACTTGACGTTTTCGGTAGTCCCTCAGGCTTATCGCAAAAGTTTATTATTTAAGAGCTCATTTGACTTAAAGTAATTAATCTAATACTAAGAATGACCGTCGTGTGTTTATATATAAATATATCAGTTAAGCTCATTATTTTTATTACACAATAATTACAATTTAAAATACACCGACGTTTCGAATGTCCAAACATTCATCTTCAGGGAGTATGTAGTAGAATAACTTGAAATTGTAGTCTTGGTGAAATTTGAATTTTGTGGATTGAAGTTTGAAAGGTCCGTATCCTGTTTACGGGTGGGAATTTAGTTGAATAATTTCAGCGTTCTTGTAAAGCTTGTATCTTGTACATTAATTGATGGGGCTCTTTCCTTTATCAGAAGAGCCTCTGCTATGGATAGCCGGTTAGTATCGTGGAAC
>LQNS02000304.1:12571242-12582039 GCA_001587735.2 Parhyale hawaiensis
CCCCAACGGACCGGGCCCCACCCCCAACGGACCGGGCCCCACCCCCAACGGACCGGGCCCCACCCCAAACTTACGAGGTCCCATCCCCAACAGACCAGGCCCCACCCCAACGGTCCGGGCCCCACCCCAACGGACGAGGCCCCACTCCCAACTGGACGAGGTCACCCCAACTGGACTAGGCTCCACCCTATTTTGCACTAGGCCCCACTCTATACTGAATGAGGTCCCTTCCCCTAGTGGGCTAGGCCCAACCCCATAGGGTAAAGAAAGCCATGGACGGCCGTTATGTAATGATCGGCACCCCTTCACAATCTCTAGGTAATAAAATAACATACACCGTGTGGGTTATTTTATTACCCTGAAATTGTGAAGGGGCGCCGATCATTACATCACGGACGAACATTGCTTCCCTTACCCTACTGAGCAAAATCCGCCCCTTACAGGCGTAGGCCTAGGCTTTTTTAGCCTATTCTCCCTTTTCTAACCTATGCCCGCCCCGTTCTTGTCCTAACTCTACCTGACTAGGACTTTTAGCCCCGCCCCTACCAGACAAGGCCCCGTCTCTTACCGGACTAGAGCCTGATCTATCTTAGTGTGCTCGTTCATTACTTATTGAAATTTTACTCCCCATATCATCTCAAATTTGCAATAGTTGTCTGCACTTTCTGTTGACTTTACAATCCATTATACTGTGTCCATCATACTTTGCTCCATTCTGAGCTGTCTAATGCCACTCACGTACCTTTCCTTGCCCCACGCTTGCTCTACCTTATCTTACAATGCAACCGCTTCAAAAATCTCACTTCAGCCCTCATTCTGCTCCCCTTTTTGTACTATTCCTCACCTTGTTCTGTTATATCTTACCTAGGCCTTCCAAATGCATTCTCTCTTATAAATCACCTACAACCCAGATGACTCCCAGCACATGTTAAATGGGCGCACAAAATATTTAGAAATCACCATCAAATTTTATACACAAAAATGTTGCAAGATTGCACATTAATTGACATAGGACATGAAGCCTAGTTTTTTATCCATAAAGTGCAAGTAGTATTTTTTATCAACACTCACGATCTATATTTTAATATAATTACAGGTAAACCTCGTGCAAATTACTCCTATTCAATGAATAGTAAGAGTTCTGTGATAAGGATCCCCCAATAAATGGAAAACCGGAGGGTTGAGTTGAAACCCCTCGAATTAAAAAGGTCTGAGTGGAGAAGATGCAAAATTTATTTATAACTCCAAGAATAAACTGGCTGAAACAGTACAATGTTTCGTGTAATGCGTATAATGCTGAGTTTTTCCAGAATTTTAGTGAATATACGTATATATATATGTATATGAAATCTACCACAGAAAAACAAACGGAAAGAGCATAGCCTTCAAATTCATTTCAATTAACAGGATGCATAGTGTCACGTCACTTCTTGTACAGTAAAAATTTTTTATTTTCTGTTTCTAAACGCAAAACATTTGACATCAAAACTATATCACTCAGTCCTCGTCATAGAGCAACGTAAACACAGGTTGACATTAAGAGGAGGCTCAAGTGAAAACCGCCAAAAAATGGATTTTTTATTCCATATTTTCATTCTTAAACCATTTAAAAAGCACGAAAAAGCAAAAAAAAAAAAAACATATTGAAGGAAATCGCACTTATGGGACCTTTGAACGTCCCTGCCCGTCTTGCTTGGCTCGAAGCCTTCCCAACTTCAACTGCGCGTATCTCAAAATCAGTTTCTTCTGTTTCAAAAGATTGTAGAGAACTCATTTTTTACCCAATCCATTTCAAATTTTGCATGGATACTACTATTAGTAGTAGCTATAAAGTTATGAATCGCTTTTTCTGCTATAATAAAAATTAACTGATTTTTAGAGCAAAATTATACGAGTTCTATATATACACACGTGTGAGCTATGTAAACACCGGATAAAGGGCAATATTTCATACTAAGAATGAGGATTTTAGAAAAAGCGAAGCATACTTTTGTTTTTAATAGGTACGAGTACAACCCCACTTCATTTCGTGACTATCACAAATATTGACGTCACGGTGACGTTATAATGATAATAATAATGTTATTTATATATGTATTAAAATTTGGTGGATCATTCTTTTATTCATGCACAATTATATTAGGAATATACCATGACAGTTTCCAGTCAAAAGCACGAATACTGTATTTTTATTAATTTTTTATGTTTTGACTTGAGCCTCCCCTTAATGGCACGTTCAAGCGACTAGAGTAGTGTCTCATATTTACCTTGTATCTCTGACTTCAAACGATAAGAAAGATCTCTAATCAATGCCTTATGGATACGAGGTTTACCTGTGCTACAATACTAGAAAATAATGAACTGAGATATTAAAGAACTTGATACCAAAGCAGAAAATTATAGTTTCTAATAACGCCCATCGCTGAACAAAGATGCTCATTGCTGCTTACCCTGTAGCTTCAGAGGATGAATTACTTGATGTCACACAGAAGTGCAACACCGCGAAGTGTCCAGTGAGAAGGTGGGAGGTCTGTCTCGAGATCGATGGAGCCGATGTATGTAGCGTCGGTGCGATGTGGCTTACGGTATATGGGACATTCATAGAGTGAAGGGCTCTTGCCGCACGTAGTATTCATTGCGTAGAGGTATACCACGGGCAGAGGGTCGTACAAAATCTGGAAGTATGTTGATCTTTCAGTGTGAAATTGACATAAGCAATATCATTTATAAATATTTAAAGGTGGGCGTTAGCGCGATAACATTGAGATATTTGGTTATCTATAATTATTTCTCAATTTATCAAGGTCGATAGTTTGATTTTCAAATATGGGATTGGGTTACTGGCACCCGCTTAGCACAAAGGCAAGCCAAGCGTGCCCGAACTGAGTACGACGAATCCTTTCATTCTTCTGACTCGTATGAGGTGCTTTGATAAGATTATTTGCGGCTTGATATGATTGAACATAACTTGTGATCGATGCCAGCGTAATTAAAGGGTAGCAGAATTTCCCTCCGAGCAAAATTTCAAATATTAAATAACAGCCCAGCAGCACGAATAAAATGAGAATTTAACCAAAAGAAGTCCCTCGAAAAGCTCAGTAGTGCATAAGCTACTAATAATTAAAAATCATTAGCTTCTCTGCTCGGCTTGAAGTTTTCAACTGCTACGAATAAATTGAAATTGTCTTAAGATAATATATGAGTAACGAATTATAATCAACAGGAACGGCAACTCAGTCGAAGATAGAGCCTTTTCATCTCACGAGATGAAAAGAAAGACAATACAGTCAGTATCTCTTGCCTATTCAAGGAACGTGATAGCTGTACTTACGGCTCTAACTGACCTTCTCGTCCCCGTGCTATCCAGCAAATGAATTTTGTCCTGCGTATTTGCTTCACTGAAGGACTGCGGGACCAAGCCAGTAAGCCCTAACAAACTATTACAAACTATTGCCAATGGCAATTTCTCACTCTATTGGAAAACTACCGAAACTTTTACAGCATCATTGATATTTTCCGCAACTATGAAGGAAAGAAGCCGTTTGATATTTTCTTTCAGTGGTGAAAATTGCATGATATGTGTATACGTTATAGCTAATCGCGGAATTGTAACTAGTAGCTGAACTCTCACAGTAGTAGTGGCAGTATAAGAAAGCTTAAGCTTCCCTAAATAAGTAGTAAGCTTTGCTAAGAAAGGAAAAGAAAGCGACATATAGTTTGTCGATAGACACGTAGAACCCATGCACAAATATGTTCTCGCACTGGATCAACGCGCATGGGAACAGCAAGTCGGGAAAGAAGAGGAAGAACAGACGAAAGTTAGATCAGTATAATATGAAAGTGGAAGGGCAAAGTGTGCACTAAAGACTGACGGCCCGAAGGCCAAACTGATGGCTAAGCAGTGGTTCTTAAGCTTTTTACGTCCACGCCCCCCTTTAGGGATAGCCTACATTTGTTCCTTCAAGCCCCCTCTCCATAGTGTTTTTAAACAAATGTGGTACCAAAAACGACCAGACGAACCAAATAAGTTCAAACTAGAGCACTCTGAGAGCGCATCCCTCAGCCAAGCAATGCAACGGTAACGAAAAATTCAAATTGGCTCTGAAACTACGATTTTCTATGTATCAACCAAAACCTAAGTACTTGTGCCGCAAAAAACAAAGTTATTCCATAATTCGCCCTTAACTTTCTTTTCACATTCCTTGCCATATTAGAGGAGGGTGGTATAAAGTGTGTTGCGCCACTCCCGCGCCAAACAGAATAATCCCCCGGTCCACAGTCAGTCTGTGATCTATCAGAACTCGAACAGAATACCGTTTACGTACGTTACGCTGGTTCACGGGCCTCTATTTGCTACGTACTTCTTTACTTATTTGGCACCATACAAAAACCCACCACGGCATCGCAACGGGTCGGAAGCAGCTTACCACTGAAAAAAAGACTCTGGGCCTTACTCTAATCGAGCAGGGAGTACCGGTGAACTGCGTAGCTTTCCAACTGAATTCGAATGTCAGCCGAGTGTCCCTCTTCACGCCTAAAAAAACAGCTGCCGCTCTACCTGCCGGGACCATACCGCCACGCCAAGTGGGATGTGGGCGCAAGAGAAAGACAACAGCAAACCTCACCTCTTTCACCAACACCTTGTCAGTCCTTGCTCTTGCCTTTCTCTTGTGCTCACATCCCACTTTGCGTGGCGGTATGGTCCCGGGAGGCAGTGCAGTGGCCGATTTTCTATGTTGGAAGAGGGACATTCGGCTGACATTCAGTTCAACAGCTACGCGCTTCATCGGCACTCCCTTCTCCATTAAGGTGAGGTCCCTAGTCTTTTCATCAATGGTAAGCATGTTCCGACCCATTGTGATCCCGTGATAGCTTTTCGTATGGTGCCAAAATAAGTGAAAATGCAGGAAAGCACAGTAGGGGCCCGTGAACCAGCGCAACGTACGTGTATTCTGCTCGAGGTCTGATGGATCACAGGCGGACTGTGTAGCGGAGATTTGTGCGTGGTGCGGGGGTGGAGCAACACAGGTCATACCACCCTCCTCTCTAAACTTACATGGCGGAGAATGCGAAAACAGAATTTTAGGTGAATTATGCAATAACTTTGTTTTTGCGGCACAGGGGTAAACTTTGCTTTTGTGGCCACTGTATTACCAGTTTCTGCAATTTTTTCGAAGGTCCATTCATAACTTTTTCAGTTATTTTGCTATCAAACATTATGACAAACTGTAATATATTGTATTTCTTGGCGTGCGTGAAGTTCGTCACTGTACTTGGTTGTGAGAGTGAACTTCAATGCCGAGTGATGTATCAGGCTACAGTGCTGGATGGTGGAGGAATGTCGTAAGATCTTCTTGTTTGTTTACATCTTATTATGCAAGGCTTAGAAGATAAGATCCAATAATAAGTAGCCAGCATGCTACTTGATAGATGCAGACAACAGATACAAGGTCTACCTCTAAGTAAGTGCTACATGCAGAATGCTGTAGACTATGTACAGTACTCTAATGCTAGTACTGAAATAAGCTGACGCTTGATCGTGCAAGCGCCTTAAATACCTATCATTGCCGGCTTCAAGACAGACAGCTTTTACTGAGATAGGTTCCGGCCGGAAGGTCATTGAGAATTACGCATGTCACTCATAGGCAGTGCGGGTAAACCGGCAAATTTTTACACGGTCATAAAACGACCTTTTAAGTTCTTCATCTTAGAAGCTCTGACCTGAAGAAGCCGGCGGTGGCTACATCCGCCAGGCATGAGTTCGCATGACATAAAGAATGCGTCTATACATATGTTACTGGCTAACACACTGGAATGTTGTATGTGCGAAATGCATATATAATACAAACATATGTATAGCGCTATACAAACATGTGTATGGCGCTATATAAACATATGTATAGCGAGACACTTCTATGTTGTTATTGACCTTCAACTTTCTGGAAATTCCCGCTGCAGTTTCGAAAGGATCCTTCTGGGCATAGCGTTTCATAATCCTATCAACTCGCACGGTGGTTTTTCGATGGCGGCCTACAGATACCGGTAATTCCAGCTGTTTCTTTTCATCATAGAGCTTCAAAGCACGAGAAACAACGCTCTTGGATCGGTTTACCTCTCTTGATATGGCCGAATGACTCATTCCTGAGGACCTGAGCTTAACAATTTCTTCCCGCAGCTCGGGAGTAACTTTAACGTGAGGTGCCATGTTTCTAGAATGATGTAATCGTAAGAGTGGCAGTTCTAGAAGTCATGTACACGAAATTGAATGTTACCAGATGACCGGGGTAAATGTGAGGATGTTCTAGAGACGATCGTTCTCTTATTTTGCACTCTTCAATTTTTGTTATTGTTTGTTAGATTGCTCTAATGTATTAAATATAGTTATGTTTGTCCTGATATTTTGTAGAAATATGTTAAATACATTCCTTAAGGCCACATCAATGATTCATAAACCTACTCTACATGGTTAAACTTTATTTTCAAATAATGAAAATCGTTCAACTATTTTGCCTGCTACAGTAAGTAAGGTCTTGGTTGGGCTTACAAAGGACTTAGTTAAAGCAGCTCCCTACAGAACGTAAAAATAACCATGCAGTAAACCTTAGAGCAAAAAAATCTTGACAGAGAGACCACACAGTGGTATCCTCGTATTGAGTAGTTTAACCCGTACTGTTCCTTTGGGCCCGATAGCGAACGCAAGCTGAGAGCATGTGGCACATGAGCAAACCCAGCGTTGCCATACACCAAAATGCAGATCTCATTGAGCTCTTTCTTCTGGTGTAGAGCGCAGGGAGGAGGGAGGTCATGGTAAAGAGGTGGAGGGGTGTTGAAAATTTTCGGCCCCCACATGCTCGGTCTGTCCATGATAGTGCCCGTGAGGAGTGTGCCCCTGTATCCTCCCTGGTTACGATCGTTTACAGTAGTTTTTTTCTTCATATCTTTCGAACTATCAAGAATAGCAGGGAAAACTCGATGGGAATACACAAAAAACTAAAAAAATACACTATGAACGAAACGGCATGAATTCAATTTTTTTTTAGGTTCCAATGATCATAGCTTCTACACTATTAGGTCTAGAATAAAGAGTAATCAACCATCAGGTTCAGCAGATCAAATCTAATAGAATACGTCAAGAAAAAACATGAAAGTGTCATAGGACCGAACCGGCCAGTGATCTCCAAAAATAACTTTTGACCGATTTGCCAAACTTTGGGCTCATATTTGGAAGTTTTTTATAGGTTATCGATAGAAAGAGTATCTTTTTCCCTTCAAAATAAGCCCTGAACGAAATTCGTTGCTTCAATAATGAACACACAGAAAGCTGAAAAAAAGAACCCCACTTTTGTGTTCCGAAATTTCTGCCCTAGTGGGATGAACGGGTTGAAGCCCGGTGCCCACGTAACAACTTTCGTTGTCGCTAGCAGCGTATGGCCAACTCAAAAATCCGACTGCGTAGTTGTGGCTGTGACTTCAGCGTGACGTCTATAAACATCGTGTGCTTAATCTTGAAGTATCAATCTTTGTGGACTTAAATTGCTCATAATTAGGGGCGATAGTTGAAAGTTCACCATTGGCACTTGCTATGGTGTAAAAATTGCAGGGATGCGTGAGATTTTCGAAAAGTTTCATAGTTAAATTTGGCGTAAACTGAAGCCGTGCAATGGCAACATAAACGGATCAGCTGAGTTGCCTCTAGTCTGCGAGCGGCAACGAAAGTTGTTACGCGGGCACTGGGCTTAAGCAATCTTGTAGAAGAAAAATGTAGAGACATATACGGTAATAGGAACGTGGAACTTATGCACAAGACTGTTCCTACACTAGATCAATGCGCATGGTAACAGCAAGTGGGCAAATAACAAAAGAAAGTAACATCAGTAAGAGAATGAAAGCGAAAGGAAGCAAAGTGGGCATGAAGGAAAGAAGTCACGAAGGCTATGGTAACCTACAGGGTGCCTTGGGGTGGCTCTACCCCATATCATTGGATGGACGAACCTAACTAATTTAAGCCCCTGGCGTTTGGCCCATCCCATGCCCGTTAGGAGGTACACATAATGGTAGAGAGGAGATCAAGTAATGATGCATTACGGAAACAAATCAGTCCAGTTGAACTCTCGCAATTATTGCTCTACCCGCACAGCATTGCTGCAGTGGAAAACTCATCATGGCCTGATAGAAACCGTATTTTCCACAAAGCAGTCTCGGCAATGCCACAAACCTTCTGTTTGGACTCAACAAGTCTTCCTTTCTTCTTGTCCCACGACGCGCCTTCGAGGTAGAGGCCGTACACATAGACGCCCTCCGGCGGCGGCTCCTGGAGGTCCTCGCGAGTGAAGCGAGTCACCAAGTTCTGCAGCACCACGCAGTCCAGCGACCAGCCGCGGTGGTGGCGAGTTACTTCCTGAGGACAGTACCCAAATTATTGCTTAAACTATTCATTTCAACTCCCAGTTAAGGTCATTCTAGCCAAAGAATTCGCAATGACTCACAACGTTGAAGAAACTAGGGAAAGGTTAATAAAGAAACAAGAACTACGCATGTAAGCGATTCGCACACCAAAACAGTAAACGTGAAAGCAAGAAGAGAAATAAATCAGTATACGAATTACGAAGAGAGCGATGGGTACAAAGGGGAATGCCCAGTGGAAGATTAACTTGAACTCATAGAAAATCGAAAGTATCCGAGCGGGCGCAACCCCTCAAAAAGTAAGATTCATGAATTTTAAGTCTGTGGTCTTTCCTAAGCCCGTTCAAGGAGCACACAGGATAGTAAAACAGTGCACTGAAACGTACTTGTGCTAAAACCAAAGATTACAGCCGTAAATTCGAGCAAAAAGAGCTTAAAAGTTAATGAGGATAACTTCACATCACGTGCAAGCAAGCGATGGAACAGTAAATATACTAGGCGTTAAGAGGAGATGAAGAGAAACTTGGGGGATATCGCAGAAAAATGGGGACAATTCACAAAGAACAAACGCGCAGCTAGTTATATTGAGTACTTTAAGCCTCCGTCTCCAATACAACTGTAATCTAACAGGAAGAAAATAAGGAATACACCGTTTGTCGAAAAGAAGCGTGAAACACATGGATGAGGGTATTTCTACACAGGATCAACGCGCATTTGAAACAGCAAGTCGGGAAAGAGAGAGAAGCATCATCAGTAGGAGAATGCAACTGGAAGAAAGCAAAGTCAAGTGGATGAGGAGGAAAGTTGTCCCGAAGGCCTTTGTAAGGCCAAGGTAGCCAATAAGGCAGTGTTACCTACTGTGGATGCATATGAACCCACGGACCTCCTGTTGATTCACGCACGGACCCCTCACTGGTTCATGACATTCAAAGTTTTTATGACTATATAATTGCTTTTATCACATTTATGGGAAGGATTAATTACGTTATTCGAGGAAAAGCGTTCGTTCGACTGAACTTTACTCCATTTTTTATTAATTTAGTAGGGTAAGATGTCTAGTACCCGTCCACCATGCTAGTAGCCGTCCACTAGGGTTTAAAAACTTCCTGTGTGAAAACTAGCAGTACTAGAGAGCCGTACATAGGCTTAAACTGTAGGGTACTATTTAGGCTACAGTTTAAGCCTATGTACGGCTTTTTAGCACTGCTAGTTTTCACAAAGGAAGTTTTGAAAGCCAAGAGGACGGCTACTAGCATGGTGGACGGGTACTAGACATGTTACCCTAAGCTTAATTATGATATAGTGACCCTTTAACATTAAAATTTCTTTCTAACAAAGATTGAAGCACAAGATTACTAGAACTCATTGTAAAAAATGTCTACAGGCAATGCAAGACTACATCGAGGAAAGTTCAACGTGTAGATTTACCCGCAGTACCGGCAGGCTAAGTACTGACCGCAGTAGGTTCCAATACCAACCTAGACAGAAGAGCTCTTGAGGCACTTGACGTGCTTAGCTCAGTAAGTGATGTCTGTAGAGCTGTCGCGGAAGCCCTAGCCACCCCTAAAAATAGTAAAAGGGAGAGGCACGAGTCGTTGCATAAAAGCCTCCCGTCGATAGTGCCAAAGCTCACGACGATCGATGGTCGACTGCACCCGTACACTCCTCTGAGGCAAATTTACTTATATCTACAGCACGAATCAGTTCGTGGGGGTCTTCCAGGAGGTGCGGTCAAGCAGAATTTGCTTTTACTTTTTACCTTTATTTAATGTATGTCTTTAGCAGGGATAACACATGAGTAATTATCTGCATGCCTATAGTATTATGCTTTTGTTCAACTATTAATTAAATGAAACTTCACTTGACGGTGTGACCATCTACTGAAATGTATATATTGTTACCAACCATTCATAAATTGATGGCATTTATTGGAAGAGGGTCTGCGAATCAAAAAATATTTTCGCTTCAGGTACGCTTTAAATTGAAGTTAGAGTACCACTGATGTAAGAGGTCACTTTGGGGTTGTTGCTCCTAATAACATAGGATCGGTCACCGTAACTAACCTAGCCCTATGGGAACTGCCCATTATCACCATTAAACATATAGCTTGCCCCTGAGAGGATCCTGTAGTCATGTGCCTTCCTAAGTAATAGGGAAGCGTGACACAGTACTTGAACCCTACACGTAACTTTAGCCTTGGTTGGGCCTTCGAAACTTCTCTTCCTTTCACGTTTATTGAGAAGGCACAGCATTGGGGTCAAAATAATACCATGTTTTCACGAAGAAAAACTGATAATTGCCACCAATATAATTTTCTCACCCACAGGTCACTTGACGCCGTTAGGGCTTGAGCCCAGTAGTTCCTATTGGACTTTACTATCTGATTCAATTATC
>LQNS02000304.1:12584102-12598265 GCA_001587735.2 Parhyale hawaiensis
CAACCGGAAACTGCACCATTGAAGATTTCTTTCGTGAGTTTGAACCATATGCACTACACACGTTTGGTGACGAAGGAACTAATGGCGATGCATGGATCGTAGCTTTACGATCTTTCTTGATGGGAAACGCTCAGCTTTCTCTGAACGCCATGGGCGCCAACAACCTCGACTATGGCACAGCGAAGCAAAATTTGTCTTCACTATTCACACCCCAAGACGTTCTTCATATTAGCAAGATCTCCGAATTTCTGACAGCTCAACGTCATATCGGTGAGTCATTCGTGCTCTTCTCTATGCGTGTCTATAGTCTAGCAGCAAGTGCTTTTTACGTGAGTCCTGCAAGAGACAAACTGATAATATAAAATTACTGGAGTGTTTGCCTGCTGATGTGAAGGCCCAGGTGTCTGTGTTAGTGTCAGTCATACCCAACCCTACGTTGGATACCTTTGTGCGAGTGGTGACGTCATTGGAGCAGTTGATCAGGAACACAGTAACCTTGCCTATGCGTAACTGCGTTGTTCAGAACTTTACACCCAAGTTTAATTATTTGTCTGTTTCTTGTGATAGTGCTAAACTGGGAAAATGCAAAACTGATGCCATTCACAAGCAGCGTATTTGTTTTCTGTGTCGTCAATTTCGATATTTTGCTCGATTTTGTCCCAAACGTAAGTCAGCAAAAAAGTTAGTGATTCGTAACAGAGTTCTTCTGACGTGATGTGCCAGTACTGCTGTAAGAAAGGACACGTGTTAGCTCATGGTGAAGATTTTAGGAGTGAATTTGGGGGTTGCATTTGGTGTAAAAAAGCAATCACAAGTCATTCGAGTGTCGGCAGAGAGCTATAGGAGGTGTTGCAGCAGCGAACGAAATGGCCCATTCTCCGAAGATGACATTCGTCGGTTGTGTCGAAGCAAAGCAGAGTTCTTGCAGTGAAGGTAACTTGGGTCGTGTCATTCACACTTTGCAAGATGGTGAACCCACAACAGAAACTAAACTCAAGCCATTTACCAGAAGACAATTACGTAAGCAACGCAAATTAGATCAGAAAAAGCCTCAGGATAATTCACGCTTCCGAGTTGGTCTGTCTCTCAATTTAGAGGAAATCAGAACCTTACAAAGTGAAGATCCAACAGTTAGTCTTCTTAGGGATTTGTGTCGGAATGGAGTCCCAGCCAGTGAGATAGTAATAGTAGTAAGTTCGTTAATCATTTGAAGACTTACAGAGAAACAAATGGCGTGCTGTACGGAGGATCTCACCAGACGCCAGTTCTTCTCGCAAGAAAGTTGCCTCAAATGTCTTTGTGTGTTCATAAGGCAGTCAATCATATTGGCAGAGGCAAGACCACAGAAGTGTTGTCATGTCAATACTTCAACCCACGATTGGCGAAAATAGTTGCATATGTAGTGCACCACTGAGGAAGTTGTCAACGTTTCAGGGGTAAGCAATTCACAGGCAACGCAGCCAAATTTAGCAATCCGTGTATTCAATCTTACTATTGCTCACCCCACCGACGGAGGCAAAGCCGGAGGACGGACAGTGATAACGCAGATGGCCAGGACAGCAAATCTCCATGCTCTGATCTACTTCCAGAGCTTACCGCAATGGGTGGAGTGACTATCTCGCTCTCTGGTCTGACAGATGAGATAGCAGCAGCATTACACAAGAACGGCGCAGGTATCATACGCGAAGAACCGACCTTAGAGTTCCATGAAGCGGTGACCAGCAATCCAGTCAACGTGTAGTGGGAGAACTTGACTGAGGAGACTCACAGTGACGTTTTCTTAGAGCCGCATCAAGGCTCTGCATCATTACCTCCAGTCACTCATTTAGCTGAGACGCGACCGCTGGCAAGTGAAGCCTTGAAAACATCTGAACGCATCACTAGGTCTTCAGCTAGGCGTGCAGCGGAGGCTTTGGTAAAGTCGCTGGTTCTCAACGCTGGCCGAAAAGAGCTCAGCTTCCCTGGTGCCCAGCCATCTTACCACTTCCGAGATGCAAAGAGGACATCCAAGCTGCCCAACCGAAGACTTCAGTTCTCCAGAGGACCTAGAGGCGTTGGCAAGAGTTTCGGTCTCTGACGGGCCCGATCTTTCTGACCATATCGACAGAGAAATGAATTCTCAGTCGTCTTGATTTAATTCCGACGACGCTGTTTAATTAGTGTTCGATCCAGTAGTATGGGATCCTCAATTGTTGCTCCATAACCTGAACTATATAACACAACTACAGGATTGCGTACAGAACATAGAATTGTAACATGTGCGCTAGGAAGTCCAATTTGTATCGTGTACGGACCGGTAGTTCTGTATTGAGTCATGATTTCCTGCGCATGTTTCACGCCGGTAGCAACAATTATTAAAATTTCTGTGTTTTTTAAACAAAATGTTTACAATAAGTAAATAGTGGGCGAAAATGTTTCAAATTTTTACGTAGTTTCGGTAAAAATTAAACTTCCTTTATTGGCTATTTTAGGAAGTAAAATTTGTCACCATTCCCTCGTTTGTGAAAGAATACCTCTCACAGCTAGGATAACATTGAATTTTGTTATATTTGGTAGAGGGGGAAAGTGACCGGTGAATTTAAAGTTTCACAATTTGGTGCGTAGACCAGCACCGTACCGCCTGGCTGTGGCGGCTGGATCGTACCAAATATTTACGCCGAAGAAACTTCACTAGTCCAGGGAATTCGTGATTGTACTTGTGGCCATCCAGTACAAACCTCAACGAGGAAGTACTAGAAATCCCGGCGATAAAACTTTGAAAAGAAAAAAACTTTAAAAAAGAAAATGAAAATAAAACCTTTTACCTGCAGGGTATGGGACCACACCCGACTTGACCGTTGGATGTCTTCGCCCATTACCTGTCTGAGAGTTTAAGGTTCCGGTACTTGGCATTGCATCGCTGTTAAGCCAGCAGGGGATGTTCGAAAAAAATTTAAACAAATAAAAAATATTTCTTCGTGCATTGTCCTGGACACTTTTTTCCCCCTGACTCTGCTAGGGGTTCTGATCTGTTTGGTATCTCGCACCAGACTGCGAGAGGCCAGTGGTAATACCCCTTACCTTAACTACCTGCACCTCTCTTCAGCGGGATCCCCGCTATGAAGGTACGCTCTGACCTAAGAGCCCAGTCAATAAGGTCGATTACCCGGAAGCCGAAATTCACTTTATATGCCTACAACGACGTTGACGAGCTAGTGCGTCCTGCGGTCTTCCCGCTAAGGAACATCTTTACACACCCTCAACCAAACCAAGTTGACAACACTGCCTTTAAAAATTACCTCACAGGCCGGACTACGGCGCTGCTTTGTCGGTCTCCGGCTCTCGGACCGTAACATCTCTTTACTGGGGACCTTCAAAATACCTAGCATAAGTGTTGTAACATTCTGATGCTTGTTTCTCTTAGCAAGAAGTTGAAACAACGCAACGATCTCTCTTTGTGCTTTCAGATTTGAGCAGACTGATTGAGAATCAAGACTACTGAATGCAAACTACGTGATAAGTTTACAGGCCACGAATGTTACATTCACTATGCCTCCCGGACAAAGAGACATAATCGTTTTTTTCTGACTCCTGCACAGCATGTGTAAAGCTGGCGATCAGCATCTTGCAGGACAAGAGAGGCCCGGCCATCAAAATATGGTTAAACCGGCTCAGCTACATCAGAGCTGTCAGACATAAGCTCGCTAAAAAATCCCAGAGCATAGATCCCGACCCGATCCCGACCGCCTCTGGGATACCGAGGTCGAACGTACCCTCTTCGGGCGAATCACTGACTACGACCTGTCGCGGCACCATTATCTGTCACGAGAAAAAGGCTTCGAAGTGCTAACGGTACTTCAGGAGATGGGTCCGGCCTACGGGAGCTCCTTTCAATCCTTCATGGAAATGGCCGAAATTTCCTCCTACCACACATTGTCGCTGGGTTCCGTCAGGTCAGACTCGGAGGATCAGCCCCCAAGCACCCTGCCTCAATATTGAGGGCCAAGGCCATCACCAATGCTCTCCCAACTTTCTTGTGAGGAGGTCTCCCCCGCTTCAGCGAATACTCAAACAGGAGCCCCATCCCCTCGCAAAGACACCTCAATAGCGGGATCTCCTATCGGCACCGGGCCCTCCCAGGGCCTTCATCCGCGTCAAGTGTCCAACTCCCCCAGGGACGCACCACCTAATGAACCAATGGCCCAGATTCTCTTGGGTCATGAGCTCGTCTACTAATGAGAATTCCTCTGACCACCAGCTAATGAGCTCTTCCAGTGATTCATCAGCACCATCTACACCGGGGGCCTTCCGCCTTACCGTGTCCGATTGGCGTTCCACTGGCTGAGATGGCCTGGTTCTATTAACCGTCTCGAGCTACCATCAACTCCCTCAAGCCCCTGGAATTCACCTTTGTGGGAAAAATCTTCACCAACACGCTCTCGGCCAGCATCATGCCTATAGCCTTCCAAAATTAAAAAAAAAAATAGGACATACCCTGCGGCCCTCAGGAACAACGATCTCTCACAGAAGATTTTCGCCTCCGCCACCAGGCATACAAACACATGGCCACGTTCGAAACTCTCCACCTCACCCACACCCTGCTGTCCTCAGCTGGAAAAAATACCTCAAAGTCTGAGCTACTACAACAGACCTCCCGGGCAGCGCATGTATTACAGGCTTGCCTACCAATCTTCCAGGCGCAAGCCCACAACCACCTCTCAGCATTCGTGGACCACAGAAATAAGCTGCACGATTTCACCCCGGAAGACATCTTCCCGCCTGCGGTATCAGGTCCCCTCAGAGAAGCCCCGATTTTCTCTCGAGATGGGGATCTATTCCCCAAAGAAACTATCATATTGCAACTATCATCCACCCTAATACTTTTCAGCCAGCCAAGAACTCTCCACTAGCTATCAAGGAAGGACGCAAAGTGCCCTATCCGCGGGCCAATAATAGCCACAACGCGTCTGAGTCTTACCAACCCAAACCTACGGCATCCAAATACTGGAAAACCACAGCACCACCTCGTGCCATCCATATGCCACCTACGGCCGGACCGTCCACCAACTGGCAACGTCCGGCACCTGGCCCGGTCAGGACAGAGCGACCCCGAGGCACCGCAAAACCCAAGACCTCGTCCAGACTACACCAGTAACCACAACCCACCGAAAAATCGGCCATACTACAACCCTCATGTATGGAAACGCAAGAAATCTCAATCTTGGTTGCAACTCCTGTTCTTTGGGGTTACCAGTCTACTACGATAGCGTTCGTGGCATTTATGAACCTCATGTGATACCACTGATTGCCATTGTTGGTTGCGCCTTCCCAGTTTCGAGGGCACGACCCTAGTTGTTCATTTAATCAAATGTACCTGTACAGACCTACCGAAGTAAATTTACCTTGTTCACTATCTTTGCCTACCCTAACTAGTATCATACCATAACAGGCTGGGACTTCATGTATCTCATTCATTTAGTCTCTGCCTTTACAATCTGATCTTTGGTCGCTTCCACATCCATATAGTTACCCGTTCGGGTCTTAAAATAATACGTCCTAATGGTGTTTAGTGACCTGGACGTGAGAAAATGTGTTTGTGACAAACCAAGGGCGCCAGAACATGTCCTTTTTCTCACTATAAGGGAACATGACACCGTAAGTTCCTCCCTCCTCCCCATCTTGACCAGATGGTTGCGAAGGCATGGAGACCTGGATCAGTGCATCCCACAAGGGAACCGCCAACCGGCTGACTGGCGTGGTGGCAGCCTGGCTGCCGCGCCAATTGGCTGAAGACGGCGCTGGCTCGGCAGACCGCCGATCAGCCAGGTGAGGAGCTGGACGGCTGACGGCGGCTTGATTCACGATCTTGAAAATGAAAACGATTTTAGTAATGAATGTTACTGATACACATTTAAATGCGATTACAATACTACTCAAGCTGTGAAAGGTTGTTACGACTTAGATAAGAATCCCACTGGTGAAAGATGATACTGAAATCAGATAGTAAAGGGCAGATGGAACTACTGGGCTAAGTCCTTACGGAGTCAAGTTCCCTTATGGTGAGAAAAAGGGCATATTCCGGCGCCCTTGGCTTATCACAAGCATAATTTCCTGAAAGCTGCAAAGAAAGACGTAGACCTTTCGTTAAGCATGCGACCGCGGTCACCTATCCGTGTCATGGAGAAATTACGAGCAAAAATAATTTTTCAATAGGGTACCATTTTCTCTGCAAATTACGGACTGAGCTTAACTAGAATGTAAATGGATAATAGTGTATTCATAAGCAAGGAAGTGCAGCCAGCTACAGTAAAAAATATGATAATGCTGATGATTCTTTGGCTACACTTTCTAGAAGCGGGTCACAAAAACCAGCTATATCTGGGCTACTATCTTACCTCTGCACATCACCCGTAGAACTCTATTAGTTTCATTTAACGTCCACCGAAGTAATTCAAAATAAACGGAGGCACCGGGTTCTCTTCAATTCTTTGGCCGGTTGGTAGTTACAAGTAATTTGACTGGTAAAGTGGAAATATCTGAGGCACGTATCTTTAAACACACATCACAATAAAACAGACCTGTCGCATGGCTGTTAAGAAGCCTTGAGGATTGAAGAATCCGGTGATCCAGAAAGCCTTGGGCCGCCCCTGTGTGTACCAGCGGCGGAACTGAGCGTCTCTCTCCAGCAGTTCCGTGTACCAGAAGCCCAGGGTACTAGACTCCCACGATATCTACGGAATGTAACGAGAATAGTATTGTTATCGATAGCTCTATGGTGAAGTTTTGAATTTCCAAGTCTCTATGGCCAACATAATAGTGACGCATTAAACCCTTTTATTATCACATGTGCGGTTCCTACAAAGAGTGATGCGGCCACTGGGGCATAACACCTTAAAAAAATCGAGGGCAAGAGTACATGACTCGAAGTATTCATGCTACGATAATTGTCAAATAATTACTATTATTATTATTATACAAGTCATAGTTTCACCACCGTATCCACTCTGCGAGTGATCCCTACATGATCCAGTTATTTTTAAAATTTTGCACTTAATTATTACCTCCGCCAAGGAGGTTAAGTTTTCGTCGGGTTTGTCTATCTGTCTTTTTGTCTGTCATCAAGGTAACTCAAAATTATAGACGGATTTTGATGAACTTTACACGGTATTGTTAGGTAGCTATGTTAGGAGGAACCGATGATTACAATTTGGAAAAGATCCGTCCATCCGTTTGTTTGTCTGCCACATTTTTTCTCAATGCCATAGCTAAAAAATTTAGGGGCGGATTTTTTATGAAATTTACACGAGTTGTTAGGTATATAACGAAGAGTAAATTACCAAATTTTTGTAATGGTCTGTTTGTTTATTCATTCGTTTGTCACTGCTTTTAATTTTATGCTTGTTAGCACAATAACTAAAAAAATAATAAATGGATCTTTATGAAACTTGTAGTAGTTGTTAGTAATGTTAATAGACATACATAATTAAATTTTGGTGCAGATCGGTTGGTTCGTTTGTATGTTTGACTCATGTTTGTCATAATGTTTGTTAGCAGTATAGGAACACAAAAAGTTATAAACGGATCTTCAAGAAAATTGCACATACTGTTATTGCTATTAAAAGGCACAAATGATTACATTTTGGAGTGCATACAAAGAAAATTATGGTCTCAGAGCCAATTTGAATTTTTCGTTGCCGTTGCCTCGCTTGGCGGAGGCATGCGCTTTCTGAGTGCTCTAGTTCTCACTGTATTCACTCCTCACACACTTCTACATCACTGAGCTCTCACCGCAGTCAGCATTTAGAATCGTATCAACAAAAGATACGGTACTTATCAACTAGGACGGGGAACATAAGATAGTGAACAGCTAAAGACTAAAATTCGTTTGTAATCTAAAGCTGCAGTAAACCAGGACCTCTCAAAATGGAGAAACCTAACCAACAACTGAATCGTAAGTAAGCTTCTGGTCAATTCAATACTCCCGACAGACAACACTACTTACTTTCCTCCACTTCTCAGGCAGCCTTGCATCATACATAGCATCGAGAGTTTCCTTGAGGGAAGCAGACATAATGATAGTGCCTTCTATGGCAAGCTGCAAATCCTGTAGTGTCTGTCGAACGGTGCGCAGTACCTGAGAAGTACAATAGACCTCAACAGACACCCAGTACTAACGGATCTCGATTGGGGATCCAAATATATTAGCATGGCGTTACGGCTAATGGTGAGGTTCAAATTCCAAAGGAACGAAGGAAGTATAGTATTAGCACGATTAAACCACTAAATTAAAACTCTCAAATGTGAACTATTGAAGTGGACTGTACCATGAAATACAAGATTGAAACCATAAACTGCTCACCCTGAGCATGCGCCCTAGCTCCTGCCGCAGGAAAATATTCATTGGCAGGATGGCTCCCATGCGCTGCAGAGCTTCCTTAACCTGAGGAGCAATTATCATTATTATTATCATCATTGAATAGGCAGTTTATGCCTCCCTAGCCATTGCAAAGATGTTTCAATAAAGAAACGGACATGCTATTATATTGAGTAAGTTAAGCTTCCGTTTCTACAACCAAGGCGATCTCACAGAGAACGAAGGGACATGAAGTATGTCCATAGAAACGAGAAACCCACGTACGAAGATGTTTCCACACAGGATCAACGCTCATGGAAACAGTAAGATGGTAAAGAAGAGGAACAATAGAAGAAATTCACATCAGTAATGGAGCAAAATAGTAGTAAAAGAGCATGTTCTTGGCGCATCATACAATTCACTACACAATATCTCTCAAGGGCTTCATTGGTGATGCAGTACACACGGCTTATCTTAAAAGAATAGGTTCACACTACCTCGTGCTGCACGTAGTCAGGTGGCAACTTCTCCAACATGTCCACAGCCAACCTGTAGACCACAGACTCCCGTGTCTCTCCGCTACGTTGTCCACCACCTTCCTTTGGCTGCATGCTCAGGATGGTCTGCAGGATATCCTTGGCGGTGTTGATGTGGTACCTGTAGCAGCGAAATCCAGATATAGTTCTCTTATTGTATGGGTTCGAGGTCTGTCTGACCTCATCGACTAAACGTAGACGCGTAACAGCAATGGAGAACCCACTCTATAGGCAACTGCACAAAAGGGAAACGTCAAAACGTACAGTATTGCGAGAGCTACATCTGTGCAGGAAAGGCTGTAGCAACGCCTCACCAATCCTTGTATTGGAAGGACACGCAACAACTACCTATGACAGAAGCGGTGTGTTGTGCACATTATCAAAATTCAAACATAAAATTAACGTAACGTAGCTGCATAGGAAGATTAACTGTCTGGGTACGAGAATGCCAAGGGGTGTTGCACTTGTGCCTGCAAGATACACGACACAAGAAGCTAAAAATAACTCATTAATTATACGTCCTGATCAATGAAACAACATAAAGAATTTTTTGGTTGGTGCAACGGCTTATAAATATGCAACGCCCGCCGCCACTAGCAAGCAACCTAACGCTGGTAAGGAGACAGCAAACTTTTCAATAGATAATGACTATCTCTGAGCTGGAGGACAATAAGTGTCAGGTGATAGTTTTCTATACATCAATTATAACGACTATCACACGCTAATTGACCTCTGTCAGGTGTTCCGACACAAGCACAGTATGGAGAATTCTAATATTGCTAAGGAGGAACAACAGTATCACAACTTACATGTTGAGATTTTTCAAGATCCGACAAGGTTGACAGTTTTTTATTATTATATTGAATAGTTTAAACCTCCGTTTCCACAACAATGGCGATCTAACAGAAGTAGAAGCAAGGGACATATACAGTAGTATGACGATAGAAATGGGGAACCCATGCACGAAGGTGTTCTCATACAAGATCAACGCGCTTGGGAGAGCAAGTCGAGAAAGAAGAGGAAGACCAGAATATACCATGAGCAAGTAGGAGTATGAAAATGAAAAGAAGCGAAGTGGGCACGAAAGACAGATGTCCCGAAGGCCTAGCGAAGGCTAAGGTGACCTACACGAGCCCCTGGGGTCGCCGCGCCCCATTACGTAGGATGGGCGAGCCTAACTAACCTAGCCCTAGGGCCTATGGCCCATCCTATATATACCCTCTGAAGGGTGATGACGCTAAGGGAATTCTGGAGTAAAAAAAAAATTAAATTTTTCATTAATATTGCATTGCTTGGCAGAGATAAGCGCTTTCAGAGTGCTTTTTAAATTTAAAATTGCATTTCACGTCCGATTGAGGAAATGGAGTAATAATAGGTCACTATTACTATTGCACATCCTGGCAATGAGGTCGTCAGCCTCACTTCCTGGGATTCCAGGAACTACACATGAGGTAACTGGCTTGCCCAGTTCTGACAGCTAGTAAACTATATTCCAATTAACCCACAAAATGTCGTGTCCCCGTTTGGATAAAATATTAATAACGTGAAATAGTAGAATTTTACTTTAGGTCCGGCACCACTTTTTCATATTTTGACAATTTTTATAGGTTAAAGGAGCCATTTAAAACTTTTTCATCAATACCATTTTTTGGGCAAATGCTTTATTTTCGAGATATAGCGTAAGTTCCCATTGTTTTTCTACGGGAGAAAAGAGCCGGTGCTATTATAAGCTAACTAGCAACCCCATAGCAGCATAACCGAACCTAACCTATCCTATCTAACCTAACGAACCCTATCCTAACCTAATCTAACGTAGCCTGATCAAACCAAGGCTGACCTAATCCAGCCTGACCTAATCTAGCCTAACCTAAAATGTGTTTTGCTTAGGTCTCTTGGGGTCACCGGTTATTTTTTTCCATAGGAAAACAATTGCCCAACAAACATTTTTGAAAAACGACTTAAAATTGCTTCTTTTAGCTAGACATAGTATCAAAATACTGAAAGTCCGTGCTGGACCTAAAGTAAAACAATACCTCTTACCTGAAATAAATGGCAGTCATCATATTTCCATGATTCTTCCATGATGAAATTGCAAAATTCCAGGAGGAATACAGATTACATATTTTCAGTTCACACAAGAGAAAAGAGCAATTGTATGTTTACAGTACTGAACCTAATCTCCTGAACAGTGCACTTATAACACTTATGTTTAACAAGAATACATGTATCACAAAATCGTAAAATGGCCTTTCCAACGCTTATAGCCATCCAATCCTCACCGCAAGGATTGCTCAGAAGTACAAAAAAGTTTTTCTCTTTGGATAATAAAATACATAACTCTTCAGGCTTTGACAATTTCTTTCTCAAATTCCACAACTTTTCCATGATAAAAAGCGCTACCTATTTTCATTTGCCTTGATTTTTACAGGTTTTCCTGGTAGGGCTGGGAATCCTGTAATGTTAAAAACTTATTTAACTAGGAAAAACCAAGGTACCCTGCCCATATGGAGACAACAAAAAGGCAGCACTTCAGACAATCACATTAGCAAGCTTGAAAACTTGGTCATAGAGGAGTAATATGAACCAAGCAATTACTTTGACACCTATAAATGAACCTCAGCGGGACATGATGAATTACGAATGCACTTCTAAGGCTCGTCCAATTATTAGATCTATGTAGGCAGTTCGGCCATAATGTAAAAAGCACACAAAGTGTCTGGCGTCTAACAGCAAGGCTCACGTAATGTCAGCATTGGAGTGCAGGCCGAGCACCTCAGGCGAGTCTGTGAATGGCAGGGCCGACACAAACTCCACGTAGTCTGCCTGACTGCGGCAACTAGGCAGTCCGTAGCCTTCGTAGAACCTACAAAGAACAGATAAATTCAATGAATGCGTAGGCTCAGGCGCTGATAAATGAGCGACAATAACTAAAGTTTCTTTCGGAACCCGACGTCTTCTTCATCGCTTCGTGCTTCACTTGCATCAGTCGATCGTCAAGCAATCAGATCTTGAGAGAAAGCGAAACCAGAATTGCTTTTTCCGACTATGAGAGCCGCTATATCAGTTTCCACGTTCCGTTTGGTTGCTTTGATCTTTAACTTTGAGCATCATGCAGTCACGAATGTGATTACAGCTACCGTACCGCGGTAAGATCAACTCTCTTAAAATTAGCGAATTAAACAGCTACCGGGCGGTCATAGCATGGTACTGAAACGCAAATGCTGCCTTATTCTTGCTCTCTGCAGACGAGTACACAGAATTTACTACTTTCATCTCTTGTTAGCTGCCTGGGTGAAACGTACACCATCACTAGGTTGTTTTCGCAATTTGCTCTAAACCAAGAGGGAGAGTTGTAGCTAAATGGCCCTCGTCTGAGTACGAAAGCCAAAGAACAATGATCATTAAGCAAACTTTTACTCGAGCTTCTTCGGAGTTATCAACTTGAAG
The DNA here is from genome assembly GCA_001587735.2 of Parhyale hawaiensis. NCBI lineage: Eukaryota > Metazoa > Arthropoda > Malacostraca > Amphipoda > Hyalidae > Parhyale > Parhyale hawaiensis. Next base: position 12,596,418 of record LQNS02000304.1, read on the forward strand.
GCCTTATCAGAGCCAATGGTCCACTTTCGTGCATATAAAAGGTTCCATTTTAATATTCATAGTCATAAACTACCGAGAGTTTACTAACTCGGACAAGGTCGAAAACAGGTGAATTTTCAAGTACCCACAGTTAGCATAATTTTCTCACCTCTCGCTCACTTGACACCGTGTAGGACTTAGCCCAGGAGATCGTTTTGCCTTTACGTCTTGATACGTGCTTCACAGGAGTAAATCATTACAAATTTCGTACGTTTCATTAGTCTTACAAAGCGTTTCAATAGGTAGTAGGGTGCTCAATATTAGTCTCTTTTTGAAAAAATTTCCAGGTCGCTGTCGGGACGTCCGCAGGTGGCTTCAGTCAGTCCGGTAGACCGCCAGCCCGCGCGGCCGTCAGCCGAGTGGCTACGTCATCCGCCATGTGGCGTCCAGCACAGCCAGCCGCTGGTTACCTCGAGGCGTGTGCTGGCTCCGTTCCTTATGCCCACTTGTGAAGCCGTCGGGGCAGGTCACCTGGTGCCTGCTCTCTCCCTTCGGCTTCACTTGCATCGCCACCAATTCTCTCAGCGAGCTTTGCCTCGTCTTTATATCTCCCCAAAAAAAAAAATGAATAGGAAAAAACTTCGTAAGAAAAAAAAAAAAAAAAAAAAAAAAAAAAAAAAAATAGGGCACTCTGAGAGCGCATACCTCTGCCAAGCAAGGCAAAGGTAATGATAAATTCAAATTAATTTTAAAACTATGATTTCTTGTGTATCAACACAAAAATCTAATCATTTNCAGGTGGTACTACCCGAGGGAAGGAAGAGAGGAGCAGACTGCGGAAGACTGAGTACCCAGCTCTGGCACCAGCCTGTTCACCTCCTCTCAGGGATGCCGTTGGACCAGAAAGGTCTCATCCGCCTCTAATATGTCTAAGGAGGAACAACAGTATCGCAACTTACATTTTAAGGTTTTTCAAGATCCGACAAGGTTGACATTTTTTTTTTATTATTATTATATTGAATAGTTTAAACCTCCGTTTCTACAACAATTGCGATCTAACAGAGGGAGAAGCAAGGGACATACGCAGTAGTATAACAATAGAAATGGGGAACCCATGCACGAAGGTGTTCCCACACAAGATCAACGCGCATGGGTACAGCAAGTCGAGAAAGAAGAAGAAGATCGGAATAAACTATGAGCAAGTAGGAGTGTGAAAATGAAAGGAAGTGAAGTGGGCACGAAAGACAGATGTCCCGAAAGCCTTGCTAAAGCTAAGATAACCTACACGAGTCCCTGGGATATCCGCGCCCCATTACGTAGGATGGAGGAGCCTAACTAGCCTATCCCGAGGGCCTATGGCCCATCCTATATATACCCTCTGAGGGGTGATGACGCTAAGGGAATTCTGGAGTAAAATAATTAAATTTTTCGTTAATATTTCATAGCTTGGCAGAGATAGGCGCTTTCAGATTGCTTTTCTAATTTAAAATTGCATTTCACCTCCGATCGAGGAAATGGATTAATAATAGGTCACTGTTACTATTGCACGTCCTAGCAATGAGGTCGTCAGCCTCACTTCCGGAGATTCAAGGAATTACACATGATGCAACTGGCTTGCTCAGTTCTGATAGCTAGTAAACTATAATCCAATTAACCCATAAAATGCCGTGTCCTCATATGGAGAAAGTATTAATAACGTGAAATGGTAAAATTCCACTTTAGGTCCGGCACGCGAATTTTTTTTCCTGAACCTTTCAGCAAGTACAGTCTCAAGGCAGCCAATGGCGTGGCAGGTCACAGGCCACAGTGGGAGGGGCGTAGGGTGATGCTCAGTGATGGTGTTGCACTCTGATGCATACTCTGAAAACA
>LQNS02000304.1:12726865-12738460 GCA_001587735.2 Parhyale hawaiensis
ATTAAAATCCAATAACAAGCATACCGGCATCAAGAAATTTCCAAACACTCAAAATAAAGTTAGTAAACCGTGAATATTTTCACGGGTCCAGCTAGTCTATATATTAATACGCTAGTACCTAACTACGTACCTACCTTTTGTGTCACGCTGTTTCATCAGTAACAGATAGAAGGAAAGTCGAGATATAATTCGATTGTATCCATGATACGGCAGATGAATCTGAGCTCGGCTGCATGAACGTGTGCGTTAAATTTCAAGCTGATACGAGAAACACAATTGGATAACGTTGCATATATGTTTTCCTAGCTCACAGGCAAAGTGTTGAATACACTTTTCGAAGCAAAGAAGCTGGTGATGGTGACCCGTGCGGGCAGGAGTGAACGGGGATAAATAGCGGGTGGTCTATGGCCAGCTAAATAACGCCCGATTTTTGCGAAAGGAAAGAAGATGGCGATGCATGATGACCTAACGGGTCTCGGACAGCTTAGTATTACATAAAACTTGATAATGCAGAATTTGTTCATTACCGTGGAACTTCCGGGTTGCGTTACAGTCGTTCACGACACCTTGTGTGCGTGTTTGTGTACGCAGATCGTGTGCGTGTGAGCAGCGTTCCAGTTGGCGCGCCGCGCTGCTCGCTGTATCGCTGATTAGGTTAGGTTACAGCTAGGTTACGTTAGGTTAGGTTAGGTAAGGTTAGGTAACGTTAGTTAAGGCTAAGTAAAGTTAGAAAGGTTAGGTTGGGTTAAGTTGGGTTAGGTTAGGCTAGAAAGTTAGGCAAGGAGGTTAGGTTAGGTTACCTTAGGTAGTGTTTATTTTAGTGGTGGCGCGCGCAAGAAAGCTTACGTGAATGCAAAAGTGTCGTGAACGACGATAGTGCTTCCGAGGTTTGACTTGAAAGGCCCTGCCAGACAGTAAGAGTTTCACGGGTGGAGCTAGTTTAATTTTGTTCAGTAATGCTTTGCTCCTTGCTAATGAAAGTTTTTTGTTCTGCATTCTATGTAAGGTGGGAGACGATCGTGCTTTTTAGATGAATTAAAAGAGAGAACACTCATCTATTATGATAACATCAGTTGGTCGTTGTAGCGTTTCCTCTAGATGCATATTAAGTATGTTAAATGACGACGGGTCTTCGCAAATTCCTCGCTTTCATATTTGACAGCGCGGGGGCTCTAGTAATAAAACAATTAAGCATGTTATTTCTCAATGGATACAGTGCTCAACAAGTTAGAGCGCAGCACCGTGAAACATTCATTCTTAAAGCTAACATGGAAAGAAGATTTACGTACTTTACTGAATTTTTTAGCAGACAGGTTAATGTAGTAATGTTCTTCATTCTATACATGCTACAAAAATAAACTTAGAGTTAGAGCAGACGAAAGTGCGTATTACCAATTAAACTCAAGACTTTGAGTGCAATCCACTATTACATGGTTCTACGATTACAATAGTCGGTAAGACATACGATCTAGCAAAGATTCTATAAATACAACAGCGAATCGACGTAGGAGATAGTTGAGCTGCGAGCCAAAACAACAAAAAGTTTGGCGGACTGCGAGATTGCGAGAAGACCATAATCAGCCTCTTTCCTAGATGCAATCGGCTATCTCGAGCAGTGCTGCTGTGGAACGCCTGTTCTCACTCGGAAAAGACGTTGTTTGGGCCAAGAGGAGTTCCCTATCTGATGACAGCGTCAGCATGTTCGTATTTACGAGACTCAACGCCACTTTATTCGAGTTCTAATCAGATTTACTCATCTAATACGAGAGGTGGGCGAGAACAAATGTTCTCGAGCCTTTAATCGCAAATTTGTTCGGACCGACCAAATCCCGGATTTGGGTTCGGAGGTTCGGATTAGGACCGATGTCAAAAAAGATTCGGACTTCCGGGTTCAGAACGTCTTTTTTTCGCGAATCCGAACCTCCGAATCCGGAAAAAAAATCTAAAAAAAAAACAAAGCCAACTAAACATTGGTTTTCAACTTTTCTGCGGCATACAGCTGTGGTGACGCCTATGCTTCTGTTGCAAACAGAGACGCTTCTAACCATTAGCATTGTACTTTACTTGATCACTTCTCTCTACTTCTATTCCAGTATGGGTGTGTAAGGCCCTGTTCACAGGTTCCTACTCGGAATGCGTTCAGTGAAACTGATGGACGCGGCGCATTGACCCGATAGAAGCAGTTGCAGCAAACGCGGGAGACTGACAGATGAAACATGTCCATTCTTTCAATGTGTCGCGTGATTCAAAACCGGTAAACAAAACCTCTAAATGCCTAATTTATCCTCTACAGCGGTTTCAAACCCCGAACCAGTTAAAAAAAAAAAATTTACTGTCACTTCAACGATCAGAACCACTGTGCATATTCCCGTTTAACACATGAAAGCTAGTTGAGCTGTCGCAAGAACACTTACGCCATCTTTGATCTGACGACGAAGCGCATTGCTGCATGCTGGTATCACTTTTATCGATTTATCAGGCTATAGATTTTCGGAAAATAGGCAGTTCGTATCAAATTCAGGCTAAAAGATCATTGGATACGAACGTGACCTCGGACCGACGCAAATTATAAGCTAAAATTAAAAGGAACGAAATTATAACAGAACGCGCGGCGTCATTCATTTTAATGAAAGTTGCTTCTAAGCGTGAACTGCGACAGCAAAATTTGACGAGCAACTCGAGTTCATTTTCGTGATTGAACGCGTTACGATGAGGGATGTGTGAACACGGCCTAAGTGAGTGTGTGTCTCAAATGACCACTGCTTGAAATGTATTTGATATGCAAGCCTGTGTGACTGTGTGGAGTAATGTGAAACAATGACTAGTAGTAGCTACTGCCTGGGCTACCCGTCTTTGAACTTGGAAATAAACTCGTGGTGTTAACCTCGTAACCTCGTTGCGTTATCTGTAACACACAGACTCGTCATGTGGTAACCGCAGCTGGCTGCCAACCAGTCAGAATGCTGGTTAGGGCGAGTTCATACGTCCCTCATCCTAACGCGTTCAATCACGAAAATGAATACGAGCTGTGCGTCATTTTTTCTGTCGCTGTCCACTCGTAGAGGGGACCTTCATTGAAATGAATGACGCCGCGCGTTCAGCTATGATCTCGTTTCTTCACATTTCGCTTATGTTTTGCCTTGATTTAAAGTCACATTCGTATCACAAGATATTAAAGATTCAGTTTGATAGGAACTACCTATTTTTAAAATCTTTATAGCCTGATTTAACCAATAAAAGTGAAATCAGTACGCAACAATTCGCTTTGTTGTCATATCAAAGCTGGCGTCAGTGTTCTTATAACATTTTCTGGTCATCTAGATTTCTTGTGTTTAACGGGAGTACAATGATTCAGGTCGTTAAAGTGACGGTAAAAGGCATTTTTTTTGTCAACTTGTTCATGATTGGAAAACGCTATGGAGGATAATTTCCGTATTTATAGGTTCTGTTTATTGAACTCGAATGACGCGGCTCGTTCAAGTCGTTCAAAAAAAAAAAAGGACGTACCTACTTCATTCTTCAGTCTCCCGCACGTTCTGCTACTTTTTTTTACCAAATCAACGCGCCGCGTCCATCAGTTTTACTGAACGCGTGACGATGAGGGATGCGGTGCAAACGCGAGAGATTTAAGGATGAAGCATGTCCCTCTCTTGAACGCACCGCGTCGTTCAAATTCTTTAAACAGTACCTATAAATGCTTGATTTATCCTCCATAGCCGTTTCAAATGACGAATAGGCCTATAAAAATGCTTTTTTACCCTCACTTTAACGATCAGAATCACTGTATTTTCATTTAACTCAAGAAAGCTAATAAAGCTGAAAATATTGTAAGAACAATGAGGCCATCTTTGATTTGATAACAAAGCGGATTGCTGCGTGCAGATTTCACTTTTATCAGTTGATCAGCCTATATTTTTTTTCCAATATGCTGTTCCTATCAAATTCAGACTATAAAATCATGTGATACGAATGTAGCTTCAAACCGACACGATATATAGGCTAAACAAAAATGTAAGGAAACGATATCATAAGGGAACGTGTGGCGTCAGTCATTTGAATGAAGGTCGCTTCCACGTGTGGACAGCGACAGAAAAGTTGACGCACAGCTGGTGTTCATTTTCGTGATTGATCACGTTACGTTGAGGTACGTGTGAACACGGCCTTAGTGACGCGCAGCCACCGGTGGCTGCAATAGTCTGACATTCTTCAACCGTTGCTCTGAATAATGTAGTTAGATATCTAAAAAAAACATTTAATCGGAAAGCTTTAAATTTAGATTCATAATGAGTAAAATTAATATTTGGAAATGTTCGGAAGGTATTGGAATTATGGTTTGCTTTGCTATTTTGTAAGATTCGAAGGTTTGCGGAATAAATGTTCGTACAGAAATTTTAAAAATTGGATTTGTTATTCGGAAGTTCGGAATCCCAAACCGGCGAAGATTCGGGTTCGGTTTCGGAACCCAATAAATGGTTCGCGCGCCCACCTCTGTCTAATACCCACGGTAGCAGCAGCCTTGCATACTGAACTGGTGTGCTTTAAGGGCCGGGAACGAGTCCAGCGCCAGGTGAGCGATCATTGAGGCGCCCGATGCCCTGAGTCAGCAAAACTTTTTTGGTATGCACAGCTTCCGTGGATGCACAATTAGCTTGTCCAAAAAATGGGAGGGTAGGGGGGTCGGCGCTGGATTTTTAGCTTTCCGTTAATGACGCCATGGTTCTTGACTACGATTGGTCAACTGCAGCCGTACACACTCCTCTGGGGACAATTATTGGCCTATATCTGCACCACAAAACAGTGCGTGAGGGTGCGTGAGGGTTTCTGACTGAAGGGTGACTCGATTTTACCTTTGGAGAGACGCGTCCGTAGTGGCACCTTCATAGTTTACCATAAGTTGGGTTCATCACTTGAATAAACTTCACACTTTCTGCTATCGTCAGCGCTGTCTTCATAGAGCATCGATCAATAACTACACATTGAAATGAACGGATATCGCGTAAAAATTACTAAAATAAACTGGTTCAGATTTAGAAACGATAGTCGATATTCAGCATACATGTTGACACTTTCTATTATGCAAAATATCTAGCAGGCTTCCATTTGCTATGGTTTATGATCAAGTTGAAACTGCGCCGTCAAAAGGGAATCGCATTAGTTGAGTTGACTCTATGCTGAAAGCGCAGAGGAATTAGTTGCTAACATAAGTCTGCCGGTTTAAGCCTTAGGTAAACCTCCAGGAATATTCTTGTCCCGCTGCTTTATTTCAAAGGATTTAACGGTCCTTCTTCTGACGTTTTGTTCTATTCCTCGACTCTTGCCTTAGTTTTTTATGCTCATATATAGCTACTTTGTAAGTGTTAGTCTAGTTTGTGAAGGCATATGTATGTATATCATTTGTATCGATATACAGTAGCTAGTACATAAAATTTAATCATGTGTCCCTAGTCTTCCCTCTGCGGAAGCATCAGTACTACAGAATTCACGTCGTGTTTTTATTTATATTCAAAACAATACTATATAATAATTCATGTCGTGTTGTTATTATTATTTATAAATATTAAAATACAGTATATTTATATTTTTCCTATCACGCTCTATGGGCATAAGATAGGAAGAAATTCAAGTGAATCCAACAGATTGACCCAAGTTCGCCTACTTTTGAGGCAGAATGCTGAATTTTCATTTAAGAAGCCACCTGAGAAGTAAAGAGCCCAGGAGACTAAGGGGGTTTTGGTGAAATCTTAATTTTCTGCCCTCATTTCTAGTGACGACTCTTTCCACTGGTATATTTATATTTTTCTGTTACGCTCCATAGGAATAAGATAAGAAGAAATTTAAGGGCAGAGCGAACCGGTGAAAGTTTCCCGGCTTGGCGAGGCCTTTCAACAACGGGGGTTTTTCTGAAGTACTAATTCTCTGGAGTCATTTATAATGACGGTTTGAGCCACTAGTAGCTGTATATTTTAAGGCGAAGTTAGTTCGTTATATTTTATTTTTACCACAGTAGCCACGACTCAGGCGATTCAACAGTGAATTTCATTTTTATTGCTACGTCATCAGAATGGATACTTTATCTCGGTATTGCTGCCGGAAGAACTCAATTTAGCTCTGTGCGTTACTACTGACGGGGAAAAGGGCGCAAAGAATAGGAAACGACACTCAAGGGGAAAACCTATTTTTTATGTCCTTCCACACGAGATACCAGAGGACTACCGCGAACTAGGTCAGTCATCTCGATCGACAGCAAACCTCGCAGAACATAACGGGAAAATAGAGAAACTACCTAACTTTACGAAACTAACCTCGTCGGCAGGAACTGCATTCAGATGCAACATACCCTGCGGAATAAGCACTTGGGACTCTTGGGTTCGTGAGGCCCAAATATATTGTGGCAGGGATAGGGCCTGGCAGAATATACACCTGAGGGCTATTCAAGGCGAATTAAGCGGACATTCGATTTAACTTTCAATTATTAGCTACCATCTAAAGTTTTAAAGCATAAACTAAAATGATTTCAAATGAAGAGCTTGATTTGTGATTTTATTTCTGAAATGGTCAAGGTGTTCTCGTTCATACGAGAATTTATCGGTTATCGATTATCGATATCAGCGATAAATTGATTCAAAAGTCATCGACTAACGGTAATCGCGATACGGTTTTTTCGTTATTGTGCTCAGCAATGCCTATGAACCCCAAAAAAGTGGCCAAACAAACCGCTATTATGTCGATTAATCGGCATACGGATAGAAGCATATTAAAGATAGCATACAACTGAAAATCTGCACAGTCGGGCACAACCCTCGACGTCGAAACATGTCGCTAGATTGCAGCTCTGGAAAAGAGTGTCACGGGAGAAGACAGGTTTTCGCAGTCACAAGGCTGCAATGGAAACGCTATTTATGACATGCCCTACCTATTGCACAATGACTTGAAACGAGCTGATCGCTGTACAAGAAACTCTACCGTTTCCTGAACTGCTGCCGCTTGCAGCACCACATACCCACCTCCTCAGCTCGCTGCGACGCCACCTCCAGCTCGCCCTCCATCACCAGCAGCTCCTCCTTGAGCCGCTCGACAGCCTCGGACGCCTCCTGCAGCTTGTTGAGACCTGAAGTCATACGAGCAGCAGCGTCGCCGATCTCCTCGCGCTTGTCGGTGTAGATCTTCTTGTACATGCAGATGAAGGAGAGGTACGACTTGGGCGTCACGTGCGTGGCTCGTCGGTAGCTGGGCAGTAAGGTGAAATGGCGGTGAGAGCAGCAGAATTTTGATGACAATTTTATGGCGGAACACAAATGGCACACGGAACAGAAGAAAATTGAAATGTTCGCTTCCAGCTGCCAACGTAAGGAAAGTTCAATGAAAGTAGCAGCAGTAGTAGTTGTAGCGCTACAGGTAAACCGAGTCGCAACACTACAAGCCGTAATCATTGTGCACTGAACACCAAGGCTTTGTTGTCTACGGCCTGTGGTCCATCCTATACCCTCGAAGAGCTTAAAAAATGCCCTATCTACTAACAATCATCCCTTAACTAAACTGATTACAAATTAAAACAATTTCTCAGACCAACATTTTTTTTTCCACGGATGTCATTGGAGAAGTTGTATCACATAGCATAAACTGAAGTTAGCCAAGGAACATACCGACATGGAAGGTCGGACTCGTTAAAGATAACAGCCTAGCACTATTCTATTTATCACAATGCAGCTCAATAAATCCGCTTACCGCATGAAATACTCTTGGCAGAGCTGGGCTACGTTGTCATGCATGGAGCCCATGCACTTCACAAGGCTGGTCTTCACTTCGCTGGAGCAGATTATTTCGTACGCTTGCAGGAAGTGGTCAGCAACGGCCACCAGCGCGTCACGGGGCCATGGCTGGAACCAGTCAATGGTGCAGCCGCTGATCAGGCCGGGGAACCTCATGGCTCGAGTGCGGAACTTCTCCCCAACCTGAAATGCAGCGAAACAATTGCAGCATCTGCTGAATAAGACGGAAACTTCATGCCCTGGTTTTGGAACTTCTTCCCACCATGACATACATCAAAACCATTGAAAGCACGTCTATAAGACTGCAGCGCTCTGAATCGCAACGCCTTCCCAACGAGAAGTGCGATACAACGAGTCTAACGTCTGCTGGTGGGACCTGGCAACCTCATGGACACCATTTCGACTTATACAAAATGAAGCGATGCTAATTCGCCGTCAGCTCTGCTGATCAAAAGAAATGCAAGGCCCGGGTTTAATACAGTAGTCACATTCATGGATGATTCTTGGGAACCTAAGAGGTTAGGTTTGTTACTGCCCCCAAAGGGAACATGGCAAAGCATAAATAGCAGAGTTAGGCAAAAGCCTACCACTGCTAAAGTTGTTTCCTCTATTTCCCACTAACGATCAGCCCCTATACAACTGCTATAAAGCATTACGTGCCAGCTAGAGAACAGCCTTTAAGAATAGTAGCTAGTTAAAAAACCGCTTAGATGAAAGAAATACAGAATTGCTTTATTATTGAAGTTCGGTGCAGTAACTGCTGCAAATAGTCATTCCAGGTTTACATAAAACGTAATTCTCAAAGTTGTACAAACTTATTAGTTAATCTAAAGCCAGTTAAGACTCACGGACAAAATACAAAGTAGGCATTCGCCGAAGTCATACAAAACAAGTGGGAACTAAGCACACACCGGAGAGAAGCACAGGACGACGTGCAGGTTCTGTTTGGTCCTCTGCAGGAAGAAGTCCATGACGCTCTCAGGCGTGGCAGCACGACGGGGCTGCTCCCGCTTCATTACAGGCAACAGCTCCGATACGATTTCTGCCTGCTCGTCTCTGTTGAATAAGTTGCTCACCATACCTGAAGGCAAAGGACACAAGCTCCAATCGTGCACTTATAACAGTAAAATTGCGTCTGACAAGGCCTCTTGTTTGATGTCATTGGTTCCTTGTTGATGCGCCGAATGAGTAAAATACGCCCACTTATGTAAAGCCAATGAATACATGCTCCTTGTTGTCTATAAGCGGAATGAACAAATTGGAGGGGGGGGGGGTAAAGAGAAATAGACACGCCGAAACGCATGCATGAATTAGGGTATAGCACCAGGACTGCCAGTGATATGCTACGAGACCAATTAAAGTCAATGCTGGAAACCAGATATCTTACTTGCAAAATGTGAGGAGCCAAAAGCAATGAAGTTTCAGACTCTTAGCTAGCTGAATTTGTAAGCAAACAAAATGTCATTGCCAACATGAGTTGTGGAGGCAGTAAGGTGTTCAAGAGCTGTGGGCCGCCTCTCTCGCGCCTCAGGTACAACATCCTAATAACTCACGCTCTACCTATACACGTGTTGATTAATACGATGCGTCTTTACCACTAAAAGAATTACATCTATCCACACCTAATGCACACATTTCGAAAGTCAGTAACCACAACGCTGAGAATGATTTTATTGTAAAGAAAACCAATCACATACTGAAAGCATTTGTACAGGAAGCACAATCTCCAGATTATCCACATTAGAGACAGTGGTAGAGAGGATAAGATCTGCACTTTCACAAATGACAACCAATGAAACTCAGCTTACTGGTCAATGAAACTTTACAATGCACCCAAACACAGTTGACTGGGCAGACAATAAACTATAGCTGTTTTTTATAAAAATATACGGTATACCACGCCTGACTTGATCTTTTAGCCCCAAGTATGACAAACTTTCCAGTTGAGTTAGCTACTTGAATACATCAACTAAACTTCTATGGAGCAAATATAGTATGAAGAACTCATAGTTTTTGCTCTCACAGCCAAATGTATTTGGCTTCCATACTAGCGAGTGCTCTGTGAGCATCAACAGAGATATGAGCGCACCAGACGAGAGCACGTTGTTCAGATACTCCAAGAAGCTCTCTTCTTTGACGTCCTGGTCAGTGAAGATGAAGGTTGTGCCTTTGCCCTGGATGCCGCAAGTTCGGTACAGCACCTTCAGGTCCTCCAGCAGGTTGGCGCTATTGTAAGATCTGGTGGGAGGCAATACAAAATACGGGTTAGGAAAAAAATAATCCATGAGCCGTTCTGAGGATGGATCTCCCTATAAAATAGGAAGAGTAAAACTTATCATACAAAATCTTCAAATTATATAACAACTAAAAAATATACATGTAAAATAAAATACGGCGTACTTCATATACATGCATTAAAAATATACTATCAAATTCAAATTTGCATTTGCAACTTCTGGGGCTGTAAGATGTGCAGTCCATGTAGGTCAAACTAGTCATACAATCTCAACACACCAATGCGTTCAGATGCAGTGGCGCTAATGTACCTGTTAATAAAATGTACACTGAAACTGGTTCAGCGCACCGAGAGTCCACCAGCGAGTTGTGTCGCAAGTAAATTGCACAGGACGGTGTAGGGAGCGCCAGCAACTACGACAACGAGCGAAACTCAGCATGTTATGACAGTCTCACCTAGTGAGCGTGATCTGGAAGGTCTTGTATCCAGCAATGAAGGAAGCGAGTCGAGTGAGGGACTGCTTGCCCGAGCCTCCTACGCCCACCAGCAGCATGTTACCACCAGGGTTGCCGATCACTCGAGATATCTGTAAATGATTTATAAGTAACAAATACAGCTATAAATGTGCCTGAGCTGTCCAAATCACTCGTAACGACAATTGGATATCCTTGCACACGACGAGTAGCGCAAGCAAAACCAACTGGACCTGTGAATTTAGGTTCTCAAACGTTTCGTGAAACCAGAGGATTGTAGAATGTACAGTTTTTGAAAATGTACCAATGTCACGGGTAACATTTTATTATTTCATAATAATGCTCTTAAAGAATGATGGAAAGTTATTTAAATCAAACATGCACTGCTACATAAATGCCAAAAGAAACATGCAAAGTTTGAGACTTATGTCAATGTATTCAGGACTCCAGCTGTGTAGTTATCGTACCCTTAGGGCCACACAAAGTGTATGAGAACCCCGCTCCAACTGTGATTCATATAAAGTTAAAAATATTGACAGCGCTTTCTACAAGACGCGACAAATCATGAAGGATTCGTTAGCAGAAAACGCTGTTCTATCCACGCGAGAAGACATGCACACGATTTACTGATCCCAATATCTTAACGTCTTACCAATTATGTGGCATACTTCAATTATGCGACGCTGCCCAGAACCGGAACTGATACCATTTACCAACCCAGACGATTTTGGTCATAGTGAGCTACCTAATACAGAGCACAACACGGTCAGATATATCACAATATAATTATGTAACTGAGCATTTTGATCAGCGAGCACTAAACGTACTGTGTGCAATCTGACGACACGAGCCACAACGTCTCTGAAAAATATGAGATTAGAAGAAACAAATAATTGTTAAAATTAAGCACAAATTAGAAGAGGCTAACAAGATAGATAAATGCAGTGCACATCCTGATGAAATAAACCAAGCGCCTCTGAAGAAAGGCGATTGTGGCCAAATATATGCTTGTGACAAGCCAAGGGCGAAGGAACACGCCCTTTTTCTCACCAAAAGCGAACTTGACACCGTATAGGACTTAGCCCAGGGGATCATACTGCCTTTAACTCTTGATACC
>LQNS02000304.1:12770045-12786757 GCA_001587735.2 Parhyale hawaiensis
CGATGATGGTGCCAGACCGGCAGATCATCATCCGTGTCAAGCTGGCGTCATGCGGCTTCTTGGAGAACATCACACTTGCCCGCAAGTTCTACACGCTCTACAAACTGTGTGAAGAGCAGCTCACCAAGCAGGTATTGTTCTGTGAAGACCAGCTCACCAAGCAGGTATTGTTCTGTGAAGACCAGCTCACCAAGCAGGTATTGTTCTGTGACGAGCAGCTCACCAAGCAGGTATTGTTCTGTGAAGAGCAGCTCACCAAGCAGGTATTATTCTGTGAAGAGCAGCTCACCAAGCAGGTATTGTTCTGTGAAGAGCAGCTCACCAAGCAGGTATTGTTCTGTGAAGAGCAGCTCACCAAGCAGGTATTGTTCTGTGAAGAGCAGCTCACCAAGCAGGTATTGTTCTGTGAAGAGCATCTCACCTAACAGGTATTGTTCTGTTAAGAGCAGCTCACCTAACAGGTATTGTTCTGTGAAGAGCAGCTCACCAAGTAGGTATTGTTCTGTGAAGAACAGCTCACCTAACAGGTATTGTTCTGTTAAGAGCAGCTCACCTAACAGGTATTGTTCTGTGAAGAGCAGCTCACCTAACAGGTATTGTTCTGTTAAGAGCAGCTCACCTAACAGGTATTGTTCTGTGAAGAGCATTCACCTAACAGGCATTGTTCTGTTAAGAGTAGCTCACCTAACAGGTATTGTTCTGTGAAGAGCAGCTCACCAAGTAGGTATTGTTCTATGAAGAGCAGCTCACCAAGCAAGTATTGTTCTGTGAAGAGCAGCTCACCAAGTAGTTATTGTTCTGTGAAGAGCAGCTCACCTAACAGGCATTGTTCTGTTAAGAGCAGCTCACCTAACAGGTATTGTTCTGTTAAGAGCAGCTCACCTAACAGGTATTGTTCTGTGAAGAGCAGCTCACCAAGTAGGTATTGTTCTGTTAAGAGCAGCTCACCAAGCAGGAAGGATTTGCAGTAAACGCGATTCCATTAAGAGAGCGGTTGTCACCCGGAGGTGCTCTCACCCCCTGAGATTATAACTACTATTCCAGAGGGGCGCTCTTTAGACAGGCATAACATGATAATCAAATATAGAACTGTTGTATCACTCTGCGATATAATCGTATCAGTTTTTAGGCGCACTCTAGGAGTGATGAATGATCCTTCGCCATAGGGTTAGGATAGTGAGGTTCACCGATTCTGTTTGGCGAGCAGCGTCCTAGGAGACCTCCGTATGTTCCGTCCGACTAGTATTGAAAGCTTCCACTATGTTGTACTAGAAGGCTAACGCTAATGCTCATATCCTTAGCATTTTGGGAGAAGTGCGACTAATGTTGACCTAATTTTTAGGGGTTAAATACCCACAACATTTAAGACCTTCTAACTTGAAACTTCATAGCCTGATAGGTTTAATAAAACAGGTGTTCTTTGTTATGATATTGGAACGCCTGTAACTCAATCTATTGCTCTGCACCCTGATATGGTGAAGTCCTCCCATCACTTTAGGGAACAACATAGGAGTGGCAATTCGGTTAGGTTCGTCCAGTCCCTGGTGTGGGGCCGCGCGGTACCACATACTCCAATAAGTCAGAGAACTTCATTTGGCTTTTGGAACTTCCTTTCTTTCGTGCTCATTTTATTCTCTATACTCGCACTAGTGTTTTTCGTGTTGGCTGTTTTTCTGTCATTATCCTATGGGGCATCGCACCTAGCCTTGAACAGTCCTACAGGACATCTGTCTTTCGTTCCCACTTCCTTTTCATTCATTTTAATGCTCTTGCTAATGATTTTTTTTTCTGTTTCATGACTTACACTCATGCGCATTGAGCCAGTGTCGGAACGGTCTTCTACATTTCTCTTGCCCTACTACGACGAATTTACTAAAGCTGTTTCCCTCAGGGGAGGAGGGGGCATAGGCCATAGCTTTAGGTTAGTTAGCTTCGCTCATCTTATGTTATGGAGAGCACTGCCATCAGAGTGTACATCAAAACTAAGAAAATTTGAAATCGGTATCTGTCTGTGCAAACCTATGTTACTTATATTACGGTATGTCTTTAATTACAGGCGGACACCGACTATCCAGTGGTGTCTATATGTATTTATATAGATCTACAAACCAGCTTCCTATTTTCTCCCCGTGTTAGCCTTAAGACAGACCACTTCAGGGTGCTACGCCGTTAATGTGTTGGACACAACATCGAGATGAGAGAATAAATGTATGTTATTAGTCATCATTTTATTTAAAGGAGGCAATATAGCGCATGATATTGCATCTCCAGTGATGCGAAGACATGGCTAACTCCAGAGCTGGTCATAGATACTCGAAAATGTACCTAGATACAGATACTAGATACAGTTTTTCAAATGTATCTATATACAGATGCTAGATACTTGAATGTATCTATAAATACAATACTAGATGCTTTTTTATTTACAACCGCAGTCATTAGTTTTAAATCTCCATATGGTTTAGAATCATATAACTTAGGTGGATATGTTTCGGGTACTCCAAAATACTATTTTATATTAATGACATTACACATTTACCTCTACCAAAGCGGCCACGCAAATCTCTAATATTATTGATCACGTTTGTCTTGCGTAGAGCTGGGACTATCGAATAAAATCCGGTATTTCTATAGTACCGGCGGTATTTTCATCTACCGAAATATCGAACCTTTTCTAAATCTTCTACCAATACCAAACGGATATACCAAAGTAGCGTTTTAGCCCTCTATGACCCACCGTTCTTCCTGGAAGACATTAGGAAAATCACATTACTTTCGTTCAGTTGAGCTTTTTTCACGTTGTATTGCACTTCATTGAAGAGACGTTGCATTGTGAGAATTGGGCGTAGTGTGTCATAACGTTTCGCTCACTCAACGTCCTTCCGAGCTTAATAATGGAGCGTGAACTGCCAGTGGATGATATAGGTAAAGGCGTAAAATAGGTGTTCCATAGCCTCTAGAATGTATTAAGAGGCTTTTAAAGGTGTTTTTATATATACATATGTATAAGGTTTTTTTAAATCCACATGCGCGGTGGGCATATTTTCTCTGCTTTATAAGCAGCTTGCTGGCCTTTTGCTGAGTTTTTTTTTTTTTTGGGGGGGGGGGTTTACTGCCTGCTGGTCAATTTGCGTACAGAACTGGTTTGGCTTGTTGTGACGCCTTGTTGTCGGTGCCACACCATTTACAGTCTGCGCTAGATTGTCGGTCTGAGGCACGCCTTGTACAGTTGGACCTAAGCACGACGTTTGACAGGGTAAACCACAAGGGCCTATTATACAAGCTTGAGTCGTTAAGTGTGGGTGGTAGGGTTCTGTCAATCATTCGTCATTTTATTTCAGAGCGGACGCAGAGTGTGTTAGTTCACGGCGTTTTGACTACCTCAGTGGTGATGGAGTCTGGCACCCCTCAGGGTAGCGTGCTTGACCCGCTGTTGTTCGTTCAGTATACTAGTGATCCGTTCTCTTCGCTGGAAAACACGATGCTCAACTATGCCGACGATTTCACTTTCATGGCATTGATACCTGCTCCCCGCATGCGTAATGCTGTCGCCCAGTCTCTGAATAGGGATTTGCCACTCATTAGTGCATGGTGCTCGGCCTGGAGTGTGAACCTAATGCCAGTGAGACCTATTCGATGATTATTAGTCGGTCTCTGACACTTGTACCGCAGCATCCACATCTGGAGATAGACGACACTTTGCTTCAAGAATCTAGCACCTTGTAGATTATTGGTGTTGTCTTTGATGAGAAGCTTACGTTTGAGCGGCATATTACGCGACTGGTGCCACGTGCTTACAGTAAGATTGGGCTCATGCGTAAGTTGTTTCTGCGTTTGGTGACAGTGAGGTTGTCCGCAGATGCTTTTATGCTTTTTTGCTGCCTGTGTTGGAGTATTGCTCACCGGTCTGGGCTTCAGCTGCTGACTGTTAATGGTTTTTAATACCATTAATGTTGATCCTTACGTGGCCACTTGACGTCGGTTCACTGTGCTATTTCTGTCGTGCGCTCGGCGACACTCGAAGGGAATCAACAATACGGGTTCTTCAAGTGATGTATTTAGGATGGGAAATTCACAGATAATATCAGACAGACTTCCTCCCCAATTCTGGAGCTAAGTCTGGCGGGTCTTACAGGAGCTACGCGCCCCTGGACGGGTACAGAATTTAACGAAGAAAAATCACAAATGATTCTCTGCTGGTAGCTTATATAGAAGACACATATGAAAGTTGACCTGTTAGAATGGCCGCAAGAACTCTCAAGACGTTTCTAGTGATAAACCAAATTTGAAACTGCAAGTGCACTAACACCCTCTTGTAAGAGGACCTAGCTCGAACCATGCATAAGTTGAAAAAGCTCATGAGACAAGGGACCGTGAGGATATGACCTGAGGCTCGGTTCTGCAGCCTTTCTCCAAATGCATCATCCGAGATCGGCGGCAAAACGTATTTAGCCTGTCAGTTGAAACTACTTAAGACTGGTACACAGTTACAGCCCTGGGTCGGAGAAATTAGAACATCTGGTGTTCGGGTCAAAAGCATGTTAAATAGCAAACTTTCACAAACTGCAAGCTAGCTGTGCCAGTATGCTGAGAGTATAGCGTAGAATAGTGCAAGCCACAAGCATTCTACACTATTAAGTACTCCACTCTGTAGAACGTTCTAATTCTAGGCTCTTAAACGTTCTACACTGAGTCACTTACGTCTGTTGGACCGACTTGTTAGTTCGGCCAGCAGGCTAGGCGCAGATAATGATCTGATGAACCTGTCCCACACGAGAGGGGTGGCCGAACTCTGTATGTTTTACAAGGTGTACAATAATGAGAGACATTGGTTGTATTCTTCTGTCCTGGCCCACAAAGTCTCCAGAGAATTAGGCTGGATTCACACTATACTGCCGGTCAGGCGCCTGGCACAAGCTAGGCATGTCCCGTTCCCTGCCTGGTGCATTCACATGTTCGGTCTGGTTACGAGCCGTCCTCGCATCAGTTCCTTACGTTATATCCCAAATTAATTTCTAAAAAAAGCTGATGTCGTTATGTATTTCCAATGAAATATTACAAATACGCTTAGCACCTTACATAATACATTTGAACTGGAATGCTGCAGTTTTTTTTATGATATTTTGAACAAACTGCATGTAAATAACTATATGGCCAGGTAAATTTTTACTATTCCCTCACTCTTATTCAGTATTTTTTGTTGAGATATTTAGGTAAAATAAGGCATTCCAAGACTTTTTCACGGATAACGTTTTCGTCGGAAATGTTTAGTTTTCGAGATATTCGACTTTGAAGTTCCCATTGTTTTTCTATGGGAGAATAGGCCTGTTAGCGATCCCATAGGTACCTAACCCAACTTAACTTAACCTAAATCCTATGAAAAGAGATTTTTCGCAACACTGTGCCAATGTGGTTATTTTCTCTCACAGAAAAACAATAGGAACTTCAAACTCAAATATTTCAAAAAATAAGCATTTCCGACAAAAACGTTATCCCTAAAAAAGTCTTAAAATGCATTATTTTACCTAAATATGTCAACATAAATACTGGAATTGAGTGGGGGTAATAGTAAAAAAAATACCTGTCTCTTTTAACTACACAAGCCTACATGTAAAATTTCTGTATATATCACTGATCAATCAAATCTTCTTGCTTCAGTTGTTTACCTACATTTTGTATCATCCTATTCTGTTGTGTCGTTACAATTTTCCTTCATAGATGCAATTTATGAATTTTCGCTGACAAAGAAACAGGGGCAGGACAAATGCTCACACGAAGTCTGAGACGCGTAACTGAACCACTGCTAGTTCACAACGTCACACTAGCTGTGCCAGACACGTGCCGTGCCAGTCACGTGCCGTGCCAGTCACGTTCTCGTCAGAATATCTTTTGCCTTGATCGTGACTGGACCATGACGGACACGGCACATGCTTTGCACAGGGAGTGTGCATGCTCGCATTGATATGCATTCTTCAATATAGCACAGGACCGTGCCTGGCATATACCTGGCACTTGACGAGCAGTACGTATGGTGTGAATCAAGCCTTACACGTGCTGCGGTCGGTGCGCACTCTTTCAAGTTGGAGAATGTTAGTTGCCGAACTAATCAGTCCGGTGGGTGCTTCGTACCTTGGTCTGTTAGGGTTGGGAACTCATTGTCGGCATCGGCTTTCGGTCGCGTTGGCCTGCAGGCTTTCAAGTCAGCTGTAATGTTTTTTGTTAGATTTCCTTAAGCAGTGTTTCGGGCTTCCCGCTCTTGTAAAGTGCTTCAGTTGGGTTATGCTTCCTGTCCGTGAGGGCCCGGGCGCGATGTTTTAATAATAATACCAAACCAAAATACCCAATCATACGGTAGATTTTTTGGGAATCCAACGAAATGCCGAACCGAATCACCCGTTTTCATCTACCGATACCAACGGTATAAAAAAGGGGAAAAAATACCGAATCCCAGCTCTGGTCTTGTCACAAGATATCTCAGTACGTAATGAGGAATGTTAACACAATGTTATAGTCTATAGCTACTAGCATGGACCACAAGATACTTTGGCTGTGGACTGATATTTGCTAGTGTGGCTGATTGCAAATAGAATAAACTTCGATAAAATCTTTTCCAGGCAACAGAATGACCCCACACAAAATAAAATAAAATAAGCTGTTCTTGGTGATGCAAGAACTGTGTTTGCCAGTAAATAAGAAACACAAATTCGTAGCTATATACAAACTGTGGACGACAATAGTTGAAGCTTGGGACAGCAAAATGACCTATCGGCAAAAATAAATTTTACAATTAACTGTTGGCCAGTGCTCACGCATACGTGTTTCTTTCCTGTATATACATTCCTTGCGTCTTTTACAGTTTATTTTGTGCTTCAAGTCGGTACGTTGGATGGAAGAAATTTTATCGAGGATTTATCAATTTGCCCATCAGCCTCATCTGCGAGGAGTGGACAGTCAGTGTATCGTGGGGTCCATGTCTACGTATATAAACTCCTGACCAAAAGTTTAAGACCACTTGAAAATGTTAGAAATAACCTCGCTTTAGTGATAAATAAATTCCTTCGACTACTGATCCGAAATTCCAAAAGGTAAAAGGTGAAAAAAAAACGATTAGTACCATCTATAACAATGTAATATGAGCTTAGAGAGCCCACGCCGTCAAAAATGACAGCGAAAAATTTGTGACGACACTTCTTCATTGAGTATACTTTAGTTGCTAATATGAATATAGAGGAAAACGTTACGATGGCTAACTGAAATTGTCGTAAGAGACGCGGGTTTTCTACTGAGAACTACGGTACACTTCAATTAGTCTTCAGAACACTCCCTCCTTTCCTCACATGGCATGCGAAAAAAATTGACTACATTAGCAAGTGCCGAAACATCACTGAATTTAATTTTCGCTGCGTATCCAGAATACGTATTGATGTAATTTCGGCAGAACGAAGTTTTCGCGCCATAAAAGAAAACCCTTCGTTAAAAAGATCTTTCGAAGACAGCAAGTTGGAATGAAGAATTACTACGTCTACTAAACCGGGAAAAATTGCTTCCTCTGCGCTTCATTGATTATCTACTGAATGTGCACATCATGAACAGAAAGAAAATATAATTTCGATATAGAGAAAAAGTAATGAGCATCAGGCTCCACGGGGATGGCAAGAGAAGCTGGAACAACTAAAGCACTCTGAAATCGCATACCTCCGCCCAGCAAGGCAACGTTAAAGAAGATTCCAAACTGGCGCTGACACTATTATTTCCTCTTTCTTAGTAGCAAAACCTTGTCATTTGTGCCTGTTGACGATAAAAAAAGGTGCTATAATTTTCATGAAAATCCTCCGTAAATTCACGCGTTATGTTCTGACCAGGAAGCAAATAATGCAACGGGAGGACTCAATAGGACTGAAGTAAAACATAGCTGTGACCGCACGTAGCAAATTTACATCACATCGACGAGTCGAAGTGTTTTAGGTGTGAGGCCTCAGACCTTCGTTAATGGTTTTCTTGAACATATCATCGTATTTTTTCGATTTTTTCATTCAGTCTCCCGCTCAAGACTGGCCAGCTGCTTGAGCTGCAACATACCGAAAAATGTTGTCACCAAGTACAGAAGGTTCCTGCAATAGGCTACCTGTTACTGTGGTTTCTCTCGCGTACAGAAATGGCTATAATGGTGCTTATGTTTGTTCGTAAGGAATAGAAATATTCTGTGAAGAGTACCGTGAAGTGAATATGACGTGTGAATAAGGTTTCAATCAAGAAAAAGAAGTTAAATTAAGTTGCCGAAAGGGAACAAATTCGGAGCTAGTATTGTGAAAGTTTCCACCAGCATGCACTGCAATTTTCTATGGATAATTACTAAATTAGTATATATCTTCATATATTTATACGCTAGAGATAAATTTTGCAATTTAAAACGATTTTTCTGGTGAAATTAATTAAAATACTCCTAGGCTGCTCAGCCGTAGATTCGTCGATGATGTCACTTTTAGGTGCTAATTTTTCGTGAGTCCTCCCGTTACGCTCTTTGCTTCCTGGTTCTGATTGACACTTTGACAGACGTTAGTCGAACACACAAACGGACATATCTGTCATCAAAAAAATTTCGTTATTTGTTCTTTTAACACTGCGAGCAACTTTTACAAATATAATAGAGATTCGTTCATGCATTTTTAAGTTATACTTTGACAAGCATTTTGATAAGCATTAGTCAAGCACTGAAACGAAAAAACCGATCATCACTAAAATTTGGTCATTTATGTCCTCTAACGGTTCTAACAATTTCTGTAAATTTCATGAAGATCCGTTCAAAAGGTTTTGAGTTAGTTTCTAAAAAGCGCAAAGTCAAACACAGAAACAAACATATAAATCGCCATAAAAATTTGGCTATCTAGTCATCCTAAAATATCTAACAAATTATGTAAATATCATAACACCGTCAATAAGTTTTTATTTAAATCAGCAGGAAAAAGAGGGAGACAAACAAACAAACAAACAAACGGATGAACGGATCTTCACCAAAAATTGGCCATTTGTTTCACATAATATACATATCAATACCTGTAAATTTCGTAAATATCCGCTCATAACATTTTCAGTTATCTATGTGACAGAGAGACAAACTCGACGAAAACACAACCTCGCTAGCCTTTGCGGAGGTAATAATTATTACTAATTTAGTCATCTTCTGCAACCTGGTCTAATTATTGTCTACTGAATTTCATCAGAAGGGAACAGCATCACCAAAATCTCCAACATGGCAACAAATTGATTCAGATAATAAAAGGATAAGGATCTCACTTCTGCCTTCTTCTGTGACCTGGTCATCGATCTCCATGAAAACGCAACTTGATTATGAAATCTGCAACCTTGCCTATTTTTCGCCTATTTCATTTAGATGCGGACTCAAAATATGTCTAGTGATACGAAGCGTTTTATTATAATCAGAATTTACATTTTTTTTAAATAATGAATTTTTCAGTTGATCATAATTATAAGACCAGGTTAGTAAATGTTTACTTCTAGGGTATATGATTTCCGGGGTTTCGGATCAGTTACAGGCTTGCAGTGATAGTGTGAATTATGGTGTCACTATGCTCAAAGCAAGCAAACTCTCTGAATTAGGAGTTGGCCGAATTGTTGATTTCATAAACAAGGCTTGTCGCACCGTGCAATTGCACTTGAGATTCACCGCAGTAAAATTGTGATTTACAACTTCCTAGAGGTCCCTGAACGTTATGGAATAGGAAAATCTATTCGTAGATTGACTGAAATGTCCCTGCATTGAAAACTAAAGGGGTTATTTCTCAAGACAGAGGACAGTCTTCCAGGCAAATCAAGGCCCTCATAGATGCTGATTGCTGTTCAATTACTATCACGCAGCACTTACGGCAAAAGGACATAAAGAACAAAAAGCGTCTGACAAGTCCTCGGTTACTACCGCGTCACAAATGGGCCCGTCTACAGCTTGATCGAGAGCACAAAACATGAGAAAGGGTTTGAAGTTTTGTTTTCTAACGAAAAAAGTTCAATCTGGATGGCCCTGATATGGCTTTCAACGATACTGGCATGACAAAGAAATGCCTCCCGAAATGTTTTGCAAGTGTCACAGTGGTGGAGGCTTCATTATGGTGCGGAGTGCCTCTTCCTACACGGGAGCAATGAAGCTTTACGATATGCAGGGTTCATGGTGTCTAGTGACCAGGACTTTCAAAATTCCCTGAGTTTTCGCTGATTTGCTTAAATCTCCTCGAGTGTAAGGTTAGCAATTTTCCTTTATCATTTAACGAGAATGGGTTGAATGGCACTGAAACCGTTAGTGCTACCAATCACCATCACAATATTAGGATTTGCTGTAAAATAGAGCTAGACAGTCTTCCACCTCTCCCCGACACTGCAGAACAAATAATCCTCACATGGCTCGGGCTCTGAGGAAACGCCACAATATAACGATAACCCCACGTGGAGCACCATCCTCTGTCCTGCAGAAAGTCCTAGAGTTTTTTTTTTACTTCCGGTCCCTTTTCCCGGATTTCCCTGAGCAATTTTTCCCCTGAATTTTCCCTGTTTTCCAGACTGCTAGACACCCTAATTGTCGTCAAACAGCTACTGGTTATATGTTGACATGTTACTAAGATCATCTTTGTCGACCGAGGGCCCTAGTTTGCGTGATAGGTGACGAATGGTTTTTCCAGTAGGATAATGCAGCAGACTACACTACCCGCCAAGCTTTAACCTTCCAAGAAAATGGGGTCCCTGTCTTACGTCATCTTGCATGTTCGCTAGACTTAAACCCATTGGAAAATCTTTGGGGACGGATGGCGAGAGATGTTACGGAAATGGTGAACAATTCGTGACAGTAAATGAACTTCGTGATGCCGCCGTTAGGAGCAGGGACAACATTCTTCCAACCCCCATGGACACCCTCATTTCAAGTATCCCACAAAAAAATTTTGAGGTTATCAAGAGGAATGGAGGCAGTACTCATTACTAAGTTCAAACTTTGCTCACCTCAAATTCCTGGTTGAAAGATTACCTACCATTTCTGTTGGTGGTCTCATAATTTTTATCAACTGAAAAGCTTATTATTTAGCAAAATCGTAGCTACATTTCTTAACAAATTGTTGCAGCAGGAATTTTTATCTTTCTCACCTTTTTTCTTTAGAAATTACTGACCCCTAATCGAAGGAATTTATTTATTTATCTATCTATCTCTCACAAAAACGTTATTTATATACTTTTCAAGCGGTCTTAAATTTTTGATCTGGAGTTTATTTTCTGACTTTTGTAACACTCACTCAGCAGGAGATGACCCTGAACTGAAGTAGATTGGCCAAGGATGAAACCGCATTCTGATAAACAACTATTGACATGTCACATGTTCACACTTCAGACAGCTGTGCGACTTATGGGTTAATTAATATATATATAAAACTCAAAACAATTATTAATTGACTGTGTTTGTACCACTTTGAGTTTGCTTTAATAATTAACACACGTATTACACATGTATTCTAATTGAGTGCATTTTTCTAAAATTCTATTTTTTTATCTGTTGGGATAAAAAACGCTGAGTTGACAACTTTCAAATTTTGATCAAACATAGCTATTATTTAAAAGTATAAAGCTATTTGTATCAGATACAGGTAAAATGTATCTAGATACTGCATTTAGATACTACTTTTGAAAAGTACCCTATCTAGATCTTGCATTTAGATACAAAAAAGTATCTGTTAGCCCTGGCTAACTCATAAATCCCACTTACTTGCTGTTTGAAGAGCGCTATGACGACTGTGCAACAAGAGTGTCCACATTTACATTGACATCGGCTTGCGCAGCTCCCAGTCTCGCTGCGTATCTTCCGCTAAGCGAAGAGCGTCACCTCCAGGGTGCAGAGACAAAAGCATAGTTCGTAATGTTGCCGTGTCTCTTCAGGGAGCATTGGATGGGCTATAGGCCATAAGGTTAGATTAGTTATGTTTAGCTGTCGTATCTGACTTACGGGGTGCCGCATCTCCAGGAGGACTCTTGAGGCTTCTCTCATCTTCCGTAAGCTGCTGACGACCTAACTAGGACATGTTCTTCCTTTTCTCTCCGTTTTGCTCTACTCATAGAAACACGTTTATCCGCTCGCAGAAAACCGTCGTGTATGGCTTCCACCAAGTTTTTACATACTCCATGTTCCTGGCTTTTCTATAACTTGTAGCACCGCGTTGTATTTATGAAGGTTTCATCCTTTGTGTACTATAATGTCTCTACCGTGGCTGCTACAACAAAGCATCAGAGCTGCACTTATACCCCCACAGGTGCACTATGACTTCGGCCTCCGCAACATCCTGTCGGTGTTACGCACCCTCGGTGCAGCGAAGAGAGCCAACCCTAAGGACCCTGAGGCAGTGATTGTCATGCGGGTCCTCAGGGACATGAACCTCTCCAAGCTTGTGGGTAAGCTGCCATCCTTGCCGTAGTTTCAGAGAACCCAGTGCATGGACTGATTTTCTGAGGTACACCTGCAAGGTCTGTCTTCATACCAGTGTTTGCTTCTCTTTTTGTTCTCAGCTAGTGAACGTGTCGGAGAAGTTTGGTAACTGTTGACGATCGGGGCTCGCTTTGTTTTCTCATTTTTTATACATTCATTTTTCATAAACCAATTGTCAATATTATAATCACTAGAGGGCCCGCGCTGTCATAAAATGACAGCGAAGAATTTGTGATGACCTTCTTCATTGATTGTACTTTCGTTTTTATAACTGCTAACATAAGCACCCTGAGATGAGCGTTAACGGCTTCACAACCGCTCAGTATCGAAACTTTTTTCTTTCTCTGAAATGGAGAAAATTCACTACGTATTCTAGCACGATCAGCAACGCTCAAAGTAATAGCTCCGCTTCGCTATTGTGGATATGGTAGGCTAGCCTTTGCAGGTCCAATGGTTTTTGCTTAGCGAAAGCTTTTTCATCGACCATTGAATTATATTTGGGAGATTAGCTGAAGCAATGAAATCATCTGTGGGAGGAAACTACGAATCAAGATGCATGAGAGAGCCAATAGAAGCTACAGATAATTTCAGGGCTGAGATTTCAACTTCGGCAATGCAAGATGTGCACTTAGACTTGAGGTCACCCGATACTTAGCCGTAGATTCGATGTATGTAAAAGCTAATACTCGTACAAATCCGACTAAGCCTGCGATGTCTTCATTGTTTGAATTTCAACTGTCCCTGATTAAGATACATTTGTCATCTTCTGCGACCCGGCCTATTTTCTACCTAAAAGTTTTCAATGGAACTTGAAAAGACGACCAGAGCCTCCAAACTGGGCTAATTTCCGCCTATCGTTTTTGCTAAATCGTGACAGAGAATGGATAAACAGATAAATAAATAAACGGAAAAACCGATAAATACACATTGGTCTTTATTACATTGTCGATCTTAAGTCGGCGCAATACGTTGTTTTCGAGTTATAACGATTTGAAGTTTCCATTGTCTTCTTATGGGAGCAAATAACCATAGTCGCACAGTAACTTTTCATAGGTTTTTTTTGAGCTAGGTTAGATAAGGTTAGGTTATGTTAGGTAAGGTGAGGTTGCGTAAGCTATCGTAACCTAACTTTACCCAAAAACATATGAAACTAAAACGCCTCGTGGCGTTTCAGCCAGGTGGCGGGGCAGCCAAGTAGATACCCCGCCAGTCAGCCGGCTGGCGGTTACCTTGGGGGTTCCTCTGGTCCAGCTCTCCTTGCCCACCCAACCGTCTGGTCGCAACGGAGAGGTGGGAGGAACTCACAGTGTCAAGTTCCCTTATGGTGTCATAAAGGGCGTGTTCCGGCGCCCTTGGCTGGCTTGTCACCAGCATATTTTTTCACCTCCAGGTCACTTGACACTATTAGGACCTATTATTTTAAAGCCCGGACGGGTAACTATATGGATGTGGAAGCGATCAGAGATCAGATTGTAAAGGCAGAGACTAATTACAGTATAAAGTCCCAACCTGTTAAATACAATTCAATCGCCAAACTTAGGTTGATTGAGTTAAGGTGGAATTTGTATTATAGGACAAAGTAGGGAGCAGTAACTTCGTACCGTCAGGTGACTCCCGCAGGGACGGCCTGGGGCTCGGAGATCGGTAGGGTGACTTCTATGCCGTGCGGTCCGAGCCATGGTCTCGAGATTGGTCGATCAAGCGTGCATGTAGGGGAACTGGTCGTCTAGCAGAGCTAGATGAGACAGTCGTGAGGGCTAGTGTTGATGGCCCAATCGTAAGTTGGCACACTAGGTGGTACGTATGCTCCGGGCGAGGTGCGAAGAAGTCCTTATGGTCTAGAAGGCTCACTGTCATGGATGGTGGTAACCGCCGGTCATCTACTAGAAGTGCGTCTCGCTTCAGGTGCGTAGCAGGTAAGCAACCGACGGACATACTGCGGGCGGGAAGGATTCGTAGACGGGAGCTAGGTCTAGAGTTTTCACTCCTCTGGAAGGGGTCAAGAGGGGCACTTGCATCGAGTCGATCGGGTATGTGCTAATAATGCCAACGAAAAGTAAAGCTCTTCGTTGTGCGGTGTTGTGACATCCGTGCTAGATCGGCTCTAGCTTCAAGAGCTGAAGTGAAGCGTTGGCCTTATCATAGAAAGAGGTTCTGGGCCTCGTAGGCTGAAGAAACTGCCTGCGCATGGTCAGCTAGCAGCGCACGTCCGTAGAGACCACAGGTACGTGGGTGAGGGAGCTAAAGGATTGCTTCGAGTAGGTGGCTGGGGCTGGTTGCCAGAGCATGCTTGGGCAGCGTCTGCGATGGCTGTATCTTCGTGATGGCAGGCCGTGATCGTTGTTCTTAAGGCTCTACAGCGTTAGCAACGCAGATTCTTGCGGTAGAGACAAACGGTCTGAGGAGGTTGGTCGTCGCCTAAGGGGAACCCGAACATGGTCATCATGCTTCCTTCCGGACTATCCCAGTCAGGGCCGACAGGGCAAACTTCGCCCGAGGTGCTGGGAGACTAATTCAGTCTGAACCGAAATGGCCATTATAAAGTAGTACCTGAGGAGTCGAGCTCTGAACAGATCAGATTGACTTATTTGGTCGTGCTAGCAATAATTCTTTCAGGGGAAAATTGCTGAATAGTGACGCAATGGTTAGCGCCAGGGCAACGTTAAATGTTGTCGCCCACTGAGGCGTGAGACCCGATCTGAGATATTTCGGGCGGACAGGTTCCGAGGAAATTCGGGAAGATATGGTCCGTCGACGCTTGGGTTTACAAGCTCGCAGCAGACGTGAGACCTTTTGGTCAGGAGAATAACTTGGGCACAGCAGTTTGGGATATTACTGTGGTGTCCCTAAGGCGGGTGCGAGTCACCGACTTGTGTCGCGCTCACAGGGTCGCTGGGACGACCCAAGTACAGGTAAAGAATTTGGAGAGAGGACTATGCTGCGTAGCCGGGCGAAACTACTTTATGGCACTTAACAAGAAACTTAGCGAGCTCTTCTAGCGGAACATCGCTGGGACAAGGTGCGAGGTAATAGAAAGGGTACCTATAGCTATTAGTCTGCGATAGGATTGTCGTAAAACACAGATCAGCGCAGCTTCCTCCGCGTCGCGTGGTGAACGAGTTCAGGTCATGTGCCAGGCGAGACAAGTTCAGGTCATGTATGCCTGGCGAGACAAGTTCAGGGCAATGCTAGGAGGACGCAAGACTTTCGTATGCTCGAACTTTAACGTGCGTGCTCCTATCTGAGGTGCAACCAATCGGTTACTAAGACGGTTGGTGAACGCCAAGGATCTGAAGCAAGTTCAGGGCCAATGAAGGACCTGTCGTTAGTTCGAGAGATGGAGGTGTACGCTGAGGGGGCGACCATTTGGGTACTGAACTATTGATCAGCGTACACCTCGCGGCTGTATAAGCACACTAATAGCTGAGGTGTGACCATTTGGATAGTGGAACGAATTATCCATGTCTTAGCCAGAGGTGAAAACACGTTCAGGTCAAGTGAGGGGCTCTGCATCGCCGAGTGAGACAAGTTCAGCGACCTGTTACATGAGAATTGATATTCGTACCTTTGAGGCTTGTATAAAGAAGCTCAGACTGAGGTACGACCATTCGAAAACTGATATATTGGTTCGCTTCGTTAATATCAGCGAAACAAGCTCGGGTCAAATGATGGGCTCAGCGAGACCCGGAGGAACTAGTTCAGTAGTAGTAGTAGTAGTAGTAGGGGTTTTACTAGAAACAAGTTCAGGATTACTGATAGAGATATGCATCTTGTACATTCGAGGCTTGTATGAGCCCGTGCGTAACTGAGGAACCGTTCGGTTACCGAACGATTCGTCACGCCGTAGGCCCGGCATTGCCGAATGAAACAAGTTAAGAGCACTGTTCGAGATATGATTTTGTACGCATGTGGCTTGCATAAGCCCGCTCGAAACTGATGGGCGACCATTCGGTTACTGGAGCGATTGGTACACGTCGCTAGCATAGTTGAAACAAGTCCAGGTCAAATGACGGGCCCGGCCTCGCCGGATGAGAGAGCTCCCTTCTATCCCGTCCTTGCCTTGGGGATGCAGGGGGGGGGGGATTTGCGGCTTACGGGCTCGATATGCCCAGCCCTTGTAGCATTACGACTCTGGGCCGTGGACCCAAACTAACGGGAATAGTTGACGGATATTTGGTTTTGACTTGGATCTCTATAAGGCTTTGTGAACGACTGTTTCAATGGATGTACGGATACTCCA
>LQNS02000304.1:12809673-12823539 GCA_001587735.2 Parhyale hawaiensis
AATAATAATAATAATAATAATAATAATAATAATAATAATAATAATAATAATAATAATAATAATAATAATAATAATAATAATAATAATAATAATAATAATAATAATAAGTACCTGTCAGTGAATGTTCGTCGCATCATGTTTGTGAGCGATGCAAGGTTTTGAGCTGCTCAAAAATTGTGATCACGCACAAGTATGCACGATTGTGCGCCGTTTAAGCGTCATTCATGCGTAATTAGCTTAATTCTAACGCGGACAATGCGCGACGTATGAGTGAACCGTTAGTGGTTGTTCGCAAGAAATTGACCGCTACCGCCCACGTAGATGACTTTCCACTTACAAAACCGCATAAAAAACTTATCAACCACTTATATATCACTAACAACTCACGTATGATTTTTGCTGTAATAAGGCGACCTTTTCTTTTAATTTTTGCCAGTTTTTTCCTGCTGCCAAGGGGTACAAATCCAGCATGAACCCCTAGAAAAGAGTTGTCCTGGTGTTCTTAATCTGGAAACAGAATGATTGGCTGTTGCAACTTCATCAGATGTTGGTCAGAAAAAGTAGAAAGGTGAGTAGAAGACAGATCGGGAACGTGTGGGTGAGAGACTGGATCACTAGAAGACCTGAGCAGAGCCTGTTTGATCGCCTGTTGGTTGAACTCCGAAATGAAGACCCAGATCTTTCCAGCACTTCATGCGTATGCTTCCTGCCATGTTTGATGAGATTGTCCGGAGGCTGACCCCCAGGATTACCAAGAAGACAACAAACTGGAGAGCTCCCTTGGTCCTGCTCTGAAGGTTGCCTAACCCTTCGTCACCTGGCATCTGGATCCAGCTACCATGACATGCATTATACTTCGAAGAGACCCCACAACACCATCAGCATTTTTATCGAAGAAGTCTGCGAGGCATTTATAAAGGAGTACATTGGAGGGCAGATGTCACCTCTTTCCACTGAAGAATGCAAACACGTGGCATGCAAAGCTCCCTCTGATTCTAGATCTGAGTACTACAATTACAAAGGTTTCTTCAGTATCATCCTGTTTGCCATGATGACATCTGATTACAACCTGTGGGTTGACGTGTATGGTAATGGCTCTGCTTCAGATGCTCGGATCTACAACAACAGTGAGGTGAGAGAACGCCTAGAGAACTTCAGCATCATGAGGTGGCCACAGCCAGTGCCTTTGCCTAATGACTCTCAAAATGTGCCGAACTTCCTTGTGGGAGACGAAGCCTTCAGCCTGAGGTCCTACCTGATGAAGCCCTACAGCGCCAGGAACCTTGACAGGGAGTACAGAATCTACAACTACAGGCTGTCAAGTTGCAGAAGAGCGGTAGAGATCACTTTTGGTATCTTGGCCAACAGATTCAAAGTTTTTTTTTGAGCACCATGAACAATCACCCCGAGATTGTCAGATTGATTGTCAAAGCATGTGTGCTCCTATACAAATGATTGTCATTGATTTGCACGTAGTTCATGCGCAATTCGTCGGTGATTTTCAACTACGCACACCCCCAAAAATGGTCCATTCACTGACAATCACGCACAAGCCAACTTTATACGTGATTTATGCATTATCAGCTGTGTGACTGGGCCTTCACAGATCAAAATTTGGAGTGGCGAACAAACCCGTTGAGACAGACATCCACTGACAGCTACTGAGGCTACACGTCAGAAAAACTTATGAATCACGCACAACCCCTATGAATCGCGCACGACTCTAACTTTCTACGCAATCCATGCGTAAATACTAAGTTTTTGCTGTGTAACTGGGCCTCAAGGACAGCTACTGATCAGACCAGTTAAAGGGGATGTGATATACGGAGGTAATGTATCGAGAATATATATATATTAACAAAGGAAAGTAAAACTTAGAGCAAATATGTACAATGGTGACTATGGAGGAAAAATAAATACAAGTGCAGAGCTGCGGACCCACTGCTAACCGTAGGAGCAGACCTGGAGAGTCGACTAGGAGTCGAGTCTAAAATTAAAAAAGACCTTACGCCACTAGCTTCAAAACTCTCCTAGATTGAACTTCTCACCAACAAGGTCAACAACTGTAAGCTCACAGTGTAAACAATAACAGCACCTAGTACCCCTTCAATTTTCATACTCCTACTGATTATGCTTAGTTTTGTTCTTCCTCTTCTTTCCCCGACTTGCTGTTCCCATGCGCGTTGACTCGTGCATCGGTTCCACGTTTCTCTTGACATTCTTTATATCCCTTCTTTTTTCTTCTCTTTGTATCACAGTGTACCGTGGGGGTAGGGAGGCTTAAACTAGGAGAATACTACTACTACCACCACCAACTATTCAGCCAAACACAGTGAAATACCTAGCAACGCTGTCCTTACAACATTGGCTCAGCAGCAGCTCCCGCACACACCTCACGCGTTTACGTACAAGATAGTCGATGCCGGCCTACCTGGATAGTCACCACCGTACTTACTCTTCATGGGGAAGTAAAGTAAAGCGAATGATCGTTAATGGCGGAATGGCAAAGACGCGAAAAAGCATCCTATGGCAGCAGGAGTCAAAATCAAATTTATGCTGCTGCTGTTGCTGCTGCTGCTGCTACTACTGCTGGCAGGTCTTTAGTAGAAGATTCCCTGCCTGACTTCATTATTGAGGAATAGAGCTTTTTCCCGTAGAATTTGCGCAGATTCCTTCAGTATTAGGTATAAGAAAATTAGATGATACGGGTCTGAGATATCACTAAAAAAATGCTTATGTTCTGTGGAATTTGCACAGGTCCCAGCTAGTTTCGATAATTACTCCAAAACGTCTCCAGACATATTTATTAGGCCAAGCTTTTGGCACTGGTCAGTAATGTGCCTTTCTCAGGGCGAAAATCTACAACTGTAGCTTATACGTCTGAAGCCTATTAGTAACAAAAGTAATTTATGGTAAATGAAGACGGGTCTTTCAATTTTTTTGCTGTCATTTTTGACAGTGGGTGTACGTACGTCAGTCATATTTTTATAATTCTACTTGTTCCTCCCAACGTTACTGCCTTAGTAGCTTAGTTCGTTCTTTAGTTACTGTGTTAGTACCACCGCTACGCTATCAGTATTATGGAAGAAATGATACACCCTTAGTAGGGAAGAACATGAGTCAAACATTCAGTTTTTCAGCTGCCACTGTTTGCAGGTCCTGGGTAGAAGATTTGGTTTCTGACGCTGAACTTGTTTTACATTTGGTATCACAGTGCTTCGGAACCATAATGCGGGTGTCAGATACGGGGAATGAGACAGCTATGTCAAAGAAAAAAAGGCATGGGAAAAAATGGCTAGGGAAACCCCTCTACGTTTAATAACAAGAGTAATATATTGATAAAGTGGTTAGATGCGAGTTAATGTTTACTGCCTATTATTCCGCATACAAAACAAAGTAAAAACAGATAATAAGTTATTTCCGAGGAATTTCAGTGGGTTTTGCTAAAAAAAAATGTGTGCAAAAACGTGATGAAGCGAGAAAATTATTGAGGAAGTAAACGCAGATTGGAAAACGTGGTCATGGAAGATGAGTTAATACAATTGATAAAAGTGAATATACGGTATGTAAGGTGCGTTAGATTTGATGAACATCGAATGGTTGGATGAGAAATACCTATTAGATCAGGCAAGGAGCGTTATGTTAGATACAGTTGTGTTCGAGTGTGAGCTGTGAATGTTAGATTTGTTGAGGACCGTTAGGTTGAATGAGGATAGCTATTGTAGATAGAGCAGTGTTAGATAACAAGTGTTTGGTTAGATGAGGTGTATTGTTTAGATGTGGAACGGGGTTTATTAGATTAGATTAGGAGCGGTATCGTTGTCCATGGTAGATGAGACGCGTTAGGCTGGAGTAGATCAGTGTTATAGGTATCGAGCATTAAGTTAGATAAAGATTAAGGGCGTTAGGTTAGATTAAGTGCGTTAGGTTAGTTGAGGTGTTTCACTGGTACATTAAAATGAAGTTAGTTATGCTAAAGGATGTGCGGCAGGTTAGACAAGAAACATTTTGCTAGAAGTGCGTTACATTGAAGGAAAAGCGTTAAGGCAGATCACGGGCGTTATGTTAAATGAGGAGCAAGAAGTTGTGCGACATGCTCAGTGCTTATCGAGCTTTAGGATTCACAACTGGCGATGGCTTGCCGATATGTGTTAGGGTACGGTTTAGTGACAAGTGCTAACTTATACGGGATGGATTGCGTTAGAAACGTTACATTAAGTGAAACTGAGGTAAGTTGTAAAAGCGTAGTGCAGGTCTGGTACACTTCAAAAAGTAAACTCATGAATCAACCGTGGAATTTCCACGATTCCCGCTAGTAAGTAAATAATAGGGAGATGCTACATCCGTATATCGACGTCTCCTATGTATATCCCTGTTAGGACACGACGTTTCCAACAATGCTATTCCCCTAGAAATCGACGTTGAGTTATTTTTCATAGAGTTGAAGAGGAGAAATAAGTTTTATAGTGGTGTACGTTGCTTCTGTCATCTGTCGCCAGAAGCTGGTCTAGTTTTGTGCTACATTTATTTCATTGGCTAAGTGTACAGTGACATGGAGTTGAAAGTGTCTATACTACAGGATAAGAAAGAACGCAAATTGAAAGTGCTGTACGATACTTCCGCTGAGCAGATGCTCCGTCTGTTGGAGGGCTTACTGCAGTGCGACAGTAGCCCTCACGACGGCCCTGGGGGCAGCTCAGCCACGCACCACTTGCCCTCTGTGCACTCGGGGTACCTTGGAGGCTCAGATGACGCCCTGGGCTACCCTGGTGGGGGCGGCTCCGACACCAACAGTGTCGTGTCGGAAGCTTTTTGTTTCCCCGGATTTGATGAAACCGCGTCCGACACGCAATCTGCGGTGCTCTATTTTTCATGTGCACCTTCTCCGCACCCCATAAATGTCCAGCCTGGTTGCCCTAAACTGTATCGAGCCCTGACTTTGTTCTAACAAACGCTAACTAGCTGATCTGGAGCTGCACCATATGCTAATGTAATATAAGCGTTTGCTACAGTTGACGAGTGACATCGTGATAAAAAATCTCTCTAGACTAATACGTACTAACTAAAAACTGAAACAGCATGTTATTTTAACCGTAGAACACTAATCATATATTCTTTTGGGTCTTTTACCCTATAGGTAAGTGTTCTCAGACTAATAACTTAGCCTAGTTCGAAACTTCGGAAGTAGGACACCTCAGCGGAAATGTACTACTTGTGCGCAGTGACTACGCGGCAGCCATGTAGTACTGTACTCGCTGTAAATATATGGAAATAAACGTAGCTAATTCTTGTTTTTATGCACGAGCGTCTGTGAGAATAATTTCGGCTATGTTTAACAAATGGAAAGCTAGCGCAACTTTCCGCATTGCCGAAGTAGAGCCGAAATATTCTGGAGCACTAGAGCAGTTGCACTGAATGAACTAAAAATGTATGTATCTACACAACAATCTCGTTGCCAGTTCTCTCTTAACCGGGCTACCCATAATGGTAAGGCAACTTGACGGCACTCCTCAGCTGGGGATCTATAGGCATTAGTTCATGCTGTAGGTTTATGCCCGCTAGCCCCAGAAGAATGCACAGCAGCAGTCGACCATAGGTTATCAGAGCTATAGTGTCAGAGACAGCAGGCTCGTGCGATAACTGTGACCCTCCAGCCATCCCCATTTTTTTTTAGTTCGGGTCAGTATATCCGCAATAGCGTCCAAGCACCTCAAATGCCAACTCAGCAAGCCAAGCACCGCAATAATACACCTCTCTAGCATACGTGCTCAATCCTCTACTCGCAACTGTTAGTCGGACTCTAACATTCCCGTAGCTGGAGAAATGGCACGTATGGGGTGTCATGCATTGTAGAAGATCTTCTAGTGCTTTGGTAACGCTGCGACAATAGATCGATGAAATTTCAGCTGAAAACCCCTATCGAGGCGACTGATTACGGTTTAACGTCAATCATACCTTCCTGGGTAACAGCAACATAGTCTCCTCATTTATTCCAGTAGCTGTAGCTGCTTGTGGTCATACAGTTTGTGAAGACGTCTTTACCTACATGATTATTTTTTATTTTTACCATCAGGTATAGCTACGAAGGCCATGAGAAAATATCAAAATTGGAATGAAAGTTTTAATTTTTATAAAGATTTAGTATCAATGTAAAGAAATCAAAACATGTTTACTTTATGACTCGTTCATTGCGGATCATTGCGTTGCTCATTTATACTTCTAGGTAATATGAGATCGGCTATTTTTATTGCCGTAGGAACGTTTACCATCATAGTCATTCTAAGGTATAGGAAAATTTACTTTTCAAATATATCCAATGTTGAACACTCATCATATTTGGTTAAGATGTACTTCAGAAGCGTGATGGAATTTTGTACTGAAAGTAAAAGTGTTGTTGGTACAGAAAGCTTAGTTTTGTTTTCACAGATATTCATGAATTTAAACTTCGTAATGAAACTCTTCTTTCAGCTCTTAGCCATGCTGCCAGATGGACTATTAACCCTTTACCGTATGCTGTCCATGATCTGGACGGCATTAATAATACAATTCTTACGAGATATGAAAGGTTACTGTTATGCGTTGGTGGGTTAATACTCTAATATGCACCATTGATAAATGAAAAATAAGTTAATTATTTATATTGGTACTCTCGCCTCTCCAGCTTAGAACTGCGCATTTCGTCCACACGGCGCCCCCCTCATAGCTCTAAGGCTTTACCTTATTGATATTAGCCTATGTTACTTCGCTGTAAAGATTTCTTCTCCATAAGAAGGCAATAGAAAAAAAAACACGGTAAAGTAACACACCTTGTACATGTGGGGTTAATCTTTCGTCACATACTGTATCCTATTTGTAACGTTAAAATAGCTAAGCAGCATCACTATCTTTTTAGTAGCTTATTCATCTCGTGTTGGTTCGTTTCAATGTGCGGTACGTGTTTGACTGCACTGATGTAATCAGCGCATATCCGATTCAGCTGTCCCACAGTTCATGATAAAGCTGTCCTACAATTTCTTGATCAGCTGTCCCACATATTCACAATAAGCCGTTCTCTATATTCATAATCTGCTGACCCACAGTTTTATGATCAGCTGTCTCACTGTTTCACAATAAGCTGTCCCTTGCGTTGCCATGAGCAGAATTGTTCAAAGGATTCGTTGCATTAACAAGTCAGTTGGAGAAGTGACCGCTGTGGACGAATGCGTAGAAAATGCCGAGATCGTGGTGCTCAACAAATACCTGATATAAATGCATGAGTGTATGTATGTACTGTGCACGCAGTGATATGCATGTCCTAGCTGCCGTGATGATCTGTAGCAATTCAGCAATACACGTCACTGGCCCCGCTCACACCAGGCCTATACTCCCGCTGTGTTACTTCCTGCGTGTCTTTCAAAGTTTTGTTAACGTGCTACATGTCCCTTTATTGTCTATTTCGGAATGTCGCAGTGGCTAGGGAGGTTCAGTCCAACGAACCGTATAAAACTTATAGTTACATAATACCTTTGCAGACAGACTTAATACGTCATTCTTCTCTTTGAAAATCAGTACGAGTCTGACCTTAGTCGTCGTCAGGCTGGATCTTAAAATAATGATAATTCTGCAGACTCAATAAGGACTTCTCATATTCCCTGTAAAACAGTAGGAGTCTTACACTAGTTGAGCCAGCATCGCGATGCTTCTATTTACTTATAACAGTGATGATATATCTGCAGAGCAATTAGGAAATCTTGTCTTATTAATTTAAAAAAACTTATCTTTTGGTGGACATTTTGGAAGTTTTTCTTTCATGCCCGCTGCGCTTCACTCCATAGCATGTCCTTTCTGATAATGCTTTGTTCTAGATATTTTTTGTCGATTGTTATGCCAATGCACGATGGTCCTCTGTGACAACACTATCGTTCATGCAGTGTGATCTCGTATCTATCGACATTCTATATGTTCCTTCTTTTCTTGGAACACCGTGTTATGTCCAGGAAGGCTCCAACTTAGATCCAATCATAGCTAATTAAATCGACTACCAGAAAAAAACAATCATGACAGNCTATCGACATTCTATATGTTCCTTCTTTTCTTGGAACACCGTGTTATGTCCAGGAAGGCTCCAACTTAGATCCAATCATAGCTAATTAAATCGACTACCAGAAAAAAACAATCATGACAGTTGGAACTGTGATCTCCTTGCGGTTGACCCTCAATTGTTAGACTGCTGACATTGTCAGGGTAGCGAAGCTGGTTGCCCTGTAATTATTCTTTCACTACAGCACATACGTTGCAGACTTGGTGTGAGCGCCGCCACTTCCCACAGCTGTGTCTGTAGAATGGCTTCTTGTATTGTCTGCTTTGTTCCTGTCCGACTATTGTAAATATTTTTGTAGCTCTTTTTTTAAATATTTTGTCATGTTTTTGATGCTACTGCAACTTTTGATACTCGTATATTTTGGAAATAAAATTTTTGCATTTTTATAATGTTTTGATTATGATGGAAAAAATTGAATTTTCAATCGTGTCTGTTGAATTTTGTTGTTAAAGAATGTTCGGTTTTGTGTCAAGCTTTCCAATTTAGGTTGTGTTGTGGCAGGCGAAAAAATTGGGCTTCATATACGTTTGTTAGATACTGTAAGTAAATATGAATTAAACTTTCATAAAGTATGCTTATTTGGATGTGATCTAACAGGCCACGCATCTCCTCGCCGGCATCCTGCCCAATGAACAAGACTACAACAAACCGTTGCCTAAAGACTTCGATCCAGACTCTGACGAGCCTCCTGTAAGTCCTGGCATGTGCCTCAGTGAAGCAGGTGTGGCTTTAGGTACATTACGTGACTCCCAAAGTGACCTCATGGTGGCCTATATAATTTGCAACATCAGTTGGTATGTGGTAGCTTTAGCCTATTAATTAGAGAGCGAGCCCTTAATGATTGGTGGCTTAAATTTCTACTTCAGTTTGGAGCGCACTCTAGACTGCACTTTAAATTCCGGTTCCTTGAGCGTGCCTGTGAATCCCATGAAAATGAATTTATGCGAACATTGTGGGTTATATATCTTCCAATTGGATTTGACTATGTGTACGGGTACTTAATACCTCTGCATGTTTGTGGACC
The DNA here is from genome assembly GCA_001587735.2 of Parhyale hawaiensis. Classification (NCBI taxonomy): domain Eukaryota; kingdom Metazoa; phylum Arthropoda; class Malacostraca; order Amphipoda; family Hyalidae; genus Parhyale; species Parhyale hawaiensis. The sequence goes on from LQNS02000304.1 coordinate 12,818,778, forward strand.
TATTGTGTTCTTAATAAAGGTTATTTATTTCATATCTAGGGACTTTTACCCAAAGTTCAAGCTCCTGAGGGGGGCATAAGACGCTCCATAGGGGATATCTTAGCTTCACCCATCCTATGTACGTACAGAGACTTCTTGTTGTATCAATAAATTATGCATATACTTAGGGTAGCCATTTCTAAATGGTAAGGGAGATGACGATAATGTACCTTTAATGTCAACCATTGTAATGTATAATGAGTTGCAAGTCATTTAACTGCAAGATGTATACAACTATTATTGAATGAAATTCCTGCCTGGAGCTTTATACCATGATACATGTAGGTATGTTTGAGCAGCACCACAGAACATTAGTACCCACCCATGAACATGTTATCCGTGGTAGCAATTTAAATGTACCAATTGTTAGGCTGGAGGTTGAAAAGCGATTAACCATTTTTCAGTGTGTACAGTATAGATACATAATTTGTTGCCTAATGAGCTTAAAGAGCCAATGTGTGAGCTGGCTTTTAAAACAAGGTATAAAACTTTTATAATGACTTAGTACGTCGATCACGACTTGAATCATTGGATAGAATAATCGACTATACTCAAATGTTGTGCAATAGTGTTCATGGATTGAATCGACATGTCATTGATATGTGATATTCCATGTCTTGTAACGATCTAGTGCCTCATAAGTTGAAATACTTTCAGTAGCGCATGTTCTCAATAGGTATAATACTTGTGTTAGGTTTTACTTTGAAGTCTGTAAAGTGGAGAACAATAAAGGTGTAAAAGTGTATGGAGAGCAGCACCCCTCGAGGTCCTTATAGGTACCGGTAGCTATAGCTGAGCTTTTGGGACATCTTTCCTCCGTGCCAACTTTGCTTCTTTCCAGTTTCATTCTCCTAGGATGATGCTTTATCCCGTGGCGCGTTCCGCCCGTGGGGGAACACTCTTGAGCTTGGGTTTCGCGTTTTTCTTGGTATTCTGTGTCTCTCCTTTTTCTTTGCATAGACCAGCTAATTTCTACTGGATTAGTGACGCTTTAACTAACATATTTAATATAATAATAAAACTCAAGTTCGAGAAATAGCACTTTGACGACACGAGAGTTCGTTGCCTTATTGTATTCCCAAAGGGAAATGTCTATGCCTTTGTAGCGCGGTAGTACCTACCGCCTGGAACCGATAGGGTTCATTGTGGTGTTACTTCCTCCAGCCGCAGCAAGCACCAGTAGAGGAGCACATCGGGCGACTGTTTACATTCGCCATCATGTGGAGCGTTGGTGCCTTCATGGAGCTCCCTGACCGCCTGCTGCTGCAGCAGCACATGATGGCTGAGCATGCCGACATGGACCTGCCGCCCCTGCCTGAAGACTCTCACGAGACCATCTTTGACTTTCTTGTTGACGAAAATGGTACGTGGTAATTCTGAAGAGACTTGAGTCACTGTGTCATTCGTAGAGCATTGCTTTGCTAAACCACAATCTTTTCAAAAGTTTTGTAGCAGATACATACCTTTTCAGGTGTCGTGTAATAAGTTTGGGTTTGCATGGTAATTGTGCTTCATAGCTTTGGTTTTGATGTTGCATCTTAGTTTGCCTAGTGGGCCGGAATTTACATCATCATTTTAGTTACAGGCTTCCAAACTCACTGCAATGTGTCATGTGTTTAATGTGCCTCTTGCCCGCATTACATTATAATTCTTCTATCGCCTCAGGCGGAAGGCATAAGATAGGTCATAGGGTTAGGTTCGCCCATCTTATGATGCTATCATAGGGTGACCCGTCCGACTCTCCTCATTGCTGTCGTCGGTCGACGACTTCTTGCTCTTTTGTTTGATATATTTTCGACTTTTACCAGGCTGGTGGCAGCGGTGGGAGTCACGCGTGCCCAATTTTGTATACCCCGAGCTAGGGTCAGTCGATTACATCTCGCTGTTGGTGCCAAATGTGGACAACATCCGTATGGACTTCCTTATTCACACCATCGCTAAGCAGGGACTGGTAAGTCTTCTTTAGTTTTGTGCATGTGTCTTGCCTGCATCCCGGAGTTGTACGTTAGTAACATACTGCGTTGTACTTTACGTATGAAAGTAGAAGATCTTGTGGCTACTCCATGTGGACGAAAATTTGACATGGAACAACTGTTTTCGTTTTCTTTTAAGGAAAGATAGGTCAGAGACGGGCTTATGAAACAGAAAACGCCATCATTCTAATGACTCGGAATTAGGCAAATTGTGTATAGTAAAATGCATGTGTTACTCTAGTTATTGTGATAATCGGTACGATTGAGCGGTGCGAGATTAGAATTCGCAAAAGGAGTTAATACACTTATTGTGATTCAGGGCGTTCTGCTGATCGGAGAGCAGGGCTCAGCCAAAACGGTCACCATCAATGCATTCCTGAAGAAGTACAACCCTGACGAGCATCTCTACCGAAATTTTAACTTCTCCTCCGCTTCCACTCCCTACTACTTCCAGGTACTGCGCCAGCATTGCTACTCTAATTTGAACTTTATACAATGAACATAAATTCGGTGAAAAGATTCTAGAGCAATGTAGAGCAGCAAAGTTATACTTGCTGGATGTGTTCGTGGTATTGGGGGCGGCCTGTATAGCTCTCAAAGTTTGTCCGGCTGGGTTCTAGGCGGTTAGGTCTGGCTGGCCGAGTCATATCAACTAAGTCCCTCGTGATGGTTTTTTGAGTAAACTGTAATGATTGGTCAATGTAATTATTTGAGGGATTAAGCAATTAATACGAAATAGCGACGGTTACCGCTCGCGATGCGACCTGTCAGAAGGAAGTAGAGACTTCGGAGGATGATATAAGAGCTTTGGGGTTACTCGGGTTAGGTTTGTTAAATTCGTTCATTCTATGTTACGCGGAATGGTATAGAAAGAAGAGCATATAAATTGACTTGAGCCGAGCTTTCGGTATATGTATATGTTTAGCCTGTAGTGCGTTTCCTTTTCAGTTTTTTATTTGATTTTCCTCTGGTTTCCGGACTACTGTTTTAGTATTCACTGTTCCTCCGAACATTTGTAAGACGGGTGTCTCATCACAGCTTTCTGTTGCATACCTGTTTCAATCCTTTGCTTTTCTTCTCTTTTAATAATACCGGGTGGTTGACTCAGCTCCATGACTTACATTTTTAAGGCCAAGCTTTCCCCTAGCTTATTTGCTATTATTATTCTAGACTTCGCACAAGATTGGTATCTCGTGCTCTAACACTTATGATAGAGATTTTCATTCATAGAATAATGAAATCCAGTCAAATACAATTTTTAAAAATCCGATATTGGTGAATATGAAGCTGCTTGAAATTGCAGCTTTTTGTAGCTCTTTGTTCTTTCTTTCTGCAAGACTCTCGCTAATTTTGCATTTAATTGAGTTAAAAATATTCTCTGCCAGCATTGACTTGCCCTAGCGACCCCGTGCTCGTTCACTTTGTAGCGGCTGTGTGAGTGCAGTTGCTGCCTGCTGAGCTAGTCTTCCTTACTCTTTTATGATTTGAATTTAAGTGTCAAAAACTGGCCGATTTTGGTTGTAGTGATAAAGTACTTCACCAAGTATAAATGCATCGAAGTCACCCTTTAATTCTATTCGAATAATGCCATATCTACTCTTGCTTTAACTCAGCATTATGTCAGCAATTTGTACCCTTAAATAAACATCGCTTTTGTATCGTGCACCCATTAACTACAGCGGGTGAGTCCTCAATATAATAACCGTCACTAGAACACTGTGATTGCCTATATCTCCGCCAAGCAAGGCAGTATTAACGAAAAATTCAAATTGGTCCTGAAAATACAGTAGTGATGTACTTTTTCTGATAAAAAGAAAAAACAATAAATCGACCACTCATTAGCAAGAAATAGACAACTCCCCTGGAGTTCGGAGGGGCGGCAGAGATGTACGGAGTGACGCTAGTTAGCGCGCTACACAGACACAACACAGCACACGAAAATACTTCGTAGTCGTACGAAGACGATGACGATATCAACAACGGTAACAGCAGTAGCCGCGAGTAGAAAGAACGAATCAAACAATAAACGGCAACAACTCCAATCAACGCGACCTCAGACACGAAGTGACAACCTCACCTCCACCGTCCACGACCCATCAATCACAATGACTCCCCCCGAAACCGAAACTTAGACCTGAACCTGAGCGCTGCCAACTCTAGGCACCTTCAAAATCCAAAGATTCACAGCACACTTGTCATCGCCACCATTGTTTGGTCGTTTGGGTCTCTTGATAGTGACGAGCATTTCTAACAATGTCTGAAAATATCTTGATTTTGTCCATGATTTTTGAGTTATGTTTTGACAAACATGAAAAGAAACAGCGATAAACAGGCAAACGGACTGACAGATCATCACAAGAATTGGATTAATTGATCTTCGTCACAATCCCAAAAAGTCTTGCTAATTTTTTGAGCATCCATTCTTAACTGTTTGGTTTACCTTACCAAGGAAAAACATCAAGTAAACGAACTTTTGGAAGAATCGATACCAATAGTTAATCATCTGTTCCTCCGAACATACCTAACATTCTTTGTAAATTTCATAATGATCCGTTATGACTTTTGCATTATCTGGGTGACAGCCAAATTCCGACAAAAATAGTATTGCAATGGGAAAACGTTCCATTCGTTCGTGGTCAGGTGGTGCAGTTTTGGAGTTCAGGGGCGGGTAGAACGCACTATGCAACTGTAACAACTAATTGAGCTGCCACTGCCGCGCCGCACGTTCCGGCCACACAAGGCACCCTTTG
>LQNS02000304.1:12832457-12848708 GCA_001587735.2 Parhyale hawaiensis
TGTAAACAAACCGGCACTGCCCGGTCAGTTACCTTCTCCTATTTTTTTCTGTTTCAACTTTCTTCCATTTCCCCTCTAGCTACTAACACATCTCCGACTATCGTCTATTTTTCTCCTCTTCTTCACTCCACTCACCGACCGGTTTCTCAGATCGTCTTGGATCTCCGCACAGGCAACATCTCCTCCAGCGCAGCGCATCTCCTCCAGCGCAACATGTCTCTTCCTTCCTGTACTCAAGTTAGCCTCTGCTCATTTGTATGCCAATTTACTGGGTCGAATATCTTAGCCTTTTGGCTTTTCCTAAAAAAAGTGCTTCAGAGATCGAAGTTTCCGACCTTCATTTCACTCCTCTCACCCGAAGATTGTTCCAGCGACTCATATCGCTCCTGTTTGCCTTACAAGCGAACAATAGCGAACGAGGTTTTCTCTCGCCCCGCCTGCCGTCGCTTTTCTCGTCGCGTCGCTTTTTATCTTTTTTTTTTTTTTGCTTCGAAGAAACAAGAATGTGAAATCTTCGGCCTTCATGTCACTTCGACTCCACCGACTTCTTTTCTTCCAAGTTATTCCAGCGTCTCAGATCGCTTCTGTTCGCCGTAGAAGCAAACAGAAGCGAACAACAGCGAACGGAAGCGATGAAGTTTCCTGCGCCCCGCCTTCTCGTCGCTTCTCTTCGCTTCGATGAAACAAGCATGTGAAATCTTCGGCCTTCTCGCCTTCTTCTTTTCCAAGTTTTTCCAGCGTCTCAGATCGGTCCTATTCGCCTTAAAAACGAACAAAAGTGAACAAAAGCGAACAGAAGTGAACAGAAGCAAACAAAAGCGAACACAGGCTTATGTGTTGCTCCACTTCCGGTCGCTTCGCGTCTCCTCACATCGCTCCTCTTCGCTTCGAAGACACGAAAATTTTCAACAAATTTCGGCCTTCATTTCGCTCCAACCTCACCTTCTTCTTCTCTCACCCGAAGCTATTCCACAGCTTCTCAGATCACTCCCGTTCGCTTTAGAAGCGAACAGAAGCGAGCAATAGAGAACAAAAGCTTTCGCGTAGTTCCGCCTTCTGTCGTCGCCTTTCGTTGCTTCGAAGAAACGAAAATTTTTTAATTTTCGGTCTTCGTTCCTCGCCCCCCCCCCCAACGTCACAAACTAGGGGCAGGCTTGAACTCTGCCTCACTTCTTCCTTTTCGTTACTTCGCCTTCGCTTCGGTTCTGCCCCAGACCATGACACCTCGCTTCTTGACTTCTCTACGCTTCGCTACAAATTCGCTAGGTCCTCCATTCTTCTGGTATTTTCTCTAGGAGTAAGCTTCTTCCGTATCCACGGCCACACCTCCAGCGGCGCAGACTACGAGCAGGTCGGGTCCTGAGTCCCCAGACAACCGACCTATACTTTTTTTTTTTGCCCTTTAGAGGTTCCAAACCTCCCGTATCCTGTATCAAGGTTTTCCTGTAACATAATTTACAGACAGCTAAGTTTTCAGAGAAATCTTACTGACACTATGTCAGCTTCCTACCACCAATACAAGAAAATCTTGTGTCAGGCGTGCACCTTGTATGATCTCAGGCGGGAACAGAGGCGACCTTAAGCGGCGCCCTGGCCCCTGCTCCCTGTGCCCCATGTAACCGGGGAATTACAGGCGCAACAAGAGCTCCGAATCGAAACTCACCTCTGTGCTACGCCTAGCCAAAACTGTGAACAACGGTCCCACCATCCAGGAGAAGAGGTCATCGATCTATTCGAGACCACCTCTCTGGAAGACGAACTTGCTTCGCCTCTCCTTGAGGTAGCGAAGATTAAAAATTTCTGCTTACCTTGCATCTCGTCATTCCGCTCCGGAGGCAAACAGAAGCGGCCAGAAGCGAACGGAAGCGAGCAAACAGAACTTCAGAAGCGAACAAAAGCCTTGGCTTCGCTTCTCTTCGTTTTCCCTCTTGTCGCTTGCCCGCTCGTCGCCTCGCTCCCTCTCGCTTGGTGGAAGCGACAAGTCGATAGCCCTACATTCACTCGCTTTGTCCAAGCATATTCGAAGCTTCCTCCTTCGCTTCGAATCTCATGTCTTCGCCCTCTCTTCGCCATGAGGAAGAGTTTCTGCTTTCGCCTCGTCTTAACTCCGCTCCCTCACCCGGAGCTACGCCATAACGCCTTCAACGCTGATAAGCCGCCCCTCGCTTCGCGCCTCTTCGCTTCGCCTCTCTTGCGGGAGCAGCGAACAGAAGCAAACGAGGGCGAGCATGAGAAGCGAAAGGAAAACCTCCCTTCGCTTCACTCTCGCCTTCCCAACGTCATACCGGGCTTTGCAAAAGTCCTGACCTGTTTTAATAATTTGTCATCCGAAGTTCGTAAAAGCTTTGTTTATTATGAAATACACCAAGATTTGTAATGTATTAGTTTATTATTATCTAAACAACATTGCTATTCAATAGGAACTCCATTGGCAGCAATGACACGCCCTAATCGTGATCGGAATTCCTTACACACATTACGGACGTAGTCCTTCCTCATCTGGGTTCAAGTGCGGTTCAGAGAGGCGTTCAGCTCCTCAATGTTGTTGTGGCGATCTTTGCATGCTTTCCTCTCAATATGCGGCCACACACAATAATCCAGAGGATTGAGATCAGGCGACTGTGGGGCCAGAAGTCTTTGGGCCAGACGATTTTTCGATGTGTGCGCTTGTGCACCATCTTGAAACACGTAATCTCCATCTTTGACGATTTTTCTGATCCAAGGAAGAACTTTTGTGGCCATGATATCCTTGTATTCAGCCCCTGTCAACCTGTAACCGCCCTTGAACCACACTGGAGGCATCTTCTCTCCATTGGAGGCCACAACGTCAAGCATCATCACAGAGGCCGGATGCTTTGTTGTGAACGTGGTCGATCTTTGATATTTTCAGTATTCTTAAGGCTGTTTTCGACCCGTTTCACCCTTGATCAACTGAGAATTTGCAACCTAACAATGTCCGCCTTCTGGTGACCCGCGCGAAGGAGAGCTGCTATCTTTATCCTTTTAGTATCCATTACCAACAATGAATAAAAATGAGCACTGTTACCAGTTATTATATTATCTGGAATAGTTTAGGAATGAGTCATTGTCAATAAATTTTATCAAGTCTTCGAAATGAGTTTTACACTTTGAAAATACAAAACAGGTCAGGACTTTTGCAAAGCCCGGTAGACAATGGCTATCCTTAACTCTATTCTCGCTTCGCCTCGCATGCGACACACATGGTGCTAAACACTTCACTCATCACAGCCTATAGTATCCCCTCATTGAGATTGGGACCTGGCTTCCGAAGCTGGGATCTCTTGCTCTCCCCCTACCATAACTTCATAGACACTGGGGGGGGGGGGGCTAGATGACCTGCTTCACCCCCCTTCGCTACTGGCCTCTGCCTATTCCTTAAGTTTTACTACGAGCAGCATCTTCCATGCCATCGGCCCTAGATGCCCGGGCTGCGGGCAAGTTGGGATTCATGTCCTCAGATAACCCACCCACCTTAGCTTTAGTTTACTGAGAAGTTCTCAAGTTCACTTGTCTTGTACCTTTAGCACGTTACCAATTTTTTGTATCGAAAGTGCATTAGGTGCCGCCTTACCATGACAGCATGTTGCATAAACGTTGTTTACCCATATCTGCAAGATACATGGCCCCTGTGAGAAAGAAATCTCAGACGGCCTCCAAGAACTCCCAACCCATTGCACTCCCCACTCACAGTAAACTCCGATTTAGAACTAGCCCCTATATAGATGGGCCATAAGCGCTAAACACGGTATCACCACTTGGGAGGGGAGCTTATCTACTCCTCTCAACCAAAGCTCTGAAAGCAGAGCTCCTGCCTCTGCTCCCGCAGCCACACTACTTAACACTGCGACTCGAAAACTATACCACGTCACTCGGTTTCGAAAGACCCAACTCGTTCTCCTACGACCTCGAAAAAATGAAGGACCCCTCCAAAGCGGGTCCCTGCTCCATTTGAGGATTTCTCGGTACAAACCCTGACTATCTAGTACCTATCAGTGGAATTTCCCCACGGAACCAAGCAGATATTCCGTCCTTCCCCTAAGAAACTCAAGATCAAGCACTCTTCGCTCCTTCAGAGCGCAAACGGGCACGCCCATCAGTTCTTTAGTCTGGTTCGAGACTATCCCAACCCAGACTCAGAGAGAGATACGGTTACCGCAGACATATTCATATGCTAATTCACTGCACGGTGAAGGTTTCGCTCTCCTTGGGCAGACAACCTACCTATTTTTCCCATAGACACCCGGGACGTCGACCACTAGCAGTCGGCCCTCGATTCAGTGCCACCTCGCGCCGGTCGTTCAGGTATTTTTGCCTAAATACCCGTTACCAGCGAGACCAGGACCCTCACCCGTCTCACGCTGACCTTGGAGATCATAACTGAGAACATCACTTCTGCTCTTCTCGTCATCGGTGTACCAATAGCTCCTTTCGAATGGCATCCATGTTTCTCCCTCAGAGAACGTATCCGCCGATTACCAACGACGCTCCCGGTACCCCCCCCCTTCCCCCCTGGACATTAACTACCCCGTGCCGAGCTACGCGGAGCCTCCCACAGGCATTGCTCTCTGCAAACTCCGAAGGCCGTCCTCGAGAGGATCGTGAAGGGTGTTGGTGCCCCACGTTCCTCTCTCTACTTGAATGCTTGAAGATCCGCCCGCTCTTTTCAGGGTACCGGGTTTCATGACTATGTTGGTGGTAAGAATGCCGTGAACATTATTGACTTTTTGAATTTCGATACATCATCGCCTTCTATCTTCTGATGTTTGCTTTCTTTACGGACATCCCATCGTCCGCTAACGACTCGTATCTGAGAGCCCAGGGCATAACATTCGTTGGACCACCTTTGAGTTCAAAGCCCTGCACGACAAGGTAACTGCCGAGGAATTGGGAGCAGCCCGCTTCCACTCCGCTACCAAATTACAGCTCAGCAGAACGCCCCCTGTAAGGGGTCCTTCTACTTTACATCTTGGTTGCCGTTGGCCTTTCCTCCTGGCATCACGTGCCCTGAACCATGTCGATGCCCCTGAAGCGGCACCCTCAAACATACCTGACTCCTTAAAACCAGCAAACCCTTTCCTCCACGAGTGATTAAAGGCCCCAACAGGAGGCCACACTCTCAACAACCCTCGCAGAGGCCCTCCCAGAGGCAACAACACGCCCCTCTCCACGAGAGACAGGTCTGTCAGTAGCCCCTCTTATCACGGAGCGGTACCACCAGATTCCCGACATCCCCAGCGCAAGGCCCCCGCCCCCAAAAAACCAACGCGCTTGCAGCAAAACAAACGAGACCTTTCACCGCCCACCAAGATTAGTCGCTCCGAAGGCTCGACTTCTGAGGACCCAACCAAAGCGATAAAGGAGCCTTCGGGCCCCACCCAGGGGCTCTCTCGAACCTAGTATCTCCATCTCCGGCCTCCTCGCTAGCAGGAATGTATCCTCTACCTGGCTTCCTCTCAAACGGTTCCTTAGCGCTCTAGCCTCGGGGGCTCCACGGTGCTCTAGCCTCGTTATCATAAAACTACCTTAATAAGTACTTCGCCGTCCGACGGTTGCATGTCTCCACTCAGGCGGTCCTGGCCTCAGTATTTCATCCCTACCGCATGAACGACTTCTATAATATTACGGGATACTGACTCCCACTTAGCAAAGCTAGAACTCGAAGTTTGTCGTTTCTTTACGCAAGAGCCATGTCTTCTTCGGACTCTAATCTTCAGGCTCGATTTAGGTCGTAACCTAATTACAAAATCCTCCGCTACCCGATCACCCTACTTTCCCAAAAGGGCATGATCCTCCTGCCCTGTCTGGGCCGCTTCAACGGCCGATTGGGGCATTTTTCGCTATCACAGTAAGGCTACGGAGGCTCGAGGCTCGGCTTCCTTATAAACGGATAAATACCACGCCACTGTCGGACACCAATTGCCTCAGAGTTCAGTAGACTCATTCGGAAAGAGCGCTAAGGCACTTCTCTTCCGAAACTACACGAACTCACTCTACTTCCTCATGACTAAGGCTCCGCCAGCTACCCCTGTTATTACCTCCACTACTCGATCGGCCCTGACCAGGGACGAACAAGCCCTAATTCTCCCTCACCCAAGTCTGGCGGTTTTTGCCTTGGACTCACGAACCCGCTGTCAAGCAGGTGGGATCCCTCCACTACGCTCACGCTTCGGTCTCACTGCAGGCGGACACCCACTCGTCTTGGGTTAAAGGGAAAACGCATACCGAAATAGCCAATTCTTTGGGAACAAGATTCCACGTGGCTTTTCCCTTCACATAACGGCCCCACGACATGACAAATTCGCCACAACCAACTCGACCGGTCTCACCTTTTCTCTCACCTCTTAACCCTATCCGTTACCAATTTTTTCAGCCGCTTGAGCTCCAAGGCGGTACAAATTTGTACCGCCCACTAAAAACGCTTATAACTTTATCAATATCAGAGTTTTTTCTTCATAGTCTCAAAAGTCATTAATTCAACTATTCTTCCGCCTATTTAATTAAAAAGAATAATGCCTCAGAGTAGATTTAATGTTAATTAAATTCAAATATAAGAAAATATCTCCGGACGGGGCAGGGTGAATACTCCGGCAGCACATCTGCCACAATTTTCATGCTTTCACGAGCTGAACGTATAATCGCTTCTATTTTTCATTTCTAGCCTTGTTGCTGTCTTTTAGCGATAATTTTTAAAGTTCTCTTTGTATAAAAAGAAAATCTACACGGAAATGTTATCATCTAATTTTCTGAAATATTTATAAATATCTATATTTTTGGCTGTAATGTGCAGGTATATTAGAATTTTACTGATAGTCATGTTCAATTGAGAAAAGTCACGGAATTTTTGGCGCTGAATATCACTGGGAGCAGAACTGTGAAAGAAAAACGGTAGGGCGGTACAATTTTGTACCGCCTTGGAGCAGATAAGGTTAAACTACATATACGCCATCAATAACCTTCCCAGCAAATCTCGTGATTTCTACGGGAACTCATCCCTTTAGCTCATCCGCTGGCAGAAGGGGATCCCAATTCTATGTGTCCCACATTCCCACTCTGCTGAACACCAAACCAGATGGCCGGAGCCAGGCTATAAAATCTATCTAGTGGCAATACACCAGAACAGTAAGCCTTCTCTGCCTCTCCCTCATCCGGTCCCGATGGCTGTGGGTTATTACACCCTCGATCGGGACAGGAGCCCTGGTCCCCGAGTTTTCCTTCCACCGAAGTGGCTCCTCCCCTCAGTAGAGGCCAAGCTTTAGTCTTACAGAAGACTTCCTACGGTGGGTCTCCCGATGAAATATTTCTCGCACGATGCTGCAGGTCACTTTTCTAGCCCCTGAGCCCACACTCTCAGGGTCAACCTCGCCATCGAGAGAGCAGTTCCTCCACTGCCCACCTAACTAAGATTCCCAAAGAGGCATCGACCAAGTACCCGAAACCCTTAGCTCCAACTTTCCGCCCCACAAAACTGTCTCGCTCGCTCCTGCCTCCGGCAAGGGAGCGAGCATTGTGGCAACTACCACCCAGAAGGAAGCCCTGCCCACAGACGACAAGCCCGTCTTCCCCACCGCTCAGGTTCCTGTCCTAACCGCGCAACCCAACGCGCCCGGACTACCTTTTCCCGGCGCTGGGTAGCAGGCACTTCCGGCCGGTGGTAACCTGCCAGTACCACCAAGAATTACTCAACTATCTCCCCAGCTCCTTCCCCCAGCTTTCCAGAGCCATTACCCCGGGGGCCCCATTCTTACCCGTCAGTCACGACATCCGAGGATATGGGCGCTTTAGTGCACAATCTAGACTGTGGAGCCACCAAGATGGTTCACGTCACCTGACGTCCTCTTTCTCTGTTGCAGAAAGAGGCAGTTCTCAGAATCTACTTGACTTTGTTCTTTCAGACAAGTCTGTGTTATATACACCCTTAGAACCTCTTATCCCTGTTTTTGGGACGTTTTCCTCTCGGTATAGAAGGGATTTTTTTTTTTTTTGCCCTTCTTTCATTTCCCAATTGACTGCTCCTCCTTCCCATACTCTACTTCCGACGAAGGCAGGGTCTGAAATCGCAAAGGCTACCCGCAAGCTAACACATTTTTGAAATGACATAAAGGAAAAATAACTCCTACTGACGTAGGAAGTAGTAATATTTTTTCTTTATGGAATGAAAAATTGTATTAGCCGAGGACCTCCTCCTCCCGCACACGCAGTCAAACCTTCGTCCGTCATCATTCCTACCCGTACGATCTGAGGAACCTCGGCTCCAGGCCGCCTTATATAGTGTAGCACCTCCCAGAGGAATGGAGGGGGAGTGATGACGTCACAGAAGCGAAAAGAAGCGAACGGAAGGGAACAGAAGAGAATATTGCGAGGGAAGCACGGGGTGCTCACATCCAATTTGTCTTCTACTCTCTGCCTTCCTTCGTCTCTGGGAAATGAAACAAAGGAATGTTAATCAGTTCATTGCTACTTCCTACGTCAGTAGAAGCAATTTAACAACGGCACTGGTGCAGAAAGGTCTCACGTTGAACGCGAAGTCGCATGAATACATTTAGTCCTAACCTGAACAGAATTCTAGGCTGCCCTAGTTAACACCGTAAATCAGCATTAGGAATGGCTATCAAGCTATTTTCTTCCAGAAGTGTGACCAGTGTGCTACTACTGGCAGGAAAATATGGCGCAGGGCATTTTCAAAAGATGAAAATTGAAAGCGGAGAAGACGAAAGAAAGAAACACACGTGAGGCAGGTCTCTTCCGTGTCCCTCCACACTTAGGTATTAAGCATGGACGAGTCCCGTGACATATGTCGGTACCACCATCGGCTACTCATATCACGGAGTAGCGAGAGGAACAGGATTGTAGCGAGATGCAACGACCCCCGCAGTAATACATTAAGGCTATTCCTTGAGTGCATAGGATCTATAAATATTCTGACAGGAAAAGGAGCAGCTAGAATATCTTCCTGAGGGTTTGATGACTACCAAATTGTATTTCCCACGAAAGGTGGCATTTAGTGCACGGTCACAAACAGCCACCATACCTCATCAAAGATAGATACACATCTTGTTTTCCTGTGGGGCACCAAGGAGGTAGAAAAGAATGACCCCACTAAGCAGCACAGAGGGTAAACCTAATTTTATACAATTTATTTCCACCTCTACAGCTGTCAACTAAAAAACCAAAGAACATGCCGTTCTTCAAGATGTCTCCCCAAATTATCCAATATGCCCGACACGCGTCGGTCGCTTCAGTACTGCGTTGAATCTCCATAGAGCTGTAGATTTTTAATCAACTTCTAATGTTATACATTGTGAAGTTATTACATCAACTAAGCATCAGATATACGCTGCTCTATTCGACGTAAAACGCGGCAGTTTTAGAGAATATGCTATGTCTCACTCTTAGAAGGATCTGAAATCTAGGTCTCAACTCCTCTCAGGTAATGTAACGTGCATCTTTATCTGCTCAGTATCCGAAATCAAAGCTAGTCAAGCGGGGCTAAAAATAGTTAAAAACTCTCCCATAAACTGTGAAAAAAAGATTGGAACATTAGCGAGACAAATCTGTATCAACACCAAATTGCGCGCGGCCGCTGTAAGCTGAGCAGCAATAAGATAAAAAGTTCTTTTTGTAATAAATTTTACTATGTTTCTCGAGCCAAAGATGTATTAGAATTCGTCTTATATCCTAAACCTATTCTTTTGTCATACTCTCTAAAAAACTTTTGCTGCTTCAAATAATAAATATATTCTGTGTACCTATACGTAAATCCTATAGCTATTGCATTCCTAGTCTCGTATACTACAGTTCACCTTAAACCTATTTATTACCATATGACATCTCATAATACTGTTGCAAATTTGGTCTTGCTAGAACGAAATAACTCAAAATCTGCTTGAATGTGTTCAGATACTGTTGTAGCTAAGCTAAGTTCGCAATTTACACGTAAAAATTACAGTGCAATAACTCGCCTGCGAAATGATGTTCACTTCAAGCACAGAGAGTTTCCAGGTGAGGTTCTGCTTGGCCCAGGTGCAGATGGCATGGAAGTGGTCGTTGAACAGAGCGCTGAGGGGCTGGTGCTCGAACTGCGGTCGCTTGTGCAGCCATGCCTGGTATATTGGGCGCCAGTCCAGCCCTGACGAGCTCATGTACACCTGCACACCATATTTATTATGATTATCACTTTTCTTCCAACACAATCAGACGGAAATACTGAAATTCTGTTGAAAGCACCAACATCAGGGCAAAAAGTAAAGCTGTCATGCCGTAAAAAGTCTTCTCTTCACTAGGGTAGGTACTCGGTAACCCATGGGTTTTGGTCGCACGTGTCGTCACTTGGATCGCCCCTTTAGGTCCCTTTGAATAATAAAGTGAGTCTAGCATTACTTGATTACCGCGGTGACTGGGCCCAAGTCAGTGAGCGGCATGGAGCCGCTGCGTGAAGGTTTGGTTGTGCAACTTGATTCTAATCGTTCCTGAAGTTCGTGGTTGAAAGATCTCGGGACTCCGCGGGTGTAGATTAATAAATAACTAAATCTGGAAGTACATATTTGTTCATTAGATGCTGAAGTTCACCAAACTCACTACGGTGCGTGTTCGTGCTGTGTATGAGCGAGAAAGGGCAAGGCTTCGACCCATCAGTACCCCAAAGAAGCTGCTTTAAAAAGTTCGGCATTGAAGCCTCTTACGCTTTCGTCTGGTGAATTCCTATCATAGACAGGGATTCTTCAGCGTAGTTGTGACATCAAATACTTACTAGGTTTATAACCAACAATAATATTGTTACGTAGGCACGACACGCAATAATAGTTGTTACTCGGTACTCGGTAGTTTTCAGGCACTAACGGTGACCTTAGCATGCCGCAACACAGCCTGCATCTTCGTGAAAATAATAAAAAAACGCATATGAAGTGTTAAGCCCGGAAGTGGATCAGAAATAAAGGCAGCGAAAGAACTTTTTTTTTGGCCTCACTACAGCAACGACAGCAAAGTTTGGAAGGCTTAACTAAAGCCAAAGTAATGAGTGGGGCCCACAAGAGCAAAATTTACGACAACAGAGGATGAGGAAATACGCCAGTCCCAGTAAGTGCAGGATTATCAGTCACTTCTATAAACCAGAAATGTGTCTTTTGCAAGTGCCACTGTAGCTCAAAGAGCACAAACCATGCCATTCCTGGAGACAGTGGAGGGCGAAGCGTTGTCAATGTCGGCAGGTTCGAAGATAATTTTGCAGCTCGGGGACATGGGGATGCGGTCCCCATTAGCAAGCGTCAGCGTCCTGTTGTCGTCGAGCACAGAGTTCAGATTCTCGATCCAGATGGCATCCACCGGCCCATCCAACACGATCCAGACGTGTTCTCCTGTCAAAAATTGTTCCCCAATATATTTTATCACCATTCAACGCCCGCCACCGTAGCTTAGCAAAAGTAAAACGATGCGACTATACGTGCAAAGATATAAACAAAATACGTCAAAGAGCTAGTAAGAGACATTAAACCACACTGTGTTTGTAGAGATGATGGATCTAATATGTTTCCAAGAGGGCCGTTATACCCTTAACGTCATAGGCTGCGGCAACACAGAAATAGTAAGGGGAACGTACTACGTAAAATTTCAACAGAGCAAAGGTGCAGCAAACCGAAAATGTGGAGAAAAGCACCAAGCAGCAACAACAAAAATAAAAGAAGAAACATAGCAAAATATTACGAACAGAAAGCCTAAAGCCCGTTTGAATAACCTATGAGCTATTCTGGCACTTGCTCATATCATTCACGCGCACCGCACCTTTCTTGGTCTTGAGAGTGCGGCGCCAGAGTGCAGAGAAGACGCCATCCGTCCAATCGTTGGTGGCCACGTCCAGGCGCCCGAACATCTGTGCCGAGGTGATTGCCTTTGGATTCATGCGCATCTCCCTGCAGAATCATGGACAGTAGTGATCGCTCCTAATTGTGGACGGAGAAAATGAAAACTACAAAAACAATAACTCATAAATTTTAGCGCGAAGGTTAATGACAATTTTTTGGGAAAACGAAAATTCACCAACTTCAATTCATGATCTGCTGAAATATTAAAAAAGGAAACGAAGAACTTCTGACAGAGAAAACCTCATTACCGACCATCATGACAGAAACTATAGAAAGCCTATTTTGTATGGTGCCACAAGCTGGTTTAAGCTGCTCTAAGCACTACACTAAGATACAGATTTTAAAGTCTTTTCAGTCACTGCCATGGCGTTCTAGTGAGAAAAACCAGCCACATGAAGGCTAATATAAACGCAGAATTTTCTAACGAGGGTACTCCCACGCTGAATCAACTCGTTTGAAAGCAGCAAGTTGGGGAAATAGATTGATGAAACGATCAATGTGTCAACAGTAGAAGCACGAAAATAAAAAAAAGCAAAGTATGCGTGGCGATAAGACTTCCCGAAAGCCTAGCTAAGCTACGGTCCACTGAGGGCGTGACTCCATAATAACATAGGTTGAACATACCAACCATGTGGCCCACTATCCACCCTGCGTACGTCAGGTTCTTTGAAGAGTTTACGACAACTAACTTATACTTGCCGAAGAGGAACTCCTTGGCGCTTAGACCGGGTGGAGTGCATGGTCAGATCTAACCCCAACACCTCTGGGAGGCAACACAGCCTCTACGCCTGGTAAGATGCCAGCATCCAGGACCGTGGAGGAAGAGCACAAGTAGAAGCAAAATAGGAGCTCTATAATCGTAGGATCACTAGACACGGGAACTACTAGTCGGGAAATCGAAGAGGAAAAACGGTACAAATAGAAAAAATTGTAAGGAGTAATGATAAGAACCGAGGCAGAGTGGGATGGTGCGTAAGCCCAATTAAGCTCACTTCGAGTGCCTCTCTGATGCGAGACTCCGTAACGTTGGACGGACGAGCTCAACAAAACAACAAGTTAAGAAGCATAAATGATGGATCCTCTGGCCTATGAGAGAACGGTAAACCTATTAACAATTATATGGAAATCTTCATACGCCGCCTTTTAGAGTAAAACGAGTAGAAGTTACATGTGCAATAGCAATTTTCCCTTTTGTCTGGTCGCAGGCACAGCATTATTGGTGCCACAAATACCGCATTATGTACAGTTGTACCCAACTCAAGGACGAATGAAGTTGTGTGAATTTTCCCTTAGAGTCTGGCAATGACACTACCACGCTTCTCTGTATGGTAGCTCTCACCTATGTGGTTGACCAATCTTGGTGAGGGCCTGCATGAGCACGTGGATGCAGCAGGTCTTGCCTGCACCGCTGGGTCCTAGGGTCATCATGCCGTGTCTCACGCGCTGTGTCTCGTACAGCTGCAACAGCACAGAGTTCATGAAAATTGCCCTATCACCGACGGCGCTTACATTTGCAGTAGTTGCCGAAGCAATCCCAGCTTTGGGATGATTAATCAAGTAATATAGTCAACATGAACATCCATAGATCCGAAAGTCCCTGCATCGACAGAATACCACCCAAAGAGCAGTAGAAGAGCTATAGTACAACAGACCAGACTATAAATATTATCATACTTCCATTTCCGGTCATCTTACCCTCAGCATCATAATTATTATATATGTTAGTTGAGCCTCCCTATCCACGACAAAGGTGCTCTAAGAGAGGAAAAAGAAGTGACATCTAGTATGTCGATGGAAACGTGGAAGCCATGCATGAGGGTGTTTCCATAAAGCTGTGTCACACTGGATAATTGATGCCACAAAGGATCAATGGGGAAAAAGGGAAAATAGGTCCAAACGACCTAGTTATAACAAAGATGACATACGCAGTGACTCCCCATATCACAGGATGGTTGAACCTAACACCAAACACAACATACAATAAAGACCGACTTAGAAAAGAAAGTAAATATTGCCAGCGGGCGATCTACGTAAACAGTGCGGCCGCTCCTCGTCTGGAGATAGCCACGTAATTCCATGGTAAATTTGGCCAGTACAATAACTCCATAAATTTCACAAAATTAGTTTTCATGTGGATCATTGCGCTTATATGATGAAGCTGCCTTTATTACTGTATAAGTTGTTTAAGCCTTCTTAGACACAACTGTGGTGTTTCGAGAGAGGAAAAGAGAGATGGGCGATGCATTGTAAGCCAATAGAAACGTGCAACCCATGCACGATAGTGTTCCCACACAGGATCAACGCGCATAGACTCGGTTAGTCAGGAAAAAGAGAAAAAACAGAACGAAGCATCGTCAGCACGAGTACGAAAACAGAAGGAAGCAATGTGGACACGAAAGACTTAACATCCCGAAGGTTTAGCTACGACTACGTTAACCTACAGAGTAATAAAGACGCAATCAAAGATACGGGACAACTCTTTCCTTTCTTACAAGGTTCACAGACATACCGCCGTTTGAGCCCCTGACTTTCATAGATCCATAGTTGAAGCTTGATTTTATAAACCAGGTGTCAGTTGGTTTCCGCCAAAAAGCAGAAAAATTTTAAAACCCAAATGAGAAGGCGGTTAAAGCTCATTTACGTCTCTGTAATTAGGTTAAGCCTCCCCGGAGGGTGGTTCATCGTGACCATTCACTCTACTACAGCTGTTTGGATAGGCTTAAGCCTCTAGACCACCTGAATAAGCTTAATATTCCAGGGAGGATGGTCACCAAGCCCTATGATTTCTCTATAACCACCTGAATAAGTTTAAGTCTCCAGGGCGGATGGTTGACCAGACCCATCTCCTCAGTGACCTCGGCAATAGCGGTAGACAGCTGCGTGTAGTACCCCCGCTCTTGCGACATGTTGGGGAACAGATCGTCTATGAGCGACAGGAACAGCGGCTCATCCTCATCTGCAACACACCAAATGGAAGGGAAAAAATGTAAATTGCACTCCGGTGTAGGGGTTTCGGTTCAAAAGTACAAAAATATAAGCTAGGTAGGTTTAAATTACGTTAGAAAAAACGCAGTATTACTCTGTGGGATTATAGGCAATTCCAGCAATCCCTACGAAAGGAAAGACCTTATGGCAGGTGCTAATGAAAGGTGGGAAATAACGCAACAGTCACAACACAATTATTACGGCACATATAAACCTCAGTGTAAAGGCAATAACGAGTGCAATAGCGTCCAAAATTTTTCAACAGCTTCGAATTGCACACAACCATGGAGCTTCTTCATGCACATGACTCCCTTCAAACTGTAGTGATGGAACCTTATTTACATCTTGATGAAGATGTATATAGATTAATAACCTGTCAGCGTATACTGTCTGTGATGGAGATCATTAATTTTGCGATGTCGGTGGTAAAATATTTTCCTGACTTCTAAGCAGCAAGGAAGGATGAACATCGACAAAGCGATCTTCTTCCCTTTGCTATACTGTCAGTTAAACATTATCTTTTGCCTGATTACTCGAAGGTTTTTGATACGGTGTCGCATGCTGTGTTGCTTGAGAAGCTTCAGTCTTTAGAAGTCCACCCTGTCATCGTTCGGTGGATGGAGGGCTTTCTGACTGGTCGCACTTTGCGTGTGTGTGGATGGTGTTGACAATAATGAGATGGAGGTCCTGAGTGGTGAACATAAGGGTTGGTTTTAGGACCAGTACGGTTTCTTATGCATGTGAACCACATTGTGCATGGAATCTCGTGCAATCAAGTAGCATTTGCTGATGATAATAAGCTGTATCTGCAACTTAGAGCTAATGATGTGAGACAAAGAGTGGGCACTTTATTGTGAAACTCGGATTCTGTCAATGAATTTGTCAAGTCATGAGACCTCTAATTAAATCCCTCTAAATGTGCAGTGATGGGGTTCTCCATGAGAGTTCCAGCTTATGATGAGCATTGAATTAGATTGAGTTACCACTTGGGGAATGCAGTCGAGCCATCTATAAAATCCCAAATTGGCTTTGGAGTCATGCTGAATATGTTGCGCTTCCCGGCGGGTTGTGGCAGGTAGGACATAGGGTTTGGCAAATAACCTATTGCGATCTACAATGAATAGAGGTGGGGAATTCATGTTGAGTTTGTATGTGATACATATGAGATCCATCTTGGATTTCGCATCTAGTGTTAGGAACGTGGGATATAGGGTTGACCTGAAATTGTAGGAAGCTGTACAGCAAAACTGAACTACGGTAAGCAAACTGTGAACTACGGTAGACAAACTGAAGGATTACATGGTTTGAATTATAGCCTAGTGATTAAGGAGGTTGGAGCTATACTCTCTTAAGGGTAGAATGTTCCATACAGATTTTGTCAAGAATTGGA
>LQNS02000304.1:12853525-12871518 GCA_001587735.2 Parhyale hawaiensis
CCCGCTGGAGTATCCGTACATCCATTGAAACAGTCGTTCACAAAGCCTTATAGAGATCCAAGTCAAAACCAAATATCCGTCAACTATTCCCGTTAGTTTGGGTCCACGGCCCAGAGTCGTAATGCTACAAGGGCTGGGCATATCGAGCACGTAAGCCGCAAATCCCCTCCCCCCCTGCATCCCCACGGCAAGGAAGGGATAGAAGGGAGCTCTCTCACCCGGCGAGGCCGGGCCCGTCATTTGACCTGGACTTATTTCAACTATGCTAACGACGTGTACCAATCGCTCCAGTAACCGAATGGTCGTTCATCAGTTTCGAGCGGGCTTATGCAAGCCACAAGCGTACAAAATAATATCTTTAACAGTGCTCTTAACTTGTTTTATCCGGCAATGCCGTGCCTACGGCGTGACGAATCGTTCGGTAACCGAACGGTTCCTCAGTTACGAACGGGCTCATACAAGCCTCGAATGTACGAGATGCATATCTCTATCAGTCAATCCTGAACTTGTTTCTAGTAAAACCCCAACTACTACTACTACTGAACTTGTTCCTCCCGGTCTCGCTGAGCCCATCGGTTGAACCGAGCTTGTTTCGCCGATATCAACGAAGCGAACCAATATATCAGTTTCGAATGGTCGCACCTGAGTCTGAGCTTGTTGATACAAGCCTCGAAGGTACGAATATAATTTCTCCTGTAACAGGCCGCTGAACTTGTCTCACTCGGCGACGCAGAGCCCCTCACTTGACCTGAACGTGTTTTCACCTTTGGCTAAGACATGGATAATTCGTTCCACTATCCAAATGGTCGCACCTCAGCTATTAGGGTGCTTATACAGCCGCGAGGTGTACGCTGACCAATAGTTCAGTACCCAAATTGTCGCCCCTCGGCGTGCACCTCCATCTCTCGAACTTACGACAGGTCCTTCATTGGCCCTGAACTTGCTTCAGATCCTTGACGTTGACCAACCGTCTTAGTAACCGATTGGTTGCACCTCAGATACGAGCACGCACGTTAAAGTCTCGAGCATACGAGAGTCTTACGTCCTCCTAACAGTGCCCTGAACTTGTCTCGCCAGGCACATGACCTGAACTTGTCTCGCCAGGCACACATGACCTGACCCATGTAGCAAACAAAGCTCCTATAGATATTCCTGAATATTCACTTCATCCTCCAAAACACCGGAATATCTAGTTTCCGAAATAGAATATTCTGGAATATTTGAAGATATCAAGCCTAAATGCACCTGTTTAGTATATTCTGGTATATTCGATTCCGAGTATAGGATATTACTGATATCTATGCATATTCAATAATAAATATTCGATGATATTCATTTCTGAATATTCCAGGATATTCTAAATATCCTAATTTAATAGATTCACAGCGCATGAAATCAAAGACTATATCTATCAAGCGTTATCGTATTATCATTGGATGAGTATTCATATATACATTGGAATCATAAAGTAAATAATTTGGGCGACTGCCTACTCGTTGTGTAATTAGAAGTACCGGCTCCATTTTGGAACAGTTTCAAGCACAATAAAATTAAGATAGTATTGAAGATTCAGTCAAATGCTTACCACACACCAAATAAATGTTTATATATCCCTTCAGTCAACCGTGCTATTGTTTAAAGTTTCCTCTAGCACATTTGAGGTGTGTCGCCTACGCGCCAAAACCGGCTACCGCAACCTGAAAAAAAGGTTACGATAACCCAAAAAGTGGTTGTGAGAGCGACATCTAGCCTAGGCCTAATTATACCTCACCAAGCAGTATGTAGCCTATGGCAGTGTTTCCCAAAGTTCAGTTTTCTACCGGCCCCTGTGAAATCGCCCTGAAGCACAAGGATCCCCCCATTAAA
This sequence comes from Parhyale hawaiensis, assembly GCA_001587735.2. Classification (NCBI taxonomy): domain Eukaryota; kingdom Metazoa; phylum Arthropoda; class Malacostraca; order Amphipoda; family Hyalidae; genus Parhyale; species Parhyale hawaiensis. Next base: position 12,855,392 of record LQNS02000304.1, read on the forward strand.
ATGGCATCAACTTAATATATTACGTACTGAATGAGTATTGTATATGTCGATGTCATCCAGGCTGTTGCTTTTCAGTTAATACAGAACGGCAAAGGCATAACATACGCCAAACATGTAATTATTGATGTCACAGTCTCGTGACATCCCAGCTCAGCCCATTATGCACTACAGCGAGTTTTTACTTTGAACTCTCTTGAATTTATTTTGACTCGCCCTAAATGACTATTTGCATTGGATGATGGTCAACATGTGCTGTTCTCGCCGTTATCGAAATAGAAAAAGGCTTAGTTTTTGTGACCGAGCAAAAGCATATAGGGGTAACTATGCCATTGTTAAAATTTTACAATTTCAATAAATTGATGTAAAATATTATTATAAGCTACTGAAACCTATATATTTACTCCTACAGCCTTGAAATATTCTGTAATTTCCATCATTTAAGGGATAAAATCTATATAATATGGTCACAGAAGCTTTAAGCGTCGTGAACCAGTAGGGGTCCGTGCGTCAACTAGTAGGGAATCCGTAGGCTCATATGCACCCCCAATGGGAAACACTGGCCTATGTTGAGTTCTATGTTTCAGCCTTAGATGGAACTCATTGCCTTCGTTGACCAGCAAGGCCAGCCCAAATTTATAGGCAGCATCTGAGGCTGCCAACCTCAGATGCTGCCTATGTTCTTGAAGTTCCGTTTGCGATGATTCAAGATGTTCAATATCCATTGGGAAATTCATGAATATTCAAAATGAAGATCTCGGTGATTTTGTAAATTAGGAAGTCAAGCGAATTTTCAGCTAGGAAGCTTGGGATGCTTAGCAAATATTCAGAAGATTTTCAGTGCTACTTGGGGAACTTGTCTCGCCAGGCACATGACCTGAACTCGTTCACCACGCGACGCGGGGGAAGCTGCGCTGATCTGTGTTTTACGACAATCCTATCGCAGACTAATAGCTATACCCTTTCTCCTATTACCTCGCACCTTGTCCCAGCGATGTTCCGCTAGAAGAGCTCGCAATGTTTCTTGATAAGTGCCATAAACTAGTTTCGCCTGGCTACGCCGAATAGTCCTCTCTCCAAATTCTTTACCTGTACTTGGGTCGTCCCAGCGACCCTGTGAGCGCGACACAAGTCGGTGACTCGCACCCGCCTTAGGGACACCACAGTAATGTCCCAAACTGCTGTGACCAAGTTATTTTCCTGACCAAAAAGTCTCACGTCTGCTGCGAGCTTGTAAACCCAAGCGTCGACGGACCATATCTTCACGAATTTCCTCGGAACCTGTACGCTCGAAATTCTCAGATCGGGTCTCCCGCCTCAGTGGGCGAAAATATTTAACGTTGCCCTGGCGCTACCCATTGCGTCACTATTCAGCAACTTTCCCCTAAAAGAATTATTGCTAGCACAACCAAATAAGTCAATCTGATCTGTTTAGAGTTTGACTCCTCAGGTACTACTTTATAATAGCCATTTCGGTTCCGACTGAATTAGTCTCCCAGCACCTCGGGCAAAGTTTGTCCTGTCGGCCCTGACTGGGACAGTCCGAAAGGAAGCATGATGACCATGTTCGGGTTCACCTTAGGCGACGACCAACCTCCTCAGACCGTTTGTCTCTACCGCAAGAATCTTCGTCGCTAACGCTCTAGAGCCTTAAGAACAACGATTACGGCCTGCTATCACGAAGATACAGCCATCGCAGACGCTGTCCAGGCATGCTCTGGCCACCAGTCCCGGCCACCTACTCGAAGCAATCCTTTAGCTCCCTCACCCACGTACTTGTGGTCTCTACGGACCTGCGCTCCTAGCTGACCCTGCGCAGGCAGTTTCTTCAGCCTACGAGGCCCAGAACCTCTTTCTATGATAAGGCCAACGCTTCACTTCAGCTCTTGAAGCTAGAGCCGATCTAGCACGGATGTCCCAACACCGTACAACGACGAGCTTTACTTTTCGTTGGCATTATCAGCACATACCCGATCGACTCGATGCAAGTGCTCCTCTTGACCCCTTCCAGAGGAGTGAAAGCTCTAGACCTAGCTCCCGTCTACGAATCCTTCCCGCCCGCAGTATGTCCGTCGGTTGCCTTCACCTTACCCGCTACGCACCTGAAGCTAGACGCACTTCTAGCAGATGACCGGCGGTTACCACCATCCATGACAGTGAGCCCTCTACACCATAAGGGCTTCGTCGCACCTCGCCCGGAGCATACGTACCACCTAGTGTGCCAACTTACGATTGGGCCATCAACACTAGTCCTCACGACTGTCTCATCTAGCTCTGCTAGACGACCAGTTCCCCTACATGAACGCTTGATCGACCAATCTCGAGACCATGGCTCGGACCGCAAGGCATAGAAGCCACCCTTCCGATCTTCGACCCCCAGGCCGTCCCTGCGGGAGTCACCTGACGGTACGAAGTTACTGCTCCCTACTTTGTCCTTTTATACAAACTCCACCTTAACTCATGCAACCTAAGTTTGGCGATTGAGTTGTATTTAACAGGTTGGGACTTTGTACTGTAATTAGTCTCTGCCTTTACAATCTGATCTCTGGTCGCTTCCACATCCATATAGTTACCCGTCCGGGCTTTAAAATAATAGGTTCTAATGGTGTCAAGTGACCTGGAGGTGAGAAAATATGCTGGTGACAAGCCAGCCAAGGGCGCCGGAACACGCCCTTTATCACACCATAAGGGAACTTGACACCGTGAGTTCCTCCCACCTCCCCGTTGCGACCAGACGGTTGGGTGGACAAGGAGAGCTGGACCAGAGGAATCCCCGAGGTAACCGCCAGCCGGCTGACTGGCGGGGTGGCTACTTGGCTGCCGCGCCACCTGGTTGAACGCTGCGCTGGCTCGGCGGGCCGCCGCTCAGCCGGGCATGGCGCTGGCCGGCTGACGTCTCGTGCACCGGCCTAATGGACGTTCTGAAAAATAGAAAAGGCTTTTAGTAATGAATCTTATTTCTACACTTTGAAACGATTATAAAAGAATCAAGCTGGGAAAGGTTTTTACAATTTATATAAGAATCCTACTTGAGTAAGATTATAATATGATCAGATGGCAAAGGGCAGTGGGAACTCCTGCGATAAGTCCCTACTGCGTCAAGTTCTCTTATGGTGAGAAAAAGTGCGTGTTCCGGTGCCCTTCGCACCCAAAAACAGGAAGGAGTTGAGCAATGTTCATAACTTTTTGCAGTGAGTCTGGTGGGTTGACCTAGATGTGACCCATTCCGAAAAACTTGAATTACCTGGCCGTCAAAAATGACGGCGTCGAATATGCCCCTACAGCAGGTGATGGTCTTACGCCACGAGGCGTTTTAGTTTCATATGTTTTTGGGTAAGGTTAGGATAAGTTAGGTTAGGTTACGATAGCTCACGTAACTTTACCTTACCTAACATAACCTTATCTAACCTAGCTCCAAAAACCTTCGAAAAGAGGTACTGTTCGACTATGGTTATTTGCTCCCATAAGAAAACAATGGACACTTTAAATCGTTATAACTCGAAAACAACGTTTTGCACCGACTCAATATCTACAATATAATAAAGACCAATGTGTATTTATCGGTTTGTTCGTTTATTTATTTATCTGTTTATCCATTCTCTGCCACGCTTTAACAAAAAAGATAGGCGGAAATTAGCCCAGGTTGGGGGCTCTGGTCGTCTTTTCAAGTTCCATTGAAAACTTTTAGGTAGAAAATAGGCCGGGTCGCAGAAGATGGCAAATCTATCCTAATCAGGGACAGTTGAAATTCAAACAATGAAGACATCGCAGGCTTAGTCTGATTTGTACGAGTATTAGCTTTTACATACATCGAATCTATGACTAAGTATCGGGTGACCTCAAGTCTAAGTGCAAATCTTGCATTGCCGAAGTTGAAATCTCAGCCCTGAAATTATCTCTAGCTTCCATTGGCTCTCGCATGCATCTTGATTCGTAGTTTCCTCCCACAGATGATTTCGTTGCTTCAGCTAATCTCCCAAATATAATTCAATGGTCGATGAAAAAGCTTTCGCTAAGCAAAAACCATTGGACCTGTAAAGACTAGCCTACCATATCCACAATACCGAAGCGGAGCTATTACTTTGAGCGTTGCTGATCGGCCTAGAATACGTAGTGAATTTTCTCCATTTCAGAGAAAGAAAAAAGTTTCGATACTGAGCGGCTGTGAAGCCGTCAACGCTCATCTCAGGGTGCTTAGGTTAGCAGTTGTAATAACGAAAGTATGATCAATGAAGGTCATCACAAATTCTTCGCTGTCATTTTATGACAGCGCAAGCCCTCTAGTGATTATAATATTAACAATTGGTTTAAGAAAAACGAATGTATAAAAAATGAGAAAACAAAGCGACCCCCGATCGTCAACAGTTACCAAACTTCTTCGACACGTTCACTAGCTGAGAACAAAAAGAGAAGCAAACACTGGTATGAAGACCAACCTTGCAGGTGTACCTCAGATAATCAGTCCATACACTGGGTTCTCTGAAACTACGGCAAGGATGGCAGCTTACCCACAAGCTTGGAGAGGTTCATGTCCCTGAGGACCCGCATGACAATCACGGCCTCAGGGTCCTTAGGGTTGGCTCTCTTCGCTGCACCGAGGGTGCGTAACACCGACAGGATGTTGCGGAGGCCGAAGTCATAGTGCACCTATGGGGGTATAAGTGCAGTTCTGATGCTTTGTTGTAGCAGCCACGGTAGAGACATTATAGTACACAAAGGCTTAAACCTTCATAGATACAACGCGGTGCTACAAGTTATAGAAATGCCAGGAACATGAGTATGTAAAAACTTGGTGGAAGCCATACACGACGGTTTTCTGCAAGCGGATATACGTGTTTGTATGAGTAGAGCAAAACGGAGACAAAAAGAAGAACATGTCCTAGTTAGGTCGTCAGTAGCATACGGAAGATGAGAGAAACCTCAAGAGTCCTCCTGGAGATGCGGCAACCCGTAAGATACGACGGCTAAACATAACTAACCTAACCTTATGGCCTATAGCCCATCCAATGCTCCCGGAAGAGACACGGTAACATTACGAACTATGTTTTTGTCCCTGCACCCGGGAGGTGACGCTCTCCGCTTAGCGGAAGATACGCAGCGAGACTGGAAGCTGCAAAAAGCAAGCTGATGTCAATGTAAATGTGGACACTCTTGTTGCACAGTCGTCATAGCGCTCTCCAAGCAGCAAATAGGTGGGATTTATGAGTTAGCCAGGGCTAACAGATACTTCTTTCTATCTAAATTTAATATCTAGATACGGTACTCTTCAAATGTAGTATCTAAATGCAGTATTTAGATACATTTTACCTGCATCTGATACAAGTATCTTGATACTTTTAAATAATAGCTATGTTTGATCAAAATTTGAAAGTTGTCAACTCAGCGTTTTTTTATCCCAACAGATAAAAAAAATAGAATTATAGAAAAATGCACTAAATTAGAATACATGTGTAATATATGTGTTAATTATTAAAACAAACTCAAAGTGGTACAAATACAGTCAATTAATAATTGTTTTGAGTTATAGCTATACTAATTAGCCCATAAGTCGCACAGCTGTCTGAAGTCTGAACATGTGACATGTCAATAGTTGTCTATCAGAGTGCGGCGTCATCTCTGGCCAATCTATTTCAGTTCAGGGTCATCTCCTGCTGAGTGAGTGTATCGAAAGCCAAAAAATAAACTCCTGATCAAAAATTTAAGACCACTTGAAAATGTAAAAAATAACGTTTTTGTGATAGATAAATAAATAAACTCCTTCGATTAGGGGTCAGTAATTTCTAAAGGAAAAAGGTGAGAAAGATAAAAATTCCTGCTGTAACAATTTGTTAAGAAATGTAGCTACAATTTTGCTAAATAATAAGTTTTTCAGTTGATCAAAATTATGAGACCACCAACAGAAATGGTAGGTAATCTTTCAACCAGGAAGTTGAGGTGCGCAAAGTTTGAACTTAGTTATGAGTACTGCCTCCATTCCTCTTGATAACCTCAAAATTTTTTGTGGTAGCTATACTTGAAATGAGGGTTTCCATGAAGGTTGGAAGAATGTTGTCCCTGCTCCTAACGATGGCATCACGAAGTTCATTTACTGTCACGAATTGTTTACTATTTCCGTAACATCTCTCGCAATCCATCCACAAAGATTTTCCAATGGGTTTAAGTCTAGCGAACATGCAGGATGACGTAAGACAAGGACCCCATTTTCTTGGAAGGTTAAAGCCTGGCGGGTAGTGTAGACTGCTGCATTATCCTACTGGAAAAATCATTCATCACCTATCACGCAAACTAGGGCCCTCGGTCGACAAAGATGATCTTAGTAACATGTCGACATATAACCAGTAGCTGTTTGACGACCCTCAGGGTGTCTAGCAGTCTGGAAAACAGGGAAAATTCAGGGGAAAAAATTGCTCAGGGAAATCCGGGAAAAGGGACCGGGAGTAAAAAAAAAACTCCAGGACTTTCTGCAGGACAGAGGATGGTGCTCCACGTGGGGTTATCGTTATGAATGTGGCGTTTCCTCAGAGCCCGAGCCATGTGAGGATTATTTGTTCTGCAGTGTCGGGGAGGAGTGGAAGACTGTCTAGCTCTATTTTGCAGCAAGTCCTAATATTGTGATAGTGATTGGTAGCACTAACGGTTTCAGTGCCATTCAACCCATTCTCGTTAAATGATAAAGGAAAATGGCTAACGTTACACTCTAGGAGATTTAAGCAAATCAGCGAAAACTCAGGGAATTTTGAAAGTCCTAGTCACTAGACGCCATGAATCCTGCATATCGTAAAGCTTCATTGCTCCCGTGTAGGAAGAGGCACTCCGCACCATAATGCAGCCTCCACCACTGTGACACTTGCAAAACATTTCGGGAGGCATTTCTTTGTCATGCCAGTATCGTTGAAAGCCATCAGGGCCATCCAGATTGAACTTTTTTCGTTAGAAAACAAAACTCTAAACCCTTTCTCATGTTTAGTGCTCTCGATCAAACTGTAGACGGGCCCATTTGTGACGCGGTAGCAACCGAGGACCTGTCAGACGCTTTTTGTTCTTCATGTCCTTTTTCCGTAAGTGCTGCCTGATAGTTATTGAACAGCAATTAGCATCTACGAGGGTCTTGATTTGCCTGGAAGACTGTCCTCTGTCTTGAGAAATAACCCCTTTAATTTTCAATGCAGGGACATTTCTGTCGATCTACGACTAGATTTTCCTATTCCATAACGTTCAGGGTCCTCTAAGAAGTTGTAAATCACAGTTTTACCGCGGTGAATCTCAAGTGCAATTGCACGGCGCGACAAGCCTTGTTTATGAAATTAACAATTCTTCCATGTCCTAATTCAGAGAGTTTGCTTGCTTTGAGCATAGTGACACCATAATTCACACTATCAGTGCAAGCCTGTAACTGATCCGAAACCCCGGAAAACATGTACCCTAGAACTAACGTTTACTAACCTGGTCTTATAATTTAATGAAATGAAAAATTCAATAATTAAAAAATGTAAATTCAGATATAATAAAACGCTTCGTGTATTTATTTGTTTATATATTTTGAGTCCGCATCTAAATGAAATAGGCGGAAAACAGGCAAGGTTGCAGATTTCATAATCAAGTTGCGTTTTCATGGAGATCGATGACCAGGTCACAGAAGAAGGCAACAGTGAGATCCTTATCCCTTTATTATCTGAATCAATTTGTTGCCACGTTGGAGATTTAGGTGATGCTCTTCCCTTCTGATGAAATTCAGCAGACAATAATTAGTCCAGGTTGCAGAAGATGACTAAATTAGTAATAATTATTACCTCCGCAAAGGCTAGCGAGGTTGTGTTTTCGTCGAGTTTGTCTCTCTGTCACATAGATAACTGAAAAGGTTATGAGCGGATATTTACGAAATTTACATGTATTGTTAAATATGTTAGCCGAAACAAATGGCCAGCTTTTGGTGAAGATCTGTTCATCCGCTTGTTTGTTTGTTTTTTTGTTTGTCTCCCTTTTTTCCTGCTGCTTTAAATAAAAAGTTATGGACGGTGTTATGATATTTACATAAGTTGTTAGATATTTAAGGATGAGTAGATAGCCAAATTTTTATGGCGACTTGTATGTTTGTTTCTGTGTTTGACTTTGTGCTTTTTAGAAACTAACTCAAAACCTTTTGAACGGATCTTCATGAAATTTACAGAAATTGTTAGAACCGTTAAAGGACATATATCACCAAATTTTAGTGATGATCGGTTCTTTCGTTTCAGTGCTTGACTAAAGCTTATCAATATCTTTGTCAAAGTATAACTTAAAAATGCATGAACGAATCTCTATTATATTTGTAAAAATTGCTCGCAGTGTTAAAAGACACAAATAACCAAATTTTTTTAATGATAGGTATGTCCGTTTGTGTGTTCGACTAACGTCAGTCAAGGTGTCAGTCAGAACATAACGCTTGAATTTACGGAGGATTTTCATGAAAATTATAGCACCTACTGTACTGTCAACAGGCACAAATGACCAGGTTTTGCTACTAAGAAAGAGGAAATAATAGTGTCAGCGCCACTTTGGAATCATCTTTAACGTTGCCTTGCTGTGCGGAGGTATGCGCTTTCAGAGTGCTCTAGTTGTTCCAGCTTCTCTTGCCGTCCCCGTGGAGTCTGATGCTCATTACTTTTTCTCTACATCGAAATTATATTTTCTTTCTGTTCACGATGTGCACACTCAGTAGATAATCAATGAAGCGCAGAGGAAGCGATTTTTCCCGGTTTAGTAGACGTAGTAATTCTTCAGTCCAACTTGCGGTCTTCTTTTTAACGAAGGGTTTTCTTTTATGGCGCGAAAACTTCGTTCTGCCGAAATTACATCAATGTGTATTCTGGATACGCAGCGAAAATTAAATGCAGTGATGTTTCAGCACTTACTAATGTAGTCAATTTTTTTCGCATGCCATACAAGGAAAGCCAGGAGTGTGCTGAAGACTAATTGAAGTGTTCTCAGTAGAAAACCCGCGTCTCTTACGACAATTTCAGTTGGCCGTCGTAGCGTTTTCCTCTATATTCATATTAGCAACTAAGGTATAATCAATGAAGAAGTGTCATCAATAGAGCCCGGATTTTGTGGCACAATGCCATATTTGCCATAAACGCCATAAATGCCAAGAATGCCTCATACTCGTGGCATTGCTATAAATGCCATAGTAGCCACTTAACTGTGGCACGTTAGTGAATAGCGAAAAAATGCCACAAAATATGGCTGTTAAGTTGCCACTGTGTCAATCAGGCGTATCTATTCAGCAAAAAAAAAAAAAACGTAAATTACGTGCTGTTTAGCTGATTAATGGGTTTTCATGGTTAAATTCCAAGTTTTTTAATGTTCAAAGCTTGAACCGAGTCTACGCTTATTCTGACATTTACATGTATTGTATTTTACCCATTGATCCCAGGACTAAATAGAGAGCAAAATAGGACCAACCACTCTGCTGTCTGCCCGTATCTCCCAAATTTCTTTTTAATTTCTTTTTCACACTAAGAGCTGTTTTCAAATTGGCAATGCGACCAAAATGAATTTTATTGAACAGTTAATTGCTAGAAGTTTCGAAACAGCCCGTTAGTTCCAACATTGCGCAGCAGACCCGTGCGATTTTATCACTGTACCGATATGTGAAGATGCCTAATGTTAAGACGTCCATGAGTGCCAAGCTCAACAAACTCGTCACGAAATTTGGCAAAGACGTCTTTTCAACAGATGATACTTCCATTTTTTTGGCAGCCATGTAAACAGCTGCGTATTCTGGCAAGAGATGCTTCGTTACGGTGCACTGTTAGCGTGCAGAGCAGAAGGCTGCGGTTGCAAGTGCCTCTTCAGTACGGCACGGAAGCGAAAGCTTGGCTGAGCCATCTACTTCAGGCAATACTTGGAATTTTTTTTTTTTTTGCCTTTGCAAAGTATTCGTGAGTGCCAAATCGCTCTCTGGAAACTCGAAAATCGTCCGTAAAGACACATCTGGCGAAATATAAAAATGAAGACATTCCGAGTGGATCCACGTTAAAGATAAAGTACGTTGAAACTTACTATGATACCACCATGAATAGATTTTGAGAAAATGTTGGAGACAGAAAGATATGGGTCTCCATTGATGAAACGACCGATGCCGCCGGGCGTCAGATAGCGAATGTCTTTAGAAATTTCAAGGCAAAGACGATTGTTAAAAATGATATTTTAAAAACGTTTCGGAGACTTGCTCCATCATCAGTTTTGAAAAATACAAAGTCAGAAGTAAAAACTTTTGCATCATTCAAACTATACAATACAGGGTTGATAAAGTTGACTAGAAAAAGTTATCTATTGACTAGTTTTAGGGACAAGTTGACTAAAAATAATTATCTATTGACTAGTTTCAAGGGATAGGAACTGTTGTTGCTATTGAGGTCGGGTTTGAGTTTGTGGATATAAAGGGATTCTAAAATTCTTAACTCTACTTCGCTGTTGGCAGTCTTTAAAACACTAAAACTATCTAAGAATACACGTGCACCACACTGTTCAGCATGCTGGCAGACTGATGAATGAGGAGGATTGCCTAATATGTTTCCCGTACGGAAGCTCCTCCCACCGTGCTCAGCGATTCTGGCGAATAGGCAACGTGACGTCATTCCGACGCACACAGATGGGCACCGCCCACAACTGAATTTATATACCAGAGACGACTGTAGCCGTGTGGGAAGAGCATCCTTGTACCGGAAAAATGTTGAAATTTTGAAATTAATAACGAGTATTGGACACAGTTTAACAGTATTAAAATATTGAGTAAAAAGGGATACAAGCTCTTTTCTTAATTTTTCCGTAGGGTATCCGATCAAAGTATGGCAATGAGCAGTAAAGTAGGTGGGGGGAATCATGATTATGGGATGTATCAGGGGAGTACTTTTTTGATAAAAATTTATTGATATGAGAATCGACTAAATTGAGTGGAAAACCATTGTTGGAGAAAAAAGAACGTAAAAAGCTAAACTCAGAATGGATTTTCTCAAATGTAGATGACAAACGGTATGCTCTAGATAGTAAAGTTTGAATGCTGTTGAGTTTAAATCGAAATGCGGAGAAACTAAAGAAACTTGTACCAAGACCCGTGAAACAAGGTTTACGGTATATTGAAGAGTGGAACACACTGCCATATTTCGTCACAAGAGAGTCTAAAAAAGGTAGGCTATTGTCTGACTCGCGTTCCATAGTAAATTTAATACAATTGTGTTCGTTGTTCACATAGTTTAAGAATAACTCAGCGTGGTCGGGGTGATGAAAAAGTAAAAATGTATCATCTACATATCTCTTGCAAAAAACTGGTTTAAAATCAGATGGGCAGTCGGATGACTATTTAGTTTCATGGAAACACATAAAGATATTCGCAAAAGTTGGCCCAAGGGGCAAGCCCATACCTAATCCTTCCGTCTGACGATAAAATTTTTGCGAAAATATGAAAAAGGAATTCATCACGGATAATTCAAGCATCGATTTAAAAATATTACGGCTCATTCCCAAAACACAGTCTGCAGCATAAGGAAATAATTTGGTGAGGCAGATATCTGTAGTTTCACGGAGTGGTATATTGGTGAATAAGTTCTCTATGTCGAGAGAGACCATGGTCAAGTCCTGGGCGTTGCTAAAGGTATACAGTTCTTCAACAAATGTTGTGGTATTGCCAACGGTATATAGATTCGTGGTAAATGGGCTAAGAATAGGAACAAGGTATTTAGAAAGTTTAAAGCTTGGAGTGGTATAGGCAGCAAAAATAGGGCGAAACTGAAAAGTAACTGAAAAAGTACTCCCCTGATGCATCCCAAAATCATGATGGCCGCCGCCTACTTTACTGCTCATTGCCATACTTCGGATACCCTACGGAAAATTAAGAAATAAGCTTGTATCACTTTTTACTCAATATTTTAATACTGTTAAACTGTGTCCAATACTCGTTAATAATTTCAAAATTTCAACATTTTTCCGGTACAAGGATGCTCTTCCCACACGGCTACAGTCGTCTCTGGTATATAAATTCAGTTGTGGGCGGTGCCCATCTGTGTACGTCGGAACGACGTCACGTTGCCTATTCGCCCGAGTCGCTGAGCACGGTGAGAGGAGCTTCCGTATGGGAAACATATTGGGCAATCCTCCTCATTCATCAGTCTGCTAGCATGCTGAACAGTGTGGTGCACGTGTATTCTTAGATAGTTTTAGTGTTTTAAAGACTGCCAACAGCGAAATAGAGTTAAGAATTTTAGAATCCCTTTATATCCACAAACTCAAACCCGACCTCAATAGCAACAACAGTTCCCATCCCTTGAAACTAGTCAATAGATAATTTTTTTTAGTCAACTTGTCCTTAAAACTAGTCAATAGATAACTTTTTTCTAGTCAACTTTATCAACCCTGTATTGTATAGTTTGAATGATGCAAAAGTTTTTACTTCTGACTTTGTATTTTTCAAAACTGATGATGGAGCAAGTTTCCGAAACGTTTTTAAAATGATATTTTTAACAATCGTCTTTGCATTTAAATTTCTAAACAATTTGCGAATAAAGCAACAATATGACTTTCCTGATCGCGAATGTCATTGTAGGTGTCTACGACACAGAGAGCGAAAACCATCTCTATCTACTAACCTCAGAAAAACTAGCAACAATAAAGAGTACCGCCGGCCATTGCACAATGTTTGGGAGCGTTTGTTTTCTAGTTACCGATGCAGCTCCTTGCGTGACGAAAGTTGCCCCTGGTCTCAGAGTTCTCTATCCTTCTCCTAGAAAGCAAGTCGATAGGTGATAGGTATGTGTAGGATTTCCATATCCACCGGCAGTCATCTATATTAACTTAGTGTTCCTATCAAAATCAGCAATGCTCCTGCAATAAATGCCATATTTGCCAATCTAAACTGCCATAAATGCCACATTTATGTGCCATATGTGCCACATTTTGTTGCCATATATGCAATTTTTTACCGCCATAAATACATTTTTCGTGCCACAAAATCCGGGCTCTAGTCATCACAAATTTTTTGCTGTCGTTTTTGACAGCGCGGGCTCTCTAAGCTCATATTAGATTGTTATAGATGGTACTAATCGTCTTTTTCACCTCTTACCTTTAGGAATTTCTGATCAGTAGTCCAAGGAATTTATTTGTCACTAAAGCGAGGGTATTTCTAACATTTTCAAGTGGTCTTAAACTTTTGGTCAGGAGTTTATAGCTATACGTAGACATGGACCACACGATACATTGACTGTCCGTCCACTCCTCGCAGATGAGGCTGATGGGGAAATTGATAAATCCTCGATAAAAGTTCTTCCATCCAACGTACAGACTCGAAGCAAAAAATAAACTGTTTTTGGAGACACAAGGAATGTATATACAGGAAAGAAACACGTATGCGTTAGCACTGGTCAATGGTTAATTGTAAAATTTATTTTTGCCAATAGGTCATTTTGCTGTCCCAAGCTTCAACTATTGTCGTTCAGTTTGTATATAGCTACGAATTTGTGTTTCTTATTTACTGATAAACACATTTCTTGCATCACCAAGAACCGTTTACTTTATTTTGTGTTGGGTCATTCTGTAGCCTGGAAAAGATTTTATCGAAGTTTATTCTATTTGCAATCAGCCGCACTAGCAAATTTCAGTCCACAGCCAAAGTATCTTGTGGTCCATGCTAGTAGCTATGGACTATAAAATTGTGTTAACATTCCTCATTACGTACTGAGATATCTTGTGACAAGACCAGAGCTGGGATTCGGTATTTTTTCCCCTTTTTTTATACCGTCGGTATCGGTAATCTGTAGATGAAAACGGGTCATTCGGTTCGGTATTTCGTTGGATTTGCAAAAAATCTACCGTATGATTCAGTATTTGGTTCGGTATTATTAAAACTTCGCGCCCGGGCCCTCACGGACAGGAAGCATAACCCAACTGAAGCCCTTTACAACAGCGGAAAGCCCGAAACACTGCTAAAGGAAATCTAACAAAAAACAATACAGCTGACTTAAAAGCCTGCAGGCCAACGCGACCGAAAGCCGATGCCGACAATGAGTTCCCAACCCTAACACACCAAGGTACGAAGCACCCACCGGACTGATTAGTTGGGCAACTAACATTCTCCAACGTGAAACAGTGCGCACCGACCGCAGCACGTGTAAGGCTTGATTCACACCATACTGCTCGTCAGGTTCCCGGTATATGCCAGGCACGGTCCTGGGCAATATTAACGAATGCATTTCAATGCAAGCATTCACACTACCTGTGCAAAGCACGTGCCGTGCCCGTCATGGTCCAGTCACGATCTAGGCAAAAGATATTCTGACGAGAGCGTGACTGGCACGGCACGTGCCTTGCACAGCTAGTGTGAAGTTGTAAACTGGCAATTGTTCAGTTACGCGTCTCAGACTTCGTGTGAGCAGTTGTCCTGCCCCTGTTTCTCTGTCCGTAAAAATTCATAAATTGCATCTATGAGGGAAAATTGTAACGACACACCACAATGGGATGAAACAGAATGTAGGTAAACAACTGAAGCAAGAGTTGATTAATCAGTGATATATACAGAAATTTTACATGTAGGCTTGTGTAGTTATAAGAGACACGTATTTCTTTTACTATTACCTCCACTCAATTCCAGTATTTATGTTGACATATTTAGGTAAAATAAGGCGTTTTAAGACTTTTTTGGGGGATAACGTTTTTGTCGAAAATGCTTATTTTACATATATATGAGTTTGAAGTTCCTATTGTTTTTCTGTGAGGGAAAATAACCACATTGGCACAGCGTAGTGAAAAACCTATTTTCATAGGTTTTGGGTTAAGTTAGGTTAGGTACCTATGGGACCACTAACAGGCCTATTCTCCCATAGAAAAACAATGGGAACTTCAAAGTCGAGTATCTCGAAAACGAGACATTTCCAACAAAAACATTTGCGTGAAAAAGTCTTGGAATGTCTTATTTTACCTAAATATCTCAACAAAAATACTGAATTAGAGTGGGGGAAAAGTAAAAATTTACCGAGCCATATACTTATTTACATGCAGTTTGTTCAAAAGATCATAAAAAAACTGCAGAATTCCAGTTCAAATGTATTGTGTAAGGTGCTAAGCGTATTTATAATATTTCATTGGAAATACATAAAACATAACGACACCAGCTTTTTTAGAAATTAATTTGGGATATAACGTAAGGAACTGATGCGAGCACGGCTCGTAACGGACCGAACATGTGAATGCACCAGGCAGGGAACGGGACGTGCCTAGCCTGTGCCTGGCGCCTGACCGGCAGTATGGCGTGAATCCAGCCTAATTCTCCTGGAGACTTTGTGGGCCAGGACAGAAGAATACAACCAATGTCTCTCATTACTGTGCACCTTATAAAACATACAGAGCACCAGATCATTATCTGCGCCTAGCCTGCTGGCTGAACTAACAAGTCGGTCCAACAGATGTGACTGTCGGCAGCTGAAGCTCAGACCGGTGAGCAATATTCCAGCACAGGCAGCAAAAAAGCATAAAAGCATCTGCGGACAACCTCACTTTCACCAAACGCAGAAACGCATTACGCATGAGCCTAATCTTACTGTAAGCACGTGGCACCAGTCGCGTAATATGGTGCTCAAAAGTAAGCTTTTCACATGAAAGACAACACCAATAATCTACAAGGAGCTAGATTCCTGAAGCCAGGGGCGTAACCACCGTCCAAAAGATGGGGGGGACGCTATGTATCGCTATTATCAAAAGGCAGTTAATAATAGAGTATTTAATAGCCTAATTGGGGTTGGTGACGAGATGGAATGTGTGCTGGGAAAACAAAGGTAAACATGCCAACGCTAAACCGTTAACGTTCTGTTAGAGCAGTGGTTCCCAAACTTTTTGTGGTCGTTACTCACTCTTCATGCATTATGCTTGTGATCTTGTCCATGACCCCTATAAACATACTACCATAAATGTTTACAGCTCTACGTTCATTAGATCCATATAAAACCCACTTTTAAATATAATTTTGTTGTAATAAGTCCATTTTATTTTATTAATGCCACCAGAGTATGGCATACTAAATTCTGCTGTAGGTATGGTTCCCCAAGGAGCCATGATCCCCAGTTTGAGAGGTACTGTGTTAAAGGAAGGGATATATACCCGTGAAA
>LQNS02000304.1:13010173-13028842 GCA_001587735.2 Parhyale hawaiensis
GTAACAATGCCTCCACCTGGACCAACAAGGGGCGGCAACGAAGGTTCAGCACCGAACACTGAACCCTTTAGCTCACTCCACCAACGATGTGGATGGTCAATACTCAGCAGAGAATCCATGGAACGCTGCCTCAGACGACGCTGTGCCTCCTCATACACACGCCCAGCCTCGGCCCTACGATCAACATAGGTCTGCCACAACGTGCGGTCCCGCGAACGTCGCTATGCCCGATAAGCCGCTTGTTTAGCTTCGAAAGCTAACCGACACTGGTCGTCAAACCACGGCTTGTCTCGAGACCTCACAAGAATAGTCCTCTTCGGGACAAACCTCTCCAAAATGGACACAGTCAAATCGTTAAGCTCAGACACAGGATCCTCACTGTGAATAATCCGTCGCCAAGGCAACGTTCTTAGTACCCGAATAATAGCCACCCAGTTAGCCCTGCTCCTAACAAATACCACTCTTCTGGTGTCTACCACAGGAACAACTTGATTGAGATCCAAGGACACAACAAGATGTGAGTGGTGTGAAGAGCCAATAGGGGAGCCAACGGTCACCGTCATCAAGTCCGGGACATCAGTCATAACCAATTCGAGACAGTTACCAGCAATATGCGTGGACCTGCGAGCAAAGTGCACACAACTAGACAAGGTGCAAAAGTCCAACGCAGCCACACCATGACAATCAGTCGATGATGCAGTTCCCAACCAGTCCCTGTGGTGTGCATTAATCCTCAATGAAGCCTTCTGCTGGCACCTTTTCTTCACCGACTGCTACAACAGCAAAATATCTAGAAGAGAGGCCTAAGCAAAGATACCAATGAAAAGCCTAATGCTAAACCTCATTAACTTATCGAGAAGACACTTACGACTGCAATATTTAATCGTACAACTTGTACACTTGTAGTATTGTATTTTTTTATCTGAATCCACTTGTCTTTTTGATAGAGAATGATCTGTACAGTGGCGGTATCTGGCAACTTCAGAAAGGCATGGGCGTCTTTTCATTACGTTATACTTATACACGAACGCACTCGCATGGATGCTGCACCCAGCTTTACACAGATGCGGACGCTACCCGGTAGCGTTCACGTACCGGTCCACCAGAGTCTCAAATGCCCGCAGATGCTCCAGGGTGGACTCAAAGAAAGCGTGCGTAGTCACCGACGACCACGTCAGGGTCCTGAGGGCAGGCTGCAGAGTCTCCCTGAGGTGTGACATGTGGGGGAGCAGCAGGGGCCTCACAGGCGCGCACGCCTTGTGACGGACTTTGCTGTACTCGTGTAGTATGTGCTGTAAAGTGCGGAAAAAAATGGCAAGGATGCTGCGCAACTAGTTATTATATTATGCAAAATCATATTCCATAGTATGGTATAAAACTGTAAATGGAAAAATGCATTGCGAACGGTAGTCAAACCTCCCTTGAATTCAATTGATTCTGCCTTGGACTGAATTTGACCTGGGTGACCCATGCTTCGCGTAATATCAGTTACACCAGATCTGTCTTACTTGACCTCGAGGCCTATCAACAATTTGAAAATAAAAATCATCAGTACTCTAATTTCTATGGCGGAACTTACGCGATTGGTGTCCTGGTGACAGTAGCGCTACAATTAATCAGATCTGACGCTCTATTCTGCTGACATCATCAAACCAGCTATTGTTGCGCCTAAGCAAAGTTTCATTCAAATTTAGATACCATATCTTGGCTAGTAGCTAGAGAGGCTGCTAGCTCACATTACGCGTAACTGCAGCTACAGCATAACTGCAACACTTACCCGCACCATGTCTCGTTTCTGGTACAGCAACGGCGCTCTGCTGAGAAGGAGGCTCACCGCGTAGGGTATCTGTGAAACAGACATAGTTGTACATCGACAGGCCCGGGTAAATATTTCTGATCTCAATTGCAGAGTCATCTTCAACCTTTCACGCACCGATGTGGCGAACGGGTCACCATAAAATATCCGTTCCGAGCATCATTTCTATAACAAAAGTGCTACCTAAATCACAAGGTTGCCGAGCAGGACTGATCAAGGGCGACTCTTGACTATGGGTCCAGCCCAGTGCGCAACCCCATAGGGCTAAATAACTTCCGACTCTTTAAACAATAGAGCAACTTTCGCCCGACTCCTGGGAAAAGCTACTGTTCGAATCTGATTCAGACTCCGACTCCTGGGCCCCTGAAACGTGCCACTCTTACTGACTCTGAACTCTTGAATAGTAAAAATAAGAATAAAGATCTACTGCTCAATAAAATCTTCTACATAAACGGCGGCAGCTGCTTCACAAGCAGAAATTTTGCAATGAATCATCAATAATAACAATAACCGTCGTGTGTTTATGTATTTATATTTTTATTTATTTATAGGTTTCGTGTCACGCTCTTAACGAAATAGGCAAAAATTAGCTCTGGCCTTCCTGGTTTCATCAGTTAATTCATCTGCTTGAAGACAGTGGTCATCCTGCCTAGCTTCACAGAAAACTGATAGGCAGAAAATATTTCAGGTTAGAGATGATGGCACTCGAACACTGTGTCTGATTCCCGTCTTTCTTTGACAACGTTGTCCACTCGATGTTGATGCATACAGCTTCTCTAAACAATCTCTTCCATCGTGTAGTGTACTCTCATCTGAAATTTCCTTCATTCAAATGTCAGCTGATACTCATATTTTGTTATTTTGGTAATTATCGAGGCAACTGGTAAGATATTCTTGAGCGGTCAGCAGGGGCGTAGAGACCACGATGATTTCTCGGCAGTAATTTATTTTCTTCATATTTTGGGTTCTTCTTTCAACAGAAAAAGATATTTTTTGAAAATTTTTCAGAGCCCGAGTTATATGCCACCCTCAAGTATCTAGGATACAGAGCTCCGTATTTATTAGAAGCACTATTGACTGAGTGCAAAAACATCGCTTTTTTTGTGTATCACCAAAAGAAAGCTTGTGTTGGAGGTGCGCCCGACTTCGCCTCGGCACAAGCAACCCTTGGAGCCTATCCATCGCACCTGCTGGCCTTACATCGAACAAGGAAGACCGAGGAGCCACGTGCAACCCACGGCCAATTGTGAACTAAATTCGGCAGTAGTACTTCTAAAATGTTAGCGTAGCCTAGAGACCGCCTGCAAGCCATGGCCAAGTGTCACCTCAAATTCTCCTAAATTTCGAGCATGTGTTTAAGTCCGAGCAGTTGTAATCCATATATGTTAGCATAGCTAATGTAATCATGTTTACACTACGTAGTTATCAGAGAACTAGGAAGTCGTGAACGAGGCTCACACTTATTTCAAGACTATGTTTAAAATCCTAACACATAGTAGATCTAAGGAGTGAAGACAGTAATGCCCACCGAGTCGCGTCTCGAGGCTTTTCCTCCTCGTCATAATGGAAGCTGAAGGGCAAGCGACAAGGCCGAGCTTCCTTCTCGAGCTCCAATATAAGCGTTGTGCGAGTATAGGACTTGTTCTTTGTTCGGTCGCACTCCAAGCATGGACCCGTCGTTCCTCAGTCCTCTGTAACATTGTGTGAGCCAAGCCAACTCCGTCTATTCACCTTGTTTACGCAAGAGCCTGCGTGCTCAATCAATTAAGAACTTACCCCGGTAGCTCAACAATTCGCCTGTTATTGTATCCAGATTCTACGAACTAAAATACATTGGATCATTTTCTTCGTGCTTCTTTTTCGACCACCTCAGCGACAAGTACAGAAGAGCTACCGCAAAAGCAAAGAGCTGTGACGAAAGCAGCTTTAATAGCTTGCTTTTCTTCAGCTTTGCACGCTTGTCTATACGGTTCCCTAATTCAAGTTGGCAGTTGCGCAGCATCTTACACAAGGAAGTTAATAAGAGCCTTACATGTATAAAAGGGAGCTCAACCGTGTACCCTAAATAGTTGATAACCTGAGAAATGATAAACTGCATATCCCGTCAACACGCGGCACTACCCAGACAGGGAGCTCCCTTCTATACATGTAAGGCTCTGCCCTAATGTCTTTGCGATGATGCTATAGCCGAAACAAGACGGGTCATCACGAATTCTTCTGTCACTATTGACAACGCGGACACTCTAGTTAAAAAATAAAATACGTCAAATCTGACTGACGTTATCATTCGGGCATATAAGTTAGCTAATATAGCAGTCAGCGGAAGAGCATTCAATAACACCAACTTACTTATGAGCAAGTTATAGATAAATAAACAGGCGACACCGACTCATGGGAGCTATAGATTATGCTACTAACACTCGAACGCTAGGACTATGTGTTTGTTTATAGCTGTTACATCATTCAAATTAAGAACACACATCACTCGGGAGGCAAGTGCGGGACTCCCGATCCATATTACGCTTAGCTACAAGCTAAACTACATAAGATATCGAGAAGGCAGGAACGAAACAACAGGATTATTCTTTATATGATTCTGGTCATGTCCAAAAATTACCGATAGCCGGGGATTGGAATAGCATTATTATCCATGTGCAAGAGCTCCCCGATCGATCTCCGAAACAAAAGGATGCGATCGATATTATGAATATTTGCATTGATACACACCCTTGGCAGGGTTGGTGATTTATTATTTTTTCATGTTATCTTTATGTGAAATGGTACAATAATTTTTTAGAGTTCATCTACACTGCGCTTAAGATAATACTTACTCATAAAAAACAAGCACTTTCCTGCTCTCCTTGTACTTAAAATTTTCAACGCACAGTAAAAAACACAAACTAAGGCAATAGCAAAAAAAAATCAAGCATGATACTAAAAAATCTAATGTAGTAAATGGTGGAGTAGGTAATAATTAGCTATCAGCCATGCAATTCCTGAGATCATAATGTTAATAATGGAAAACTAGTTTAAAGCTTGGAAATGATAGGCATGTAACGCAGTAAAATATGCATGCAGATAGGTGACAATTTTTTTTTCAGTTGTCTAACCAAATTTCTCCAAGAGTGGTGAACAAGTTCAAGTTGCTTGATTGGGTGAAAATGCAAAGAAAAAGTAAACCTAATTTAACAACAGATTCATAGCATCTCACTGTACAGCTGTGCCAGACAACACTGAAAGATAATGACTAATGTGTAATGCTACAAATATTTCTGCAGAAGCAGTAGAATTAAATTATTTAAATATAAAAATTCAAGAATACACTTTCTCTGGTTTTAATTATGTAGCCAGCTATGTAGTAGTGTGTGTTGATGAATTCTATTAAGGGGAACCTTAGGTGTTAAAAAAAAATGGCGTTGTATTCCATAAATGCCTATAACAGTTAATCATTCGATAGCGTAAAAATATTCCATTTCATGAAAAATCAAATAAATCAAAAACTAAAAAATCCTGCTTTTTATACAAAATCAATTGATTTAATCAATGCCAACCCTGCTGCAATGGTAACCTAGATAATGGCTTATTAGATAATAGATTAGATTTTATTAAAGCATTGAATTATTTAAACACTAAAAAAATTATTTAAGCATGTACTTCCTCCTGTTTTAATTATGTAGCTAGCTATGTAGAGGTATGGGTTATTGGATTTTTCAAGTGGAACCGCTGATACGTTGGAAGATAGAACTGGTGTTGTGTTGCATAAATGCTGATAAGTGTTAGTCATTTGATAGTGTAAAAATATTTAACTTCATGAAAGAATCAAATAGCCATGCAAAAAATCATGATTTTTTAGAGAAAAATCAATTGATTTTATCAGTTGATTAAATCAATTTGATTTAACTAATGGCAACCCTGCTGCAATGGTAGCCTAGTTACTTAGATAGTGGCTCATTGGATAATAGATTAGATTACATCAGGGCATTAAAGTGTGCAAACATCTCAAAAATTTAAGCATTTGCTTCCTCTTGTTTTAATTATGTAGGTAACTATATAGAGGTATAAATAGGTTGTTGAACTCTATTTATGGGAACCATAAGAATCTTGAAAGATGGAATTGGTGTTGTGTTGCATATATCCTCATAAAAATTTATCATTTGATACCTAGTGTAAAATATTTAATTTCATGAAAAAATAAAAAATCTAAAAAAAAATCATAATTTTTTACAAAAAAAAAATCAATGATTTAATAACTGACTAAATCAATTTGATTTAATCAATGCCACCCTTGGCCCTTGGTAATAATCAGGTTTCAAACAAAGCGAAGGACCATCAAAAGAATATACCGCACAATCTCATAAACATACGGCCATGGTTAGCAATCTGGTTATAAACAAAACGCAGGGTTTGCAAACGAATATTCAGTATATATGTGATTTACCCAATTGCCGAACTGATTCTATTTCCGAACAAACAGTTAAATTTGATAAGTGAAAGTAATAACCCCATCAAATAATAACCATTTGTTCGGAAATAGAGTTACTTCGGCAATTGGGTAATTCCCCTACATCAGGAGGCAGACTACATACAGTAGGTTTTCTGAATTTCAAAACAACATTGCACTAACATGGAAAACTTATCGTACATACTCTACAGTACCTAAGTGGTAGGCTAGATTTAACTATAAACAACACCAAAACTCAACATTGCATTAAAACGAAGACACGCGTCACCTGGAAGCCCATGTCTTGAATGCACGTAGCCTCCCGCAGTAGCGCAGGAATACGCGGATCCCAGTTCACATAGAGATCTTCAGTCTGGGGGTGCTTCACTATCAGGGTGCAGCGTAAGGACTTTTGCACTTCAGCTATCTGTGATATACAGGGCCAACTCTCATCATTTGACAATAATCGCGGAGGTCAAGGATTATGAGACTAACACGTTAGTCTCATAATCCTAGCGCGGAGGTAGTAAGTATCCTAAAGGTATTTCAGAGAGATTGTACAGGACAACAAATTTTTCCTCTTTTCCTGTAACAGCAAATTTTAAAATTGCTGCCGAGTCGACATGCTACTGGAAATTCGCTAGCACATCAGGTTTTTCATTAGATACTCGCACTTAACATTCTCGGAGGAATAGCATGATAGGACTCGTCTGAAAAAGCTTCCAATGAGCGTTGAACAGCACTTATGAAGTACAAGATGAAAATACAGCTGAAAGAATTCCTGCAACAAATTTGTTGTTCGACAGTGTTGTTATACCGGGTGTTTCAAAAAATTAGAGGTACAAAATTGATTATAAGTAGAAAAACGGAAAATAAAACGATTTTCATGAGTGACAAAAATTTCAAAACTCCTTAGTTTTTGAGAAATGACCTGAAATACTGAAGGGGTAAGTACTCCCTTCCCCCAATTTTTCTTTGTTTATTCAATTGCAGATTTGAACGAAACTTTGTAAAGATATGTAAAACTGAAAACAAATGTGGGTTAGACTTTTGTGCTTTTTCCATTTTTCCCTTAGAAGACGAGATATTCAAAGGAAACACGAAAGGGGGAGCTGGGGAAAACCAATCTAGACCTACAGTTTTTGAGCTACAAAGATGATTTTGGTCTCAAAATAAGCGGAATTTGATTCTCTACAAATAAACTCTTGGGTTTTATGATCGTCGAAAAAAGTTTTGAGAAAATTCTCAAAAAAAATAACAAGATATTTTTATTTCGAATTTTCCCTCATAAGTGCGCTGTTAGTCGTCTCGTAATTTGACGATCGTTAGACCCAAGCCCTTATTTACAGAGAATCAAATTCCGCATATTTTGAGATGAAAATCATCTCCGTAGCTCAAAAACTGTAGGGCTAGTTAGGTTTTCCCCAGCCCCCCCCCCTCCCTTCGTGTTTGTTTTCTTCTAATATCTCGTTTTCTATGTGAAAATGGAAAAAAGCACACGAGCTTACCCCACATTTATTTTCAATTTTACATATCGTTACCACGCTTCGTTCAAATCGGTACATAAATAAACACAGACAAATTTTGGGGGATACTTTTCCCTAAGTATTTCAGGTCGTCATTTCTCAAAAAACTAAGGAGTTTTGAAATTTTTGTCACTCATGAAAATCGCTTTATTTTCCGTTTCTCTACTCACAGTAAAATTTTGTACTTCTAACTTTAAAACACCCGATGTATAGGTATAGATAGATATATATATATATATATATATCTAATTGGCCTTATAGAAGTACACCCCCTCCGAGAACCTTGTAGGTTAGGAGGGCAAGGACTGGTTCTGCTAAAATCCTTAGTATTATAGGTATATATACGGGTTCACTTTGTCTTAAAATTCAGATTTTACTAGCGGAACCAGTCCTTGCCTACCTAACCTACAAGGTTGGCGGGTACGAGCTCATTGGAGGGGGGCTGGTACTAGGGTGGATGGTGGCAGCATAAAAAAATTTTGCGCGTTTATCTGTCGGGAAATGGGCAATGGATAGTTTTTCCTATTAGCCTACCAACATGCCGTTAGGCTGACAAAATTCTTGGTAGGTTATTGAACCGCCCCTTACAGTCCTAGCAGGGCCAATCAAAGATTGACGCTAAGTAAGGCCAATCTAAGTTGACGCTAAGTAAGGCCAATCTAAGATTGACGCTAAGTAAGGCCAATCAAGGATTGACGCTATATAACGAATAGCTAACCAACAATGAGCTTTTGCAACGCCAACCTTGTGGTTAGGAATGCAAGGACTGGTTCTCCTAATGTTCAAAATACGATAAAACACTCAAATACCCCTACAATACAGTTTACTAGACGAACCAGTCCTTGCCTTCCTAACCACAAGGTTCTCGGGGTAAGAGCTCATTGTGGAAGGGGTTCTATAGTATGGTGGTGGTCGGTGATGGTGGATGGCAGAACAAAAGCGCGCGTTTACTATCGAGAAGAGGTAGGAAGTGCCCCGTGGAGTTTTCCGAGATAGTTAAATACTGGTAATTAATCCCGTAGATTTTTGTAAAAATGTTCTATCAGTGGGGATTTTGAAAGATGTCGGTTTATCGCAATTATAAGAATACATATATGTACAGTATATTTATATTTAGTTTAGGACTTCCTACCCAAAGCCTTCACTGAGATCCCAAGCAAAAAAGAGGGTCATATAGTACGATGTGAGAAGCGTGGAACTGCTGCATATGGGTATTCCCACATGGGATCAAAGCGTAGGGGAACAGCAAGTCGGGAAAGAAAAGAAAGGATAGAATAAATTTTCACCAGTAGGAGCCTGAATGTGGAAAGACGCAAAGCTGACATGAAAGAATACGTTCCGAAGGCCTATTTAAGGCTATGTATTCCCCTTGGGGTATTGCTCCCCATAACATAAAATGGTTGAGCCTAATTAATCTAACTCTCCGGCATGCGACCCATCCTATGCCCCTAATGGGAAAGGAAGAATAGTAGTAGTAGAAACCTTTACTAGCGCTTCAGAGGCACACTGCCTATATCGCGCCGAACTATTCCTGTGTTTAGCCACAGGCTCGTGCGCCGCTAGGGCGCGGAATTTATCAGATTTCATTTATTATAAAGTACTAAATAGAATATCATTAATAATTTTACATATAGCATATATAATTGGAATAGAATAAAGCATCATCAGAAAGTAATGTGAGTACGAGAGGCAGATGTACCTAAGTAGGTAACTAAAGCTAAGAAAACGTATGAGCTCCCTCTGGGGACGCTGCTCCCCATAACATAGGATGGGCCAACCACAGCACGCTAGAGGGCAAACCTAGCTAGCCGCCTACCCAATGGCCTATGATAGCCTTTGGTACATCCTACGCCCCCAGCCTTTTTTATTTAAAGAAAATGTGGAAACATTTTTGTTGGACGTAAAATAGAAGCCAAGCATGCATAATTATTGAGCTAAGTAACAGATGAGCAGGTAGTAGGAACTAGGAAGACGGAAAAATAAAATAAAAGTAGGAGGGAGAAGGACAGGGAAGGAAGCAAAGACCTGTCGAAAAACCTACCCCCAGCTGAAGCAATCAACTTTTGAATACCTCCAAACAGCACTGACAGGATTAACATTGCCATTATTACTATCATTTTATGCTAATTCCTTAAGCATACCAAGAAATAACCAGGGTGCTTCAAGAATCGAAAAGGAACTGACATGAAGTTTACCGTTATAAACGTGGAACATATAGACATGGGTGTTTCCACACAGGATCAACGAGCATGGGAACAGCAAATCAGGAAAAAAAAGAGGAAGAATAGAGCAAAGCACGAGTACGACAATGGCATGAAGCAAGGTGGGCAGGAAAAAGAGGCGTCCCGAAGGCCTTGCTAATATGAAATTATTATATTGGTACTGCCTCGCCATTTCTGAATCTAAGATGATCAATAGCGATCTAAGGCGAGGCTTTTTTTACCCGGCTTACAGCCGGAACCACCACCTTGTGCATAAGCAGGGGATGAAAAACGGAAAGAGAAGAAAGAAACGCCCGTGGTGACGGTCCCTTCCATGGCTCTATGCACGGGCGAAAGTAAGAGCTCCGCAGAATAGGTAGGTCACCTCGATCGGCGGCCCATTTCGCGGAACAGAAAGTGAAATATAGAGAACCTGTCTTACCTTACAAACTAACCTTCTCAGCAGAAACTGTGGCCAGCTGCAACATCCCCAGTGGGGAAAGCACTTGGGATCTTTTGGGTCGTGAGGCCCATATATATAGTGGCAAAAAAAGTCCCGCCAGAATATACCCCTGAGGGCAGCTAGCACGAAAACCCAAGCGGGTTTTCGTGTTAGCACGCTGCTCCCCTTCACATAGGATGAGTGAACCTGACCCTATTGCCCATCTCATGCCGCTGAAGGGATTTCATTGATTTATCCCCTGTCTGTTGAAGCGTCCCCAAACGAGAACTGAGATTCAGTAACATCGATTCATATTTTAATTGATAAATCAAATAGATTAATCAGCTTAGCACAAACTAGCTAACAACTTCCTTCTGTGATTTTGATCATCACATAACGACTTACGCTAGAGACGGGCCAAGTTCACGACAGTTACACCTAAGTGAATTAGATCATTGCCCAGGCCGCGTGCGAAACATGGACGCTTTCACAGTAAGTTACGAAACAATACGCACGCTCTGCTTCCTCCACATGTCGTAGTAAGTGAGCTCGTACTGGACGAGGATGCGACCAAGTCTGTTGTATCTCTTGACAGCCTCTTTGCCCTCCGGCAGCTTCAGCAGCACAGGATGGTCTTTGAAGAAGTCCATTGGTTCTTCCAGGTGCTTGAAGAGACTGCGTGCCCACATTATTTTCCCTGCAATTCATAAATTATCATAAATTGAATTATAAGAGACGGCTCAAACTCATGTAGAGCAGTCAGCCTTATTACAGCAGCTACGCTGTATCAGACGCTCCATTACTGCCAGTGATTTTCTTATTGAAAACTTTTTGAACTTCTCTGAAAAGAGGAAATGCTTAGCTTGACGTGCTCACCTACGGTCCCGCTACAAGAGTACAAAAAAAGGCCACAATTCACAGGCCTTTTTTTATATCGCCGAAGGGCCGCAAAAGCCCATCTATATTAATAATAAAGTCGCCGTTTGTACTGTGGCGACGTCAATAACTAACCTGAGAAAGCTGTGGCATTGCCACAATTAAAAATATAATAAACTGAAAATCATACAAACTGATGGTATAGCCCTGGACTTTGAAATACTGCGCTGCTTAACAATTGCGCAACATATTTACAAGCGAGCTCTGCAATATTACGTATATGTAACGCACCACAGCTTAATTTCCGTGTTGAGACCCACACCAATAAGAAAAAACAAGAATGTTGGCAGCGGCTACTTACAATAATGCAACACATTTATGCACACTTATTCTTTGATAGTGTACATAATGAACATAATGATATTGCTAGAAAAAGGCAATGTGTATTTTAAGTAATAATGTACTAATTGAATTACAAGAAGACTAAGGAGTTTCTCCAGCTAAAAGAAAAGAATACTGTGATCCAAGTCTGTCCTAAGGCAATGATGTTGGCAGCGATGTTAATGAGGCAAGGACATAAAGCTAAGACTCTTAAGTTGCAGGACATAGAAGCAGTACCAGCCACAGGAGGCAGGCCGAGCAGGGGCAGCGGGTTGTCGCAGTGTTTGTTGTAAGTCTTGGTGACGCGGTCCACCTCCTGGTGAAAACAAGCAAGCAGCCGCTTATGCTTCCCGTCAACATCCAAGTTGGGGACCACCTCGGCGATCTTCTCAAACCTGTAGAGAAAAGTGAGCACCGTTTAGCGGGTAACCCAAAGACCAGTATACTTCATACACGTTTCAAACAATGGCACCCCTAAGAGAAATTCAATTTATATTTAATCTTGAGATCCTAACTACTCCTGAGGGCCTAGGATATAGGCAGCTTTATAAAATGCAACAGTTGCGTAGTACCGTTAATACCTACTACTTGGGATTTATCCTACTCGTTGGGAATCCAGTTGTTAATGACACTTCGAGATATTTACCCTTTAACTTTAAATATTATTTCTATGAGTGTTTTTGTACAGCTTGACATCCCATAGAAATGTGGGAGGTCAGAGACAGACGATATAAGGGGAGTACAAGGTGTAGAATATAGGGCGAGCTGCGAAAGAGTTACGCACTGTTAACAGGCCATAACCTACATGTCCCTACATCCCGAGCATATTTTATGAACCCACGTGAAAACTAAAGAGCTCAGGGCAAACGAAAATTATATCTCTAAATATTATTCATTGTTAAGCTAAAACAACAAAGGTAGTTTACATATGAGCGATGCAGTGAAACAGTTTCTAGGAAATGTTAACTATCTTTGCCTATGTCTTCACTAATATTTATTATCCTCCTTTTCTTGCTTCAGCAAACTATCCACTTCGTACAACAAAGCGAAAAGTATCAAATACACAAAAACAATATTTGTAAATATCATGATAGCAACATTGGCAAATTCATATTTAATACAAGAAGCTGCACTTCGACTGTAAAATCCGACATGAAGTGGCCCTCCGCATTAGGTGTCGAGCATCACGGCAAGGGTCACTTCGTACAGAACTGACGATACTACCTGGAGAGCATACGCAGCGCCATCGGTGTGTCCCACACCTCCTCGTGCTCCTTCTCCACCATCGTGTGCACGCGCCTCAGCAGCTCCTTCACGCTGCTGGCAAACACCTGGAAGACGCAAACATGTGTACTTCTGTCTCTGCATTGCTAGCATGTATATCTTTACTGAAGATAGGTTGGTAGGTATATCCTCTAAATTCACGGATGTCGCTTTAGGAATGTGCATAGTACAACTCACGTGGACATATCATTAGGTATTGGTTAATTATGAATTGGCATCATTTTTCAAATATGTTCCTGGTATTGTCACCGCACAAAAGGTATACGGTACATGATCCATGCTGTACAACTCAGTTCTTTATGTCGCATCACTGTACGAGTGTCTTTCCTATGCATTCCTACCGGGAAGTCCCAGTTGGCTCGTTGGATTACTACTGGCGGGGAAATCAGGCATGAAGTATATACAAGAGACTAAAGATGAAAGAAAATAAAACAAGGGAAAGAAAAACTCATAGTGAAAGGCCTCTACCGTGACTTCTCACCCGGGAACACATAGGAGTCCCATGGGCTGATTCACTTATCACCATTCGGCGGCCAACCTTGCCGAGCAGAAGAGGGAAGTACAGAGAATTTGTCCAACCCTACAAACGACTCTCCTCAGCTGAAACTGAGGCCAGCTGCAACATCCCCGGCGGGAAAAATACTCGGGACAGTCCATGGGTTGGTGAGGCCCATATATATTCTGACAGGGATAGAATCCGCCAAAATATACCCCTGATATCGGTTAATGGATGCATTCACAGTAGTCCTCCAATTGCTCGGACTGCAACAGGCTGTAGCGAACCGAAGAGCCAGCCCAAATCTTCCTACATAGAGTAGGAGATGCAAACTTACAAGAAGATCCAAGAAGCAGAGGAAAAGGTCCCACCTTGTGGGCATCAGCAAGCCAAATTTGTTAATAAACAAGGATAGAAAACTGCAAGTCTAATCCACAGAACGTAGCAAATACAAACTAACAAAAATATTCGAGGCAGTCCTACCTCGAGGTCGTCATCAAACTGAGGGTCACGGTAGTTGAGGTAGTCGTAGGACTTCTGAGACACCTCAGCGCACATCTCCTTCCAGGACTTGATGATATCCTTCAGACCTGAATATGTTCCAAAATATTAGCCAAACGATATTGAAACATGTGAATGAGGGTTTCAAAAGACCCAATACACGTTTTTATGGAAAAGAAGAGATATCTGTGGGATGTCAAGAAAAACAGAAAATCCATGCACGGAATGCTCCTGTGCATGGAAGCAGCCAGTCCAAATGAAGAGGAATAACACATGGAAGACTGTCATCATGAATACGAAGTATTAGCTAATCAAACTATCAGTATTTGAATCGTAAACTAACCTAACTCCACTATCTATCTTATAGCTCCTGATCCTGAAGTTGCGGCAGGATTATGAATTAGGTTTACGCGAAAACCACGAGTGTAGAAATAATTCCTTCACTAACACAACTCTCAATAAGCCTTAGGGCGTCTAAGTTGCTATTAATCCGGATAATGCAAGGAGTTCAAAGTCGCTTACATTACTAGAGGAAAGTTATAGCTAAAAAATTTATAATAAAAGATTCAGAAAATGACTACATACCTGCGTCGGGGTCGATGCAGTTGCATGCGCATCAATGCAACTAGTACAGTTGAAAATACAGATAAATTTCACACCTACGGCTTGAAGATAAATACCCATGTGTTAAGCTGTTCTGCCAGGCAATGCTAACCGAGGATCTAATCCTAAAATGCAATCCCAAAATGTATTATTATTATATTATGTATCACGGTGCTTTTATGCTTCATGAAGAGATCGTTTACACCCCGTCGCTAGACGAGAGGCTTCCAGACAGACTTACCAACGGTCAACTCTCCACCGACCATTCAACAGTTTTGTCTATATCAGTAACTGCATAGACGACACACATGTATCAGTAATATCATAGAAGACACACATGTCTCCCAAACGACGAGTCACACGCTAAAATAAGAACCAGGATGTCATGCACAGATCAGAGTGCACGAGAGAAGCAAGTCAGGAGAGAGAACACGATTGGCTGCGAGCAAGAATGGGAAAGAGGAAGGAAAAAAGGAAGAAAGAAACACAATTCTAATTGCCGGAGGATGACCCAGCAGCAAGGAAGCCAGGTAGCACAACATCTATGGTGGCCAGTTGTATCATGTCACAGCTTAACCATGGATGACTAACGTTTACTGTGGAATCGCCACTCCCCACAACATTTACTAGGTAAATCTAAGCAGGTAAATCCAATGATCCTAAAGGGATTGAGCTCATAACTATCATAGCGAATAGAGTGGCACTCGCACATCAAACACATTTTGCCATAGCCTCTACAGTAGCTGCAATATCTACAGCTCTCAACGAAACAACTGACAGGACGTCTATAGTCATTAGGTCCCAAGCCCAAGCTGAGAGCAGCACTCCAGTGTCAGCAGCTACCGTGGGACATGCGCTATGAAGATGAAATCAACCGTGTTCCACTGTCGACAAGACCAGGGCTGCCTAGTAGGAGGCATTTGGGTGTAGGGAGCCCGAGTTGGACCTCCGACCTTCTGACTCTGCAACCCAACACAAGCCATCACGACTCTGCCGACCAATTCTACAAGTGCTACCTTAACTAATCAAGACTTAGGACTCTTACCCTGTTCCATAGGCAACAGAGCTGTAAAGCAACGAAAGAAAGGTTTAAAGTTTAGACAAGGAGTATTAGTTTCTGCACACAATGGAGGATTCTCGATGAATGTTAGGCAGTCAGTGCAAAAGAATTCATGCCCATTCTTAATATCATTTAGTGAAAGGCAATTCAGAATCACCAGGTATATAAAATAATGTATATCATAAGATGTTACTGGAAATAGGTACACTGATAAAATATCTATATATATGTGTGTGTTTATATACATGAAAGTGCATAAGAAAATATTTTCACAGCACCATAACTGTATGAACACAACAATCTATGTATTCTAGTCTGTATAGATCTGTTCATGTGACAGAACTGAAGGTAAAAGATACATAAACAAGAAATGAAAAACTGAATTAAATAAGTAGCAACTTTGAGCTTCCTAGAATGTAAGAAAGACGATTCAATTTCGAAGGAAGAGAAAGGGACAAATAATATGACGAGAAAAACGCGAAACCCATGCACGAAGAAAGAAATAAAGATTTCGAACGCAGTCGTCCACTTCCAGACTATCTTATCACTGACTCCCCAACAAAAGAAAACGTTAAATTGATATGAAGCGCAAGAAAACACGCCTAGATGCAGGAAAGACACCGAAGATCCTCCACCGAAGCACAATTGATGTTTTAATATAAATCAAGGGGTTATTAAGCAATATTAACAAGGTATTATAGCAATATTTGGTCACTTATATATTCATGGGTGTCATATTCCATTTTTGTCTTTACATTAGCTACATTTAATAAGCGGCCATACAAGACAGCATACGTAAAAGTTGCAAACCATTATACAGCAATTGTTTATAAGCTATGGTACAAGCAGTAGATCCGTGTCGTAATAGGTTGTAGCCACTAGGCTGGTATATTTTTCTATACACTCATAATATGGCTACAGTACAGTATTTGATAGACAAATTAAAGTTCACGAAAAAGCAATAGTGTAATAGCAATAGTGTAGTAGAGCTTACGATAACAGCCCAAGATCTACGAGGGACACTACTGTCATAGTTCAGTCGTTAAGATGAGTTACCATGAATGGCGAGTATAAGCTCAACCCTGCAATGGTCAGGAAGATCTCAAAGTCTGCTTCTAAGCAGCGTATGTATTTCCTACAGAAATTGAAGGACAGTTTGGACGGCAAAAGCCTAAGATAATGATGTTAACGAATAAACAATTTCGGTGCACTTGGACGGGCAATGGATAAAAATCGTTCGGTTCGGAAGTTAATGAACAACTTGGTAGTTCAAAACACCATTAGCTCAGCATTTAACGCCCAGTACGATGGCATGCTTATCATATATGATCTTAAGATGCTTCACAAACAAAAAAAAAAAACTATGACAGTAGCTACAGCTGCAGCATAGCCAATGTTTAATTAATACTAGCAGATGAAATGAAAATGCAGAATGTCAGACATGAAGGTAATTTTGATGCAGTGGCGAGAGATATCACAAACTGTATGACAGGCGCTGGTACTAACTTCACCGGTGCCGTTGGTCCAATATAAATAAATCTGGAGAAGTCTATTAATATCTATGAAAATGAATCAGTCCCGACTTCTGGCAACGGTCTCATTACTAATACTGAATATTAATTACCGGTATTCGTATTTTATGTAAATAAATATAAGCATAAAAGAGTGAAAGCTGGGAAATTTCTCACGCAAGATACAATCTATAGGCACTCGGCAGCTCAGCAGCACAGTGAGTCACGGCAACGAGCACGTGTAGCTCTTAATCTAACTCGAAGCTTAAGCTACATTATTTAGGTATGCTATGCTTTAACGGCCTTAAATTATTTACGATATGGATTATGTACACAAAAGCATACTGAAAAGTTTCCCTCCTGTACTGGGAGCTCGAAAGGAAATATTAAGCAAGTAGTATCGCCGTTGCCGATACTGGATATTCTAGAGAACGAAGTTATTACATCAACTGTAAACAATACCTTGAGTTTATTCATTCATATTAGGTGCAGTATCATGCGAAGCTATGGGTGACCGGACGCACTATCGTCGTACACGACGATTTTGCGTTCAACTAAGCTTTCCTGCGCGCGCCACCACTAAAATAAACACTACCTAGGCTAACTTAAGCTAACCTAACCTAACCTAACCTAACCTAACCTAACCTAACCTACCCTTCCCTAAACTAACCTACCCTTCCCTAAACTAACCTACCCTTCCCTAAACTAACCTACCCTTCCCTAAACTAACCTACCCTTCCCCAAACTAACCTACCCTTCCCCAAACTAACCTACCCTTCCCCAAACTAACCTACCCTTCCCCAAACTAACCTACCCTTCCCCAAACTAACCTACCCTTCCCCAAACTAACCTACCCTTCCCTAAACTAACCTACCCTTCCCTTGCCTACCCTTCCCTTGCCTACCCTTCCCTTGCCTACCCTTCCCTTGCCTACCCTTCCCTTGCCTACCCTTCCCTTGCCTACCCTTCCCTTGCCTACCCTTCCCTTGCCTACCCTACCCTTCCCTACCCTTGCCTACCCTTGCCTACCCTTGCCTACCCTTGCCTACCCTTGCCTACCCTTGCCTACCCTTGCCTACCCTTGCCTACCCTTGCCTACCCTTGCCTACCCTTCCCTACCCTTCCCTACCCTGGCCTACCCTTCCCTACCCTTGCCTACCCTTGCCTACCCTTGCCTACCCTTGCCTACCCTTGCCTACCCTTGCCTACCCTTGCCTACCCTTCCCTACCCTTCCCTACCCTTCCCTTACCTACCCTTCCCTTACCTACCCTTCCCTTACCTACCCTTCCCTTACCTACCCTTCCCTTACCTACCCTTCCCTTACCTACCCTTCCCTTACCTACCTTGACCTAACCTCTTGACCTAACCTCTTGACCTAACCTCTTGACCTAACCTCTTGACCTAACCTCTTGACCTAGCCTCTTGACCTAGCCTCTTGACCTAGCCTCTTGACCTAGCCTCTTGACCTAACCTCTTGACCTAACCTCTTGACCTAACCTCTTGACCTAACCTCTTGACCTAACCTCTTGA
>LQNS02000304.1:13030080-13042942 GCA_001587735.2 Parhyale hawaiensis
CCGTACCTAACCTAACTTAATCAGCGATACAGCGAGCAGCGCGGCGCACCAACTTGAACGCCGCTCACACGCACACGATGATCTGCGTACACAAACACGCACACAAATCGTCGCGAACGAGATAGCGCTGACCCGACATATGCGCACACGACAATGCTCACAATGACATAAGCGCACACGACAGAAGCGTACACGACAGAAGCGCACACGACAGAAGTGCACTCGACAGAAGCGCACACGACAGATGCGCACAAGACAAATGCGCACCTACTACTTTTTCGTTCTACTGCTTCCTAGATGGCGCTGCCCTACGAATCGAAAGACTACGAATACAAAGAATTGCTAGAATCCTCTCCAGAGATTCTAGAACTATTACCCTTCGAGAGAGGTCGTGTGGTCGGCTATGGGGAATTGAATATGCCAAAAACAAACATATATATTCTAAATATATGTATTGTGTTGTTGATCCTGTCAATTAATGGATTCGATCAAAGTGTTTAACAATTTCGTCAAATGGTTACTCATGCAAATTCTTTGAATTCCAGGTTAGATGATTTTTAAACAGTGTGAATGACAACAATGATAAATTGCCTCAGAAGCGTACAAAGTTTAATATGGTTTTACTCTGTTTGGAAAATAGTCTGAGAAACTTAAATGTGAACTTCCATTTATACTTGGCAAACACCGAGCTGAAATAGATTTTAGAATCATTCTCAGCGATGAGTTCACTACAACCTACAGTAATTGTTCAAGTTTAAGCTTTTCTTTTCAAGCCTTTAATCCCTACAGTTGTAGAGTTGTTGAGCACGCTATAAAGAGCATTCTTACTAATTCCCTCTTTGCTCATCCATCTCAGTCTGTTCGCATACACGCTGAATCTTGCAATGTCCCTGAAGAGCAGAATAATATGAAAAAATATAAGACCAAATTACACTGCGCATTTTAGAGTCATTATGCATTCCGATATAGAAACCTCAGTAGAACGACAGTCAGACAGCTTTCCCGTAGAATATCGTAAAATGAATGTATGTTGGTTGAACAGTACGGTTCCCTTATATCGTAACATGTTTTGTTTTTCGGTCATTATTTTAGTATCGTGATTTGCTGGTAACTCTTATACAGGTTTTAATTATTATATGTTTATATATTACACACACATATATACTGACCAGCTTAGGTTTGAGAATTAAGTTTTATTAACAAACTAGAGGTAAAGCCTAATAACGAGCAACGATTAATCGCTTTTATATTTCGGCGTGGATTGTTGTAAAATCGCCAGCAGCATCGACTACAGTGGTGGACGGTTGTCTATATTTAGTTTGTTTTTGTATCTCGTCTAATAGTTAGGCTTGTTTTTACTTTTTTGTGACGAGAGGAGTTGCTCTCCTCTTTAGGTCATTTCTTTCCTTGTCTAACGGTAGAAACAGTGAATATTATCTTTACTTGTGCTAGGAAGTGCTGCCAAGCAACTTCTCTAAATGGACTTAGCCTGAATATAGGTGGCAAAGCATTAACTAAAGATAATGAAAGTTATAAAAGTTAACTAAGAGCTAAACACTACTAAAATGAATTACAGGAAATCTTATATACGCAGTCAAACAATAGAATAGTAGGTGCGCATTTATCGGTGGGTGTGCGCATTTGTCGTGTGCGCTTCTGTCATAGAACCGAAGCTATGATATCCATAATATGTACAACTAATTCCAAAGATACACAATCAGCTTGGAAGACTAGGGCCTATATTAACTACGGTACTCATGAAAACATAAAAATGTGATACAAGTACATCTCAGAAGCATATACTAAACTGGAAGCTATTGAATATTAAAAACACACAATGAAACTAAAAAAAAGATTTGTGAAGTACGGTACTTTCAGTTGAAGTTACAATTAATGAACAAACTACAAAACTACATCGAAGGAGTAAAAACTACTTGCAGTCAAACTATTCAGCCAAGAGCTGAATAAAAACAGTATATATAAAAATACAGAGAAGGAGCCATAGCTCCAGCAAAACTCTCAGCAGACAATTGGACGAACATCATAAGAAAATGAAACGAGGACCAATTGCTCAAAATACACAGCCAATGACTGAGACACAGATAAAGAAAGCGTGCAGGAATCTCTTACATTCAGCCCTTCCTTCGAAGAACTCGGTAAACTTGTCGATTTGGTCGAAGAGGTGAAGGATGTTCTGCAGGCGACCGCAGAACAGCTCCAGCTTACCGAACACATACTGTTCGCTGAATCCGAACTGCCGTCGTTCACCGGGCGTCTTCTCAAGGCGGTCCTAGGGATAGATAGTCAGGTAGCATAGGCCTCAAAATACTTGACTGTCCACAACTCGCAAGTGGATCTGGGCCCAGATTTATCACGCTACTTGAAATATTGTTCAGTCGCTAGTTTAGCTTGGATCTCGACTTAATACATTGTAAACTCCGGCCAGATTTATCAAGCTACTTGAGTGTTCTAACTCAGTTATCTAGTATGTACTTCGAATTACTGCGCGCTTGCACTCTTAAGAAAAATGGAGCAGACAAGCTAGAGAATTTTGTAAAGTAAAGTATGTCATATCTTTGTTAGACCTTGGGAAAATTTGTAAGTGGTTGCAACACTCGAGTCTAAACGTGTAAACTAAATCAAAACGCTTCTATAATCCATATGCAGATTGGTTGATCGTTGAAAGGAAGATGCTAACGCACACGCACCATTGGTTGCTCCGGGAAAGGAAGATTTAAAGCGACCGTTTATTGGTTGTAGTAGTAAAACTGTAACTTCTGTAACATCCAATCACAAGGCAGATAGAATACAGCCTTGTATCGTCGTTGTAAGATAGAACATTGCAAGTTTTACGATATTGTAAATGTTAGTAAATCTGGACCCTGATGGCGAACTACTGATACAATCTTGATTAAATCTTTTCCAGACAACATAGCGACCAGAGAAAAAATAAACTGTTCTTGAAGACGCAAGGAATGTATCTATTGGGAAGGAACTCGCATGCGTGAGCACTGGCCAATGCTAATTGAAAATTTTAATTTAGCCAATTCTAGGTCATTTTGCGATCCAGCGACAATTATCGTCGACCACAGTTGGTAGGTATATAGCTTCAAATTTACTTTTCTTGCAGAGAAACTCATTTATTGTATAGCCAAGCACCGTTTACTTTTCGTTTGAGGTCGTTCTGTTGCCTGGAAAAGATTTTATCGAAGCTTAAGCTCTATGCAATCAGCCTCACTTGCAAATTTCAGTTGACAGTCCAGGTATCGTGCAGTGACCCTGGTTAGTGATAATGGTTACAGTACAATTTGCAGATTCATAGCGCCTTGTATGTAACAGGGAAAGATAATGTGCTTGCCCACATACTGTCACGGTATCCGATAAATTCAATTAGTGATTGGATTTCATAATTGGGAGGGGGGATATGTAGAAACACAGAACCTTGTGGCATACGTTCCACAGTTGATTTGGGGTGCATCCATTTATTTTATTGAGTCTTACTTGTGGGTGAAAATGTTTGGTTCAAATCAGTTCCCGCAGAGGTTTGGTCAAGCATGTATTGTTGTACCGCTCTGCTGTAGTGCTTGTTGGCGTTCCGAACATGAAAGGTGAGCATAATATTATAGTGATAAAATCGATAAAACTTCACATATGTTAAAATCTTAGGATTGTCTTAATGACTGTGGATTCTATACTATTATCTGATATTCTGAAGCAATAGACAACGCGTCTGTATAATTTTATTATTAGTAAGAATCGTTTTCTTTCTTTTAGGGAAACTCAAACTCCACCTGTGCTCAACTCTGCAACCTGAAAAAAAAACCTAGCGAACGTGTGAAGATTTTAATGAAGTTCGAAAATTGCTGCGCTCCTTTGGAACCACGCGTTTGATTGTCAGGAGATTCTTACACCTGGATATTTTTTTTTTTTTACTTTAGACGAGCCAGTCTATTTTCTTTATTTATGGTCCGATTGTTATAAAACTCGCACAGTTTACGTAGAATTGAATTCTAAGCACATTTTATTCCTGCAAATGTTTTGATTTTCGCAATAGTTTTTGATAACCTAACCTATCCTAACCTGTCCTAACTTATCTTAACCTATCCTAACCTATCCTAACCTATCCTAGCCTATCCTAACCTATCCTAGCCTATCCTAACCTATCCTAGCCTATCCTAACCTATCCTAACCTATCCTAGCTTATCCTAACTTATCCTAACTTACCTAACTTATCCGAACCTATCCTAACCTATCCTAACCTATTCTAACCTATTCTAACCTATTCTAACCTACCCTAACCTTACCTAACCTTACCTAACCTACCCTACGCTAACCTATCCTAATCTTACGTACACTAACCAATCATAACGAAACTGAAATTCAAGATAAATAGAATAAAATGTTCTTTAAATTCAATTTTACGTCTATTGTGCGAGTTTGATAACAATCAAACCATAAATAACGAAAATAAAATGTTTGTACTGCAAAATAAACCAATAAGAACACAACACCACAACTAATAAAAGCTATACGTCAGCACTCTCAAGCGGTCACCAGCAAAATAAAAATCACCTAAAAGGAAAGTTCAGATTTTCACAGAAGTTAGAATAATTCCCCAAATATTTATAAAAGAATATAAATAGAAGCTTCACGCTATAAATAAACACTTTACGCTCATCTCAATATATGCGGTAGTACAAAATTATTATTTGCGTAATTGTCAAATAAGAAGTTGAAAAACTCCCGAAATTGTTCTAAAATCCCTAATACCATCTGAAATTTCGAAGAACTATAGTAAACACCCCAATAGTTGCAGTCATACAGTATACACGCTTCTTACTGGCTGACACACCAACGCGTCACTCAAGCTTCTTATTGGTCAACCAACGCGTTACACAAGCTTCTTATTCGTTGGAAAGAGTCCTGGTCGCAACTCACGTCAAGCAAGCTTGTTACTGGTAGAAAGGAAGAAAGTTTAATATAAATATTACTTTAAAATTATTGCGAAAATCGAAAAATCTGTATGAATAAAATGTTCTTAAAATTCAATTCTACGTATACAGTGCAAGTTTCAAAACAATCTGACCCTGAATAAAGAAATTAGACTGGCTCGTCTAAAGTGAAGAATTGCCGATTTTCCCTGTATCAACTCTAAAACCTAACCCGTTGAGTCTTTTAACAGAATTAACGGCTACTACTATAATTATCTTGAAGATCCGTTCATAACTGTTTGAGTTATACTGCTGACAAACATAAGTCATACACAGAAAAGGACCAACCGATCATCACTATAATTTGCCGGTAATCATTCATGTTTTTCAACATTACTCATTATTCCTACCTATAAATTTCATAAAGATTTATTCATAACTTTTTGGATTATAGTGCTAATAAGCCGTCTCTGATGCCATCCTTGGGCTACCTTGAGGTGTTGTGAGAGAGTCTACTGATCCTGGGTCTACTTTCGATCGGCTTCTCTCTGACATGGTGCGCGCCTATGTCTCCTCCCGCTTCATAACGGTTAGGACGGGAAATGAGCCCTGGTTTGATGATGCCTGCATGAGGGCGCACCAGTTGAAGCGGGAGGCATATGCCCGTTGGCCTACTAGCCGGTCTGATGTTGACTTTCAGCTTTTCAGGGAACAGCGGCGTCGGGCTGGTGCTACTTATGAGGAAGCTGAGACGGAGCACAATTTGAGATCCAGGGAGTTGTTAGCCTCGTCTGTTAGCTCACATAAGTGATGGTCCACCTTGAAGAGCGCTGTGCTTCGCGTGAGCTCTTCTGTGTCTCCTTTAATTTGTACTGGTGGTGAACTTGTTGCGGAACCCGCTGCCAAGGCGGGCCTCTTGTTGCGCTACTTTGATGGGAAGCAGAGCCGGGACCGGGTGCGCATTCCTTTAGCATGTGATCCCGAGTCGAGGTTCTCCGGTTTTGCTTTCAGATCCTCTGAAGTGCACTGCCTTTTTCTTGACCTGGACCCCTATGGGGGCACTGATCCATCGGATATGTTTCCTTTCTCTCTTCGGAGGGTGGCTGGTGTACTCGCAGCCCAGTTGCTTCCGTATTCCGTCGAATGTTGCGGCTGGGCTGTTTTCCGGAGTGTTGGCGTGTCGCCCGAAGGGCTCGGTTTCATCCCGTACCTCTGATTATAGACCCATCTCGATCATACCTGTTTTGTTGAAAGTTTATGAGAGGTTGGTTGCGTCGAGATTGGGTTGTTTTCTTGAAAAGCAGGGTGTCCTTCCCCCAACACAGTATGGTTTTCGTAAGGGCTTGGGAACTTGTGATGCGAATCACTTTGGGCTGCTCCATAAGCTGAGATTGAGATTAGCTGAGATTATTGGGTATTGGTGGTTCAGTTCTCGCGGCAATTAGTCAATTTTTATCTGACAGACGTCAATGTGTAGTTGTTGTTGGGAAGAGGAGTGAGTCTTTGGATTTGGTTTCTGGTGTCCCACAGGGTAGTGTTCTGGGCCCTTTGTTGTTCATTGTATATACGGCGGACTCGTTTCATCTTGTTAACCCTTTACTGTCGTATGTTCCCATTTTGGGAACATACTTTCAAACGTTCACCAATAAAAAAATACAACAAAATATTTTACTTTTTCGATGTATATTATCAGAAGAAGGGTTACTGTACACATTTCTGCCATTTATGAAGAGTTACATAATTTCAGTAACCGACAGCACAACTTTGATTTTCATAAAAAATTAATGTTTTAGAAATGTTCACACAAATCACCGTAATTCATTCAATACTTGCATTTGAAGGAGATGCAATGCGTAATTTTTCTTCCAATAGAAGTGCTATTGTCCACAGATATAGCAAGAAACAAAAAATAAATATAAACCAATAAAATTTACTTTCGAATTTGATGTTTCCAAAATGGGAACATTCGCCACTTCTGATACCTAATCATACCTGTTTTGTCTCACCAGATCCGACTTATAAGGATCGAAATTAGTTTTGAATACCTAGCGTTTTACTCGCTCAATGCTTTTTGACTCAGCCATTTGAAGGTGTGACACTGCGTATAGAGTACGTGCATGAGCAGAAATGAACGTGGCATCTTTATATGGGTATGTAACTACGAACATATTGGAAATCTGTGTTCAATTTTACTTAGTAATAATTG
This sequence comes from Parhyale hawaiensis, assembly GCA_001587735.2. Taxonomy (NCBI): domain Eukaryota; kingdom Metazoa; phylum Arthropoda; class Malacostraca; order Amphipoda; family Hyalidae; genus Parhyale; species Parhyale hawaiensis. Next base: position 13,037,218 of record LQNS02000304.1, read on the forward strand.
AAATGTACTTGAATGTAAAAATCTAGCAATCAAATTCTGCCAATATTTTAGTATTTCACGTTGTGAATAATGATTTAGTATTAGTCTGTATTGCCCATTATCTTAGAGAAAGTTTTTTCAAGTTTTGTTTTATCATTACGGCTGAAATTACTTTTAGATACTAAGCAGTTCTCAAAGCTCTTTACCGACGGCTACCTGAATGAGCTGTCGCTTTTCTGTAAAATTGCAAACTACAGTTCCTATGGACGTAATTATTCGTAAATGCATGTCTGTCTTATTGAAAATACACATTGAGTAGATTGGTTAAGCAAATTTCTGCCTACATGATGCTCTTTTCTTCGCAGGCCAGGGCCTAGCACAGGCATATCTCGGTTTCACTTCCTCTAGATCGCAAGAAGCGACATCGAACAACGTGGCAGTGAAAACTTAGATCTCATTGTAGTGCTCCCCACTACCGCAGACAATGGTGGCAGCAACGAAGAAAAGATTATGGGAATCTGGACCGGACGACAAACATGGTTCTTCGGGATCCGATGTAGTGAATACAATGCTTCAACCTCTAAAAAGCGTGACACACACATTTAGTGTTCTATGGTTATTTCTCCACCAGTCACCATCTTCTGACAGAGCTAGATATGAAAGCTACCGTTCTTGTAAAATAGTCCGGTGAATCGTACTGAACGTTGTCCTAATACTATCGATATGAAAATGAAAACAGAGGGACATGTGACCACAGGTCAGACTGAAGCGTTCTCTATAGCAAATCGAAAGATAACATTGCAAGAACGTTGGAAAGCAATTATTACGGGGTGTCTCCTGAACCAAAAGCTGAGAGAAGAGTAAAACGGGAAACAAAAAAACTAGTGGCACAACCTTGTGCCGTAAAATGTATAGCAAAGGTATGGGTGGGGTGAACATATGTCATTGGATACTGGCATCCTACTGAGCAGGACTGCATTCAAAGAAATGGTGGTGGAACTTGTTTTCTCATGTTGCAGCTCATAAATTTTGTGCTCACATCAATCTTGAAAATAAGTTATCCCATTTTGAGTTCGTAAAACTCTTACGTAGTCGCTTGTGAAATCGCAACGTGGAAAGCATTTTCGAGCGAGACCAACTGGGCCACAACCAAAAGCGGCACTACATAGCACCATATACACGAAGTCGATGTGCTGTGTGCAGGAAGACCGCACGTCCCAAGGGTCCAAGGGTGCCACATGGCTGCACAAACACTGTAACGAAGTTTTTCTCAAAAAGTAGTCACTTCGCGTCCATACAGTTTGGTGAATTTTTCAACGTTTTGATTTACAGTATATTATACTTATTGTTGAATATTATATTGTTGTTCTATACCTATAATATGAATAATTATCAAACTGTTGAATTCGTTTCTGAAAAAACTTATTTTAATTATTGTAGGAGTGGAAAATGTTTTGGTAGCAATAAAAAAAACAGTCTTCAACGATTGTGTTTTATTTGGTGCCCAAACTAGCGAATGTTTCCATTTTGGGAACATAAAATAAAAACACCATATTGGGAACTTTAAATGAAATAAACGTGTAATAAGTCTAATTACGTCTAGAAGAACTGTAGTTTTCATTTTTAGAGAAATGCGACTGCTCCTTCCTGTAACCGTCAGTAAAGGGTTAATAATTTACTTGTTGTTACGCTGATGTTACTTTGCTGGCTGTTTGCGACAAGCCTAGTGATAGATTTGGGGTTTCAGAATCCATTCAGCATGATTTGGAAATGATTGATTCCTGGTGTTCTAGGTGGGGGATGAGGCTAAATGCGGGCAAGACTAAGACCATGCTCGTGTCCAGGTCGCGTACAGTGAGACCTCCTTTTCCTGCACTCATACTGGATGGTGTATCACTTCCTGTGGTTGATGACTTGGTAATCTTGGGTGTTAATTTTGATCCAAAGTTGACGTTTGAGCACCACATTCATTCGGTTGCGTAACGTGCATCGCAGAAAATTGATCTGATGAGGTGTGCTTGGAGGGTGTTTCGCTCGGTAGAATTGACACGTCGCTGCTTTAATTACTCTGTCCCTCCCTCTTCTAGAGTACTGCTCTGTAGTCTGGGGTTCTACTGCCGATTGCCATCTGTGTTTGCTAGACAAAGTGGTTCGTCGATGTGCGTTCATGCTGGGTAGTGTTGTGCCTTGTGATCTGGCGCATCGTCGCAGAGTTGGCGGGGTGTGTTTTTTGTATAAAATCTATAACTGCCCCAGTCATCTACTGTATGAGTTTCATCCGGATCCATTTGTTCGGGTGAGATATACTCGGCGTACTGGTGCTCTTCATGAGTTTGCCTTGGAACCGTTGCGATGCCGTACAGGCCAGTGTTCCCGTTCGTTTTTCCCTTCGTGTGTGGATGTTTGGAATTGTCTTGATGGCTCTGTCTTTGCTGGTGCGGGTATTGGCAGCTTTAAGCGATCTGTACACAGAGCTATTCTGTGATCTTGGATCTTCTTTTTTTTCATTTTTCATTTAATTTTTTTCTTTTGTTTTCTTCACCCGCTGGGCTGGTTGCGTGGGGGTTTGTTAACCTCATGGAGTTTCTGGATTCCTACGTCGCCAGTCTGGTGTGATTCAATAATAATAATAATAATACATGCATATATGTATGTTTCGCATTGTATTTTACTGCTGGTGAACATCGATGTTTTTTAATGAAACTGTCTCTCACAAGTGAATATATCACTTTTATTAGGCTCGTTCTATATGGGTGAGTAAATTGAACTAGGTTCCCATGCCAGTTAAATTTTGCATGTTCTACTTTGAAATGTGATTTTTTACTTTGACTGTATACAGAGAACAATAAAGGAGTAAAGGAGGAGTATATAAATTTTTATGTATGTTTTTCCACCCAAAGAGTTGTAGAAGGAGTTGAGCAATGTTCACAATTTTTTACAGGGAGTCTGATGGGTTGACATAGATATGACCCTTACCAAAAAACTAGGATTCACTGGCCATCAAAAACGACGGTGATGAAATTTGCTCCCACGGCGGATGAGGGTCTTACGGAGCGTTATGCCTCTTTTGCACGTTTGCTTCACTTGTTTTTCGCAGCGTCATATTTATACCGCTCGTGTGTACTGGGAAGCGCCTATCAGAGCAATGCAATGGCTACTTCGTATTAGTGCATTCATTAAAATGCAGTATTCCTGAAAATTAACTTTAAATACTGGTAATTCAATAAAGTGGAATTCTCCAAGCTATTTACTATAAAGGTATCGTCATCCGCCCGTCCGCCATATATTAGTTGGTGGATGTTTTAATATCGTGTTACCACTCCCTTAGCGAAACAAGCAAAGAGCAGGAACTCCTTATGGTAGAGCTGAGTGGCAGAAAGCACAGCTGTCACACAATAGGGTAGAGGCAACAAACTCCGGCCGTGAGATAATGTTCGGCACTTCTTCACAATATCGTAAATGTTAAAAAATAACAAGCCACACACCTGCACATTGTCATTAGAAATAATCTATTACTCGACAGTTCGCTCAAGATGAAAGCATGACGCAACAATTTGGCGGGAAATATATACATATAAATATATATTTTACGAGTCAAGCATTGCTGCCGTGGTCAGCTCCGTTTTCGTGGCCTTTTTTGTGAATTTGGTAAGAACATTGTTTACTGTATCCATTTATTAAATTTAAATGTTGGGTAAATTTATGCTCAGTGATAGTGGTTTTTCTTTATGAATACATAGACTGCAATAATATACTGTATTTATAGCAGATCTCCTAATATTGTTGTAATTTTATATCATAATGGCCAAAGATGACCGCCTCAATAAGCAGACAATTGTGATGTCGGCCAGGGGAGCTGCTCTATAATTTCATTTCCATTTTATGTTTATGTCGAGGATTTTTTGTTATTGTTTTAGTAATCAGATTCATCAGAGGAACAAATAAACTAAACGTTCATATAGCTAAACAGTCTGTTCTTTGCACCACACGGACCACTCCTAGTCATTGCTACTTAGGGCATGGACGATAATTGTTATTTAGCCAGATTTAATAATTGCGCACTTATAAGCATAGCCTAGATATATATTTAGTACCAAGTACTGTAGTCCCGTTTTATTGTTCTTACTCCCCACGGTCTCCCGGTGAGCCGATTCAAAACTCATTTCCCGATAGCAGAGGTCAACGACGCACTTTTTGATTTACAGTAGCGACTATTTTTGAGCAAAGACAAAGAAAAAAGGATTACGAAGACGGACAGCCAAAACACAACTTCACGATTCACCAAAAGGAAATTTTCCCTATATCTAAAGAACTTGAGTATGGGGGAAAGGGTTTGGGGATAGCAAGTGGAAATAAGGGAAGTTTACCAAGCCTAAACCTGAAGTTCTAAGAACAAATTAGCTATTGAAAACATGCATGTAGCATTTTACGTACCAGCTACAATTTCTATTCAGCATCACCTGGAGCAATAAAAATTAAAAGTTCAAAACTCATTTTCATAAAGGCGTTAGCATACTTCATTCTGCTAGGTAGTCTGATCCAGGACCCGTCGATTGGAAGCCGAAATTAAAGCTTCCAGGCTTGACTTATTTGAACACTGAGACATTAGCATTGCTTTGTCGATTGCAAGCCAACGTGTGGCAAGTGTAAGCAACTACGCACCTGTCCATTGCTCTATTTTATGGAACACAGATGAGTTCTGGCAGACACTAAAAAAAGCAATTGGGGCTCCATGGATAAATCTCACTTCAACGGGCCGAAGCCAACGCACCTGCCTAAAGTTTCGAACTAGTCTAGCCTCGAAGTCCTAACTTGGCTAACTTGGCACTTAGTCAAAGATGCCAACACGCATAAGCCCGATGGCGCTATCGTCGTTCACGACAGATTTGTGTGCGTGTTTGCGTGTTTATATACGCAGATCGTGTGCGTGTTAGCGGCGTTCAATTTGGTGCGCCTCGTTGTTCGCTGTATCGCTGATTAAGTTAGAATAGGTAAAGTTATAAAGGTTAAGTTGAGTTAGGTTTGGTAAGCTCCCGTTTGGTTAGAAGGTTAAGTAAGGAGGTTAGGGTAGGTTAGGCTAGGTTAGGTTAGCCTAGGTAGTGTTTATTTTAGTGGTGGCCCTCGCAGCAAAGCTTACTTGAACTCGCAATCGTCGTGAATGACGATAGCGCAGCCCGGTGCCCAGGGATGTCGCGACCGGGGGGGGCGGGGGGGGGAGACTCCCCCCCCCAATAATTCCTGGACGGGCTATACAGTCGGTATATTTTGGACAAGAGCAGTCGGTACTTTTACGGTAACCGACTGACGTCAAATGTACCGACTACCGTCAAATGTACCGACTAACGTCAAATGTACCGACTACCGTCAGATGTACCGACTAAAGTCAAAAGTTACTGTAATCGAACATCACCAGTGAAAAAATTTTCGCGCTGCGCGCGAATCACCTTGCCACTTCCACAGTCAAACCAGTCTTTGCACTATACTTAACTGAAAAATGTATCGACTAACGTCAATGTACCGACTAACGTTATATGTACCAACTAACGTCAAATGTACCGACTAACATCAAATGTACCGACAAACTTCAAAATTTACTGTAACCGAACATCACCTGTAATAAAATTTTCGCGCTGCGCGCGAATCGCCTTGCCGCTGCTTCCACTGTCACACCCGTCTTTGCACTATACTTAGCTGTAAGATGTACCAACTAATGTCAAATGTGCCGACTAACGTCAAATGTACCGAC